>OY992888.1:62123062-62293062 GCA_963921405.1 Cepaea hortensis | reverse complement strand
CAGACAGACAGACAGACAGACAGACAGACAGACAGACAGACAGACAGACAGACAGACAGACAGACAGACAGACAGACAGACAGACAGACAGACAGACAGACAGACAGACAGACAGACAGACAGACAGACAGACAGACAGACAGACAGACAGACAGACAGACAGACAGACAGACAGACAGACAGACAGACAGACAGACAGACAGACAGACAGACAGACAGACAGACAGACAGACAGACAGACAGACAGACAGACAGACAGACAGACAGACAGACAGACAGACAGACAGACAGACAGACAGACAGACAGACAGACAGACAGACAGACAGACAGACAGACAGACAGACAGACAGACAGACAGACAGACAGACAGACAGACAGACAGACAGACAGACAGACAGACAGACAGACAGACAGACAGACAGACAGACAGACAGACAGACAGACAGACAGACAGACAGACAGACAGACAGACAGACAGACAGACAGACAGACAGACAGACAGACAGACAGACAGACAGACAGACAGACAGACAGACAGACAGACAGACAGACAGACAGACAGACAGACAGACAGACAGACAGACAGACAGACAGACAGACAGACAGACAGACAGACAGACAGACAGACAGACAGACAGACAGACAGACAGACAGACAGACAGACAGACAGACAGACAGACAGACAGACAGACAGACAGACAGACAGACAGACAAAGATTTTTTATATATATAGATAATGTACAATATTATTTATTATTTTGTAATTGATCTTAGTAATTGCATTAATAGATGTAATTCAGAGTGATGTGAATATTCAAAGATAAATGGTAATGGTTAGTGATGAATGTACAGTTAATTTGGTTATATATGTATATTTAATTGATTAATTGATTATTAATTTATTTATATTTGCATAAATTATTGATTCTGGTATTAATTTGAAGAACAAACGTCCTTAAAGGTATAGGGTATGAGAGTATTACACAGAGGACGAAATTACAATAAAAGTTACTACATTTGAAGCTGAATGATTTGGTTTAATAGGAAGGAAGCGGCCAGGAACATAAGATTGTCTCAAGATTATTAACTGCAATTGATTCATCATTTAGAAGCAAAGTCTAGGATGCCAGAGTTTGGAAGTAGTAAAGGTCAAGAATAAAAGAGAGGTGCACATCACATACCATGATGCTTGGATGAGAGATGAGAGTGGGATAGTTCCAGAACCCACATGTACCTCCACCCAGTGCATAGTGGCATGGAGAAGAGTGGATATGAGTAACTGCTGAGGATGTCTGGAGGGGCATTGGATCTCAGGCAGATTAGACCTCAGTCCTCTGAATTGGAAAAGGAGGCTGGGGCTACACGCCGTCTTGGAGTTAGACGGGAATAGCGAGTCCGACATATACAATAGTTTTTTTCTTGGTGATGGGCCTGGCGTATTCATTCACTCACCATAGAATATGGTAGGATGTATTGATGAGCATGCTGACATTATTAAAGACATACTATGCCTATAGTGACAATTCACCTTGTAGAATATAATGCACTTGAAGAATTCTGGTAGACTGTGGACGAGTGATTTTTCATATTTGCGAAGATGAGCAGATGAAGATGAGTGATAGTAATTTGAATAGGACCATTATAGACGCTACCTACCAACAGTACGCTGAATTGATTAAAATACCAGCACAACATACTGATAGAACTGAAATATTAATTCTCGGAGTCCTATTAGAAACTGAGGGTACATATATAGACATAATATAACTCAGTTGTAGATATGTTGATTTCAGTTGAGAAAGTATACTTATAGTTATATTGTTATAGAATAATCTGACTACAATCTGTAGGATAAGATAAGATATATTTCATTATTTGGTGCATTTAATATTTAAACGAGGATGATTAATGAGTTTATATAATTCAGAATGACAAGAAGTTATTAAGTGTCATTTACAGACCACAGAGCAATTAAACTATAATTAGATTATACAGTTGATACATTATAAAGGATATACATTACATTACTGTTGCTCTTACATAAGTAAGAATTATATAGTTGAAAAAACTGATGCTAAATTTTTTCCTAACCCAGGAAGATAATCTTCTTCTTCTTCAGCGTTCCGAGCCATTGAGGTTCTTTGCTGCAAATACAATCCGTCTCCATTCGTCTCTCTGGTGGACCTTCTCTTGCCAGTCGTTGATTCCAAGTGCTTGCAGGTCTGTACATGTATTATCTCTCCACCGCCTTCTTGGTCTACCTCGGGGTCTACGGTAATTTATTTCCTGAGTGTAAGCGAGTTTTGTTTCCCTATTATCTTCCATTCTTTCTATATGCCCCAGCCATTGTAGTCTATTAGCCTTCATGATACCAGTGATTAGCGGGGACTTAAACAGATCATAAATGTCTTTGTTACTTCTTCTTTTCCACTCTCCACTTTGTGTATCCCTAATGGGTCCAAAGATGCGTCTTAAAATTTTGTTCTCAAAGGTTTGTAACAAGGCTTCGTCTCCTTTCGTTGTACTCCAGGTTTCAGAGCCATACAGCACAACTGGTCTGATCAGTGTTTTGTATATTGTGATTTTGGTGTTACGAGATAGCGCCTTTGATTTTAGTAGATGTTGTAGTGCATAGTATATCTTATTTCCAGAGTTGATTCTAGTTTGTATTTCTTCCCTTATGATGTTGGAGCAGTTGAAGATCGTACCCAGGTATTTGTATGTTTCCGTTCTTTTAATGGTCATATTATCTATTTGTATGTGGCCAGAGTTTCTAGCCATTCCGTCTCTTGAAATTACCATATATTCTGTCTTATCTTGGTTGATAACCAGCCCCATCTGTTGGGCTTTTCCCTTTAAGTGAGTCAATATTTCCAATGTCTTTTGTTCACTTTGCCCTATAATATCTATATCATCTGCATAACCAAGCAGCTTGGATGTTCCTCCAATATCACATTCCTCCTTTACCTTCCTTACAACTTTCTCTAGAGCCAGATTGAAGAGTAGCGTCGATAGTGCATCACCCTGTTTCAAGCCAGATGTTATTTGGAAGGGGTCTGATTTCCTGCCTTTATATGTTACTATATTATAAGTATCTTCCATGCATAGTCTGGTCATGTTGATTAACTTCCTTGGTATTCCAAATTCCTGCATAGCATTCCATAGACTATTCCTATGGACACTATCATAAGCCTTTTTAAAATCCACAAAAATGTTATGGAGATCTCTTTTATATTCCCAATGTTTCTCGGCTATTTGTCGTAAGATAAATATCTGATCTATTGTTGATCTGTTTTGTCTAAACCCCGCCTGGTAGTCACCTAATATGTCTTCTGAATATGGTTTTAGTCTATTTAGTAATACTGCAGATAGTATCTTATAGCTTGTGGACAGTAGTGATATTCCTCTATAATTTCCACATTGGAACTTGTCTCCTTTCTTAAAGATAGGTATCAATAATGACTCTTTCCAGTCATGGGGTAATTCTTCTGTCCTCCAGATTTTTATTATTAGTTCATATAGCTTTTGATGTAATGCATGGCCACCTGCCTTTATAAATTCAGCAGCAATTCCATCAGTCCCAGTTGCCTTATTGTTTTTAAGTCGTGTGATTACATATAGGATTTCTTCAAATGTAGGTTCTTCAATTTGTGGTTCGCATGTTAGAACCTCTTCCTGTGAGAAAATGTTACTTGGAGCTTCACAATTTAGTAATTAGTTTATTTAGTAATTGTTAGGAAGATAATGCCATAACCTAATTTAGAGTAGGGCAAAGGTTATGGCTGTGTTCAGCAAGTGAACACCAGAACGTGAAAAGTGGGTGCTTTTCACACAACGTGAAACATGGTGGGACTCACTTCCCAACGGGAAGTGGGATCCGGACACCGGAGTCTGCATTCAGCCATTGTCCAGTACGGACATGGTGAGATGTATTCCGAGTTATGACCAACACTGAGCCACTCTTTGAAATAGTTATGTAGTCGTGGTGTAAATTTATTGTGGAATAATTGTCTGTGTGTTTGATAATTTCGGCATCCGTCTGTGTAGAACATTATATGTATAAAACCATAAACAGTGTTTGAGTCAATTGCTGTGTAAGTTCACTCCTGTTCAAGGTAACCATTGTTTGAGTCTGGTATCATGTTTAACGAATTGTAGAATACTTCTCAGCCGAGTCTTATGCTGAGAAAACGACCAGACTGCTGACTGGAGAGAAAAGAGATTTAGTTATATCCCTTATAAGTACTGGCAGCAAGAAGTAATTTACGAAAGCCACCACAAATTGGCAGAGTCCAGTAAACAACTGTATCTAGTCGCACCCTGGAACACGCTCTATGGCAAAGGGCTACATGGCAAATGTGTTACAAACCAGGTTCGCTCGCTGGCAATCATCATCATCATCATCATCATCATCATCATCATCATCATCATCATCATCATCATCATCATCATCATCATCATCAGCCGCCACCGCATCATCATCATCATCATCATCATCATCATCATCATCATCATCATCATCATCATCATCATCATCATCAAACACATTCCAGGACACCAAACCATATGATTGTAACATGAGTGATATGGAATATAGAGTGGCGTCATGCTTAGAAGTGCACTAAATTATTAATTAGTGTATGGGCTAATACTAACATCTTCTCCGATAGACAGGACATTATACATCAACTTGCCTATTATCCAGTGATTGATTGATTACTCATACTCCTTCTCAGTATGTCACTTCTCACTCAATCCACAGTCGTTCATCAGAAATCATAACCATACTTGCATCGATAATAATTAGGCATACTTATGTGGCTTCCAAATGATAAATTCACCAATTGAACACCAATGAAACCACAATCAAATCAACACATGAATTCTTCCACCGAATACGCAAGAATATCTGATACACGTTGCGAACTATTTAAGATCACACGTGCTCGTGTACTGTTTCAGTTACGAATTACACTAATTCCTCCTACTAGTGATTGTACATTTAAAATAGTTCCGTACTACTGAACTAAGTATTCACACCTTCTAAATCCTAAGTTAATCACGAACTCCTAAATCACTGCTGATTTAGCTCAATTGCTTAACGAGTAAAATGTCAACCTGGGTCCAATGCTTATGAATTCTTAGAAGCTGTCTAACTAGAAGAAAAAGCCTCACTATGGATTAACCTCGTGTACATTTTATCTATGAACTACAATAGTTTATCTGTTAACTACAACATCTGAATATAGTGTTTAGTCTCTCCGGAATTACGTTCTATAGGACTAACCACATGGTTACACCATATAAACTTTCCATCTTCTGAGAAGTCGCATGATTAGCGTAATATGTATTAAAATGTGCTTACCTTTAACAAAGTTGAATGTCTTCTTCAGACAAAAAGTCAGCAGATTTGAGACTCCAGACTTGGTTTCGCGTTTCCAAGTTCGCCGGCTGCTTATAGGCTGGTAGATTTATTTTTCCTTTCGTTTATTTTAACATCTTTAGAGGGTTGAGTTTGTAGATCCTACCATGCCGTTAGTCTCAGTGGACCGTCTTCTGTTCTAACGATTGTTGAAGGTTTTTCCACACACACACACTACTCTTCAGCCGTTCTGCACGTTGCTTTTAAAGCCGCACCTACCACGCTTGTGGCTATGACGTCATGACCAATGGCAAAGCTCTGTTTAGATTATGTTTAGAATATTGTTGTCAGCTTTAAGAATCCGCGCTGTTTCCAACTTGGGTGTTGCACATTTCATCCTTTGTTTCAATTGTCGGCACTAATTCCACCCTTCTTCAAATTTGAAATTGAGTATGATGGTGGTGGTTGTTGGCGTTGTTATAAACTGGAAGGGTAGTGCGAGGAATTTTAAACAGCGATGTGACGGTTGTAAGAGTTATAACACAAGCACCATATTTCCACTGTTGTTCTATACAAATACGTGTCTAGCACCATTTGTGCAGTGTTGTTCTCTACAAATATGTGTCTAGCACCATATGTCCAATGTTGTTCTCTACAAATATGTGTCTAGCACCATATGTCCAATGATGTTCTATACAAATATGTGTCTATATAAATATGTGTCTAGAACCATATGTCCCATGTTGGTCTATACAAATATGTGTCTAGTACCATATGTCCAATGTTGTCTATACAAATATGTCTCTGGCACCTTATGTCCAATGCTAGTACAGTGGTACCTCGGTTTACTGACGCCTCAAGCCACGAACAATTCAGGTTAAGAACAACAACTTTGAAAATTGTATGTCCGGGGTAACGAACAGTCCCTCGGGTTAGGAACAAAGGCGAGAGAGAGAGAGAGAGAGAGAGAGAGAGAGAGAGAGAGAGAGAGAGAGAGAGAGAGAGAGAGAGAGAGAGAGAGAGAGGTGTAACTTTGGAGACTAACGATCGCGTACAGTACAAACAGTGCTACAGATGAGCTTGTGGATCGTCAGAATGAACAGCTAAAGACATTAAAGGAGTAGTTGTCTTCCGATGATGTAAACAAAAGAAATAAATGGGGAGAACCGTTGAGGCCACAAAGACGATTACATAAATAGACACACATAGTATTATTTGGCGCTCACAGCAGAAGAAGAAAAAGGAAATATAGATTAGAAGACGCACTAGACAACATAAAATTTGAAACCTATAATAGTTACCAACCGGGATCGAACCTGTCACCTCCAAATGACGACGGCTCATCTGCAGGAACAAGTGAACTTCGACGCACGACCAACTAGACACTCAAAAAATAAAAAAAATAAAAAAAAAGTGTCTTCATTGGTCGTGTCTATCATACACATGAACCAAACAACTATGGAATACGGACATAATTCGTAATAAACCGATGATGAGGAGTCAGTGACCGTATCAACTGCCAGGATTAAACAAATTTGCAGCACGTGGGCAGACGTCGAAGACTTCAGTGTGAACCATAATCCAAACAAACTTGTTGCTAACAGGGCAGTAAACCTGATGAATGATAACACGATGGCCAACTTTAGAAAGATTCTCCAGCAAAAGAAACGACACATTTCCCTTCATAGTTTCTTGGTGTAGAAAGATTTCCAGTAGGCTGCCAAGAAACAGAGACAAGATACTCCTGAAACTAATGATTCAGAATAACAAAGAAAGTGACACATTTCCCATGATCGTTTACTTGGTAATAAAGATAGACTAAATCGTTCTTTTTTTAAATTTTACATTTCATTTATTTAATTGTTTTCTTTCTCTTTATTTAATACGCGAAGAACATGTATTGTCTATGTGTCTAGCACCATATGTCCAATGTTGGTCTATACAAATATATGTCTAGCACCATATGTCCAATGTTGGTCTATACAAATATGTGTCTAGCACCATATGTCCAATGTTGGTCTATACAAATATGTGTCTAGCACCATATGTCCAATGTTGGTCTATACAAATATATGTCTAGCACCATATGTCCAATGTTGGTCTATACAAATATGTGTCTAGCACCATATGTCCAATGTTGGTCTATACAAATATGTGTCTAGCACCATATGTCCAATGTTGGTCTATACAAATATGTGTCTAGCACCATATGTCCAATGTTGGTCTATACAAATATGTGTCTAGCACCATATGTCCAATGTTGGTCTATACAAATATGTGTCTAGCACCATATGTCCAATGTTGGTCTATACAAATATATGTCTAGCACCATATGTCCAATGTTGGTCTATACAAATATGTGTCTAGCACCATATGTCCAATGTTGGTCTATACAAATATGTGTCTAGCACCATATGTCCAATGTTGGTCTATACAAATATGTGTCTAGCACCATATGTCCAATGTTGGTCTATACAAATATGTGTCTAGCACCATATGTCCAATGTTGGTCTATACAAATATGTGTCTAGCACCATATGTCCAATGTTGGTCTATACAAATATGTGTCTAGCACCATATGTCCAATGTTGGTCTATACAAATATGTGTCTAGCACCATATGTCCAATGTTGGTCTATACAAATATGTGTCTAGCACCATATGTCCAATGTTGGTCTATACAAATATATGTCTAGCACCATATGTCCAATGTTGGTCTATACAAATATGTGTCTAGCACCATATGTCCAATGTTGGTCTATACAAATATGTGTCTAGCACCATATGTCCAATGTTGGTCTATACAAATATGTGTCTAGCACCATATGTCCAATGTTGGTCTATACAAATATGTGTCTAGCACCATATGTCCAATGTTGGTCTATACAAATATATGTCTAGCACCATATGTCCAATGTTGGTCTATACAAATATGTGTCTAGCACCATATGTCCAATGTTGGTCTATACAAATATGTGTCTAGCACCATATGTCCAATGTTGGTCTATACAAATATATGTCTAGCACCATATGTCCAATGTTGGTCTATATAAATATGTGTCTAGCACCATATGTCCAATGTTGATCTATACAAATATATGTCTAGCACCATATGTCCAATGTTGGTCTATACAAATATATGTCTAGCACCATATGTCCAATGTTGGTCTATACAAATATATGTCTAGCACCATATGTCCAATGTTGGTCTATATAAATATGTGTCTAGCACCATATGTCCAATGTTGATCTATACAAATATGTGTCTAGCACCATATGTCCAATGTTGATCTATACAAATATGTGTCTAGCACCATATGTCCAATGTTGATCTATACAAATATGTGTCTAGCACCATATGTCCAATGTTGGTCTATACAAATATATGTCTAGCACCATATGTCCAATGTTGATCTATACAAATATATGTCTAGCACCATATGTCCAATGTTGATCTATACAAATATGTGTCTAGCACCATATGTCCAATGTTGATCTATACAAATATGTGTCTAGCACCATATGTCCAATGTTGATCTATACAAATATATGTCTAGCACCATATGTCCAATGTTGGTCTATACAAATATATGTCTAGCACCATATGTCCAATGTTGGTCTATACAAATATATGTCTAGCACCATATGTCCAATGTTGGTCTATACAAATATATGTCTAGCACCATATGTCCAATGTTGGTCTATATAAATATGTGTCTTGCATCATATGTCCATTGATTATGATGATGATGTGGTTGTGAATCTTAGGTATAATGAGAATGATAAAGCCCTAGAGTAGTACATAAGCAATAGTTATTAGTAACAAGTAACGTTGCATTAACACTTGTAATGTCCTTTTAAAACCTCCGAGTGCAAGACTGATATTTCCGAAGAGTCATTAATTAGTTCTTAAACAATTGACATGAAACGGTTCTCAGTTACAGGATGTATTGTAAATGGGACATGTTACAACATCGGAGATACCTACGCTTATAACTGTAGCGCCTGGACGTGCAATGCATATCTAGAAAACAGAGTAGTCTACTATTGGGATACATTATACCAAGCGTGTAAGTTACAAGTTTATCTGTATTTCTTTTCCTTTAGGTGATCATGACATAACAGAGATTCGGTATGCTGTTGATACAGTATTGCTATTCACAACACAGAATGAAATAGGAAACCTAATAGCCTCAACCCAATTGAATAGTGAAAACCACAAATTATATCTTAACATAGCAAAAACTAAGATAATGCATACAGATAAAACTACTATGGAGAAAGAAATATATGTTAATGAGGAAAAATTGGAGGTTGTGGATAATTTCGAATATCTTGGGTCATTGATTACCAACAACGGTGACACAATGAAATAAATTAAACGACGACTACCGATTGCTCTTCAAAGACTAAAACAATGAAATAAATTATGGAGAGGGACAGACAGAACTATAGAAATTAGATTTTAAAGAGCATGAATTTTTCCCATTGCAACATACGCATGTGAGACCCTGGTCACTTACTAAACAAGCTGAGCAGCGCATAAATGCCTTTGAATATAAATGTTATAGACGAGTTATAAGAATATCTTGGGTAAAGAAAATAACAAATGTATCCATACGCTAAGAGCTGAATATTGAAGAAGGTTGGCTAATAAAGACGATAAAACAAAGAAAATTGATACATTTTGGTCACTTGAAACGTCACGGCAGTTCGGAGAAAATAATAATGGAGGGGCATATGCCTGGGAAGACAGAAAGAGGAAGGCCAAAGAGAAGATGGTTGCAGGTTGTGGCGGATGATCTCCAGATGGGTGTATTCGACGCGGGACATCTTGCTTATGATCGAGAGGTTTTCCGGAAGGTTGTTATGGCAGCGAGGTTCTGCAAAGGACATACAGTGTATATGCCAAGGAGCAGTACAGGAAAAATGACGCAATAGAAAATTGATACAGAAATCGCAAACCAAATAGTGTTAGAAACTAGGAGGCTGACGTAGAAAGGAGACAACGTCAGAAAAATTGTCAACAACAACAAACAGTCAGATCACGGAGCTCGACCAAGGAGGCAGCATGATTACATTCTCAGGAACGAGATAACTTATATACTGGCTGGACTTCACTTTCTTGACTAACGAATGTTGGAGAGAGGGACGGTATTAGCAACGCATTATATATATATATATATATATATATATATATATATATATATATATATATATATATATATATATATATATATATATATATATATATATATATATATATATATATATATAAACTAGGAAACCGTGAACAGGTGCGATCTTATCGGATTTAGACTTAGCCAGTCAGAACAAAGTGACAATGAGGCAAATTTATGAAGGACAGAAGTCCATTAACATGTTCAATAAGTCAATTTATATTTATATTATCATTACCGGCCCGCCTGGCCATAACAGGCGCGGTACGAATCAATTGTAAGTGCTATCATTGCCATTTTGAATCATATGACAACTTGGACATGGAGAAATAAATAGATTGCCTCATAATGCACACCGGCTTGGAGTCCGTCATTGCCGTTCAGTTTGCAAATTGACAGTTTTGTTAGAGCAGTGGTTCTCAACCTTTTTTGGCCCGTGCCCTCCTTCACCATATTTTCAGAACGATATCCCCCCCCCTATAAAAACTTTGGCCCGTGCCCCCTTCACCGTATTTTCAGAACGTCATGCCCCCCGCATTTCATATTTCCTATCTAAAAATCTCCCCCCCCCCCAAACCCCTACACAGTATACGTAAAAATGGAAGGTAAATTTAATAACATATACTAAAACAAGTCTAGACATCCACATTAAACATGATTTGTTGGTCTACTTACTTTATTAAATGAATTTTAGAAGAATGAGACGTACATAACTGTAAAGTATGAAAGGAAAAACAATATCAAGTAATCGGTTCTTGTATTAACGCGCTCTTGAAATGGTCTTCATTCTCCCCCCCCCCCCCCTGGAAACCCTAATATTCCCCCCTGGGGGGGGGGGCATTCTCCACCGGTTGAGAACCACTGTGTTAGAGGGTACAACCCTAGACCAGTTCAGCGTTGCCGTTATTTTCATTGTTCACCACAGTTACTGTCTAGCAGTATAGTACATCTTATTTCCAGAGTTGATTCTAGCTTGTATTTCTTCCCTTATTGTGTTGGAGCAGTTGAAGACTGAACCCAGGTATTTGTAAGTTTCCGTTCTTTTTATGGTCATATTATCTATTTGTATGTGGCCAGAGTTTTTAGCCGTTCCTTCTCTTGAAATTACCATATATTCTGTCTTATCCTGGTTGATAACCAGCCCCATTTGTTGAGCTTTTTCCTTTAAGTGAGTCAATATTTCCAATGTCTTTTGGTCATTTTCCCCTATAATATCTATATCATCTGCATAACCAAGCAGCTTGGATGTTCCTCCAATTGCACATTCCTCCTTTACCTTCCTCTTCCTTACAACTTTCTCTAGAGCCAGATTGAAAAGGAGCGGCATTAGTGCATCACCTGTTTCAAGCCAGATGTTATTTGGAAAGGGTCTAATTTCCTGCCTTTATAGGTTACTATATTATAAGTATTTTCCATGCATAGTCTTGTCATGTTGATTAACTTCCTTGGTATTCCAAATTCCTGCATAGCATTCCATAGACTATTCCTATGGACACTATTATAAACCTTTTTAAAATCCACAAAAATGTTATGGAGATCTCTTTTATATTCCCAATTTTTCTCGGCGATTTGTCGTAAGATAAATATCTGATCTATTGTTGATCTGTTTTGTCTGAAACCCGCCTGGTAGTCACCTAATATGGTTTCTGAATATGGTGTTAGTCTATTTAGTAATACTGCGGATAGTATCTTATAGCTTGTGGACAGTAGTGATATTCCTCTATAATTTCCACATTGGAATGTGTCTCCTTACTTAAACATAGGTATCAATAATGACTCTTTCCAGTCATGGCGTAATTCTTCTGTCCTCCAGATTTTTATTATTAGCTCGTATAGCTTTAGATGTAATGCATGGGCGCCTGCCTTTATAAATTCAGCAGCAATTCCATCAGCCCCAGGTGACTTATTTTTTTTTTTAAAGTCGTGTTATTACATATAGGATTTATTCAAAAGCAGGTTCTTCAATTTGTGGTTCACATGTTAGAACGTCTTCCTGTGGGAAAGTGTTACTAGGAGCTTCACAGTTTAGTAATTCAACAAAATATTCTTTCCATGTGTTACACATTTCCTCAATGGTATTTATCATATTCCCATTTTTATCTTTTAAACCATATGTGTTGTGTTGGATCCCTCGTTTCATTGACTTCAGTTCTTTAAAAAAACTGTCTGGATTCGTTTTTGTGGTGAGTTTTCATATCTTTGATTATATTGCTCATATATTCTCTCTTCTGCTGCGGCTCTCTTTTTGTAGCCTCTTTACATTCAGTTCTATATTGCTCTTCATTTTGGATGTTGTTGATGTCATTTAACCACACCTGTCTGGCATTCTTTTTCCTAATGACTGCTTCTTCACATTTTTGATTGAACCATCTGTTCTTTCTATAGGTGGTTAACACACCGAGACATTCATCGGCTGTAGTTTGAATTGTATTCTTGATGTTCAACCAAGTTTGGTCAACGCTTTCCTCCAACGGGTTTTGTAGATTTTCAAGTTTACATTTTAATTCATCTGCAAATTTCTCTTTGACTGTACTTTCTTGTAGTTTTTCTCTTCTATATGTTGGGTGTAACCTTTGTAGTTTAGCATAGAAAGCTCTCTTAAGTTTTATTTTAAATTTTGCTCCAACGAGGAAGTGGTCACTGTGGCACTCAGCTCCTCTATAACTAACATGAAATTATGAACTTTAATTAAATATTAAAAATGATAACGTAAACAGAAAATGTATTGGTATCAGATGTAATTAGGCTAATGCACGTGCTTCGTATCTATGAAGGCTGCGCAGAAGTTCAGTTGTGAAAGGCGTTTAATATGAAAATGTGAAGTCGAAGGTATACAAACAGTTGTATGGACATATAGAAGGGAGTCAGCAGAGTTATATTGTGGCACCTATAAAAGTATGTATTACCGTTGAATAGGTGCATCACGAAGAGTTGATTAACTTGATCTCATCTGTAAGCTTAATTGATTAGAGTAACGAGGCTTAAATGTAGTAACTCACACATCGACTCCATTTGATCAGGAGAATTTCTGCCATAGCCCTCAATGCATTAAGTCCCCTACCAACATTCACCACCACATCCTCCACATGATCCTTAAAAGACAGACACCCGTCAAAGGTGATACACAAGTACTTCAATTTACTCTCTCGCCTAAGATGACATCCATTCAACATAATACCTGGGACATCTGCCTTGACGATGCGGTTATCCAGGGAGTACCACACAACCGATGCCTTGTCTGGGTTTACAATGGCCCCTGCGTCCCTGTACCATTCCGCTACCCTGTTTACTGCCACCTGTAAGTCTTTCGCCAAACTGGCCCTGTCTCTGCCCTGTCTGTACACCCGCACACCATCTGCAAATGTCAAGATTATACCCTCACCTGATGTCTCAATAGCTGCGATTTTCCAGATGTAGTCATTAAAGAGCACAGGGGACAAGGCAGATCCCTGCGGCAACCCATGTGTAATAGTACATGGGTCGGAAGTCCAGGAACCCATGCGCAGTGTAACCTTACGCTCATGAATAACAAGGCAAGGGCAGACCTCCATGTCCATCAGTGTGTATATCAACCGATATGGTGTAGGGTAAAGAGAGAGGGATAGTACCTCGCTGTGAGTGGCAGCCATATCCCTAAGGGATAGACCAGGATCCTATTTGGTTCCCATCTCTTTACCTAGCTCTTCTACAAAACCCGTTCGCGGAAAGCGTTGACCAAACTTTGTTGAACATCAAGAATACAATTCAAACTACCGCAGAAGAATGTCTCGGTGTGTTAACCATGCATATAAAGAACAGATGGTTTTCAGTTTGCATCCAACTAGACAGAAAATGCAGACAAGAAATTCCGGCTGCTGTGGAGGCGGAAATACAAGCGTTGATTTTCGAGAATTCGCTAGACGGTGATGCTGTCATCTACACAGATGGGTCGGTCGTCCGACATGTGAGAAGCTCGTGGGCCTTCACGGCGCGGCCGGAGGGAGAATTGTGAAGGAGGACTCTGGTGCTTTTGTTGAGACCACAAGTAGCCTGACTATGGAAGTCATGGCAGTAAGTGTCAAAGACTCGACCACATCCCCTCCGCCAGGGAGAGCGGTCAACCCTGAAGAGACCAGGAGGAGATACGGTGCCCGAGGGAGATGAGGTAATAGGAGAGGGTTAGCCACTCCCTCATGAGACACGCAGGCGGTGTTCAGAGAGTTAGCACTCTAATCACGATAGTACCACACCTCGTGAAGCCATAGCACAGTTGAGTAGACACTCAACAGGCCACGTTTGCCAGCAGAGTGCGATGTGAGGTAACACGCACGAAGGTGAAGGTCACCCCGCGTGGTGGGTAACCACGGGAGAGAGGTTAGGCAGACGGGAGACTGGACTTGAGGCGTTCACATCGTTTAGGATAGCGTTAGGAGTTTTGTGTTCACTAATAGATAGAACTAGCATAGGGTTAGCAGTTTGTGTTAGATAATTCTGTGGCTGTATATTGTGTATTGCATTAGCGACTGTTTACCGCTTGTAAGCGAGCCAACGGCAATAAAATGGACCATACATTTTGCCTCCCACACGACTTGCAAGTTGTCTTGTATGGGTGTGTGAGAAGTACCCGTTGAGGCCTGTCAGTTGAGTTGTTGACAGGCCAGGGTAATTGTGGTGTCAGAAAGTGGGATGCTTGGACGAAAGCGCCAAGCTAATACCCACAGTAAAAGGGTAATTGTGGTGTCAAGAAGTGAAGCTTGAACGAAAAGTTCAAGCTAATCCACTCATCCACGGGCTCCAGACTAGGGATTAATTTTTGTAGTAACGATAATTTGTGCAGACAGGAGAATTTGCGAGCTAGAAATATGCCTATCGTGACAAAATAGTGTTTAATTGTGTTTATGATATATTTATTCAATGAAATCATGTATTCTTCGAAGCTGTAAGTATTAATATTCTTATTTTCTTATATTTATTCATATATTTACCAATTTATTCTTGAATAAGCACCAAACATGATTCACGGCGCAGGAATACACAGGCAGCCGACAATATTGATTTTTGAGATCTAAAAATAGCGCTGCGCGATGACGTAAAGTGATTGACAGACAGTTGTTCTGCGTCATTAGCATAAAGCAGTCGAGTGTTTACAAGATCGCTTAGCGGAGGCCCGCCTGAATCTGTGCTGTATATTGTTTATTATTTACTTATTTAAGTTACTAAATGAATATATTTATTTGTTGACACATTATTATGTTATTTTGATTTCTTTACAAGCATTTATTCATTTTTGGGTCTATTTTCTCTTTGCTTATCGTCACGATGGAACTATTTTCGGGCTAAGCATCTGATACTTAGCTGCACAACGTTTGCAGAAATTAACTAGGTTAGTAACGAAAGGCAATTATTGTTTAAAACAAAGACAGGACATTGACATTAAAATTAATTAATACATATTCTAGGTGTTCGTAAGTCTGTCATTGTCTAAGTCATTGTCCTTAGTTGTCGAGTAAATCATATCGTTTAGTAGGCGTGTTTACTGCTGCCCTATATATCAGAGGGCAAACAACAGCTGTGCACATACACCTGTGGGCCAAATACCGTGTGCTACGTACGAAACGTGTCGCCACCCCAGTGTACCAAACAAGGTGACCTGTGTCAAAGGAGCTTCGTTCCCACATTAAGCTGAGTACACTTATATATTTTGTCATGCAATTTGATTAATAGTGCATCTCTTTTTCAGCGTGTAACGCGTTGACATATTTGTATACTCTGTTTTTCTGCAAGATAAATCTGGGCAGGGTAAAAACAGAAAGCACAACTGATAGTGATCAGATAAGAACAAACATAACATATCAAAGATAAATAACTGATTAAAGTCATCATTGCCTATCACTGTTAGCCAAGTACTAAAGTAAGATGGCAACTTTATCAGATTTCATAAAAGCAGGCAAAGAACTAGAATTAACAGGAAAAGAACTACAACAATATGCTGATCAGAAATTTAAAGAAACAAAAGAGGAACAAACACGAAAAGAGAATGCGGAAAGGGACGAACGCGCACGAGAAAGAGAACATGATAAGGAGATGAAACAAAAACAATTAGATCAAGAGAAAGAATTAAAACAAAAGGAATTAGATCTAAAGCAAAAAGAGATAGATGAAATGGCAAGAGTTAAAGAAAAACAAATTCAAGTAGAATCAGAGACACAATTAAAGATGAAAAGCATGGATGTAGACTCACACGCAGAGATCTCTGCCACTAAACTAAGAAGTCAACAAGAGGAAAATAAGTTCAACAAATACAAAAATATTATCAAACCATATTGTAAAGAGGACTCCATATCTGCCTGGACAGAGAATGTAGAGTATCAATTTAAATATCACCAAGTTCCTTTAGATATGTGGGCTCCGATTTACATGAAGAATCTAAGTGGTGAGCCCCTTAAAGTAATAGAGTCTATTCCTATTGAACTTAGATCTAGCTATCAATACATCCATGATAGGATTATGCAGCACTTTTTACTTGATGCCCCTGGGTATCAGGTTCAGTTCTCAAATTTAAAACCTAAACCTAGTGAAACTTTTATAGATTATTTTTCAAATGTGCAGAGTGTACTAAACAGGTGGCTTAAAGCAGCTAACATAGGAAAAGACTTTGATAGATTAAAAAACCTAATAGCTATGGACAAGTGTATATCTACTATACCTTCTCCTTTTGCTAAGTTTTTGCAGCAGTCAGACATTGAAAACATCGAGCAGTTCGAAAAAAAAGGCTCAGCATATTTTTCTTCTAACAGAGAGATTTTTAAGACCTCAAGTGACTCTGAGATAGTTTCCTTTGTCAAAGACCAATCAAAAAACTATCAGGGTAACAGAAAACCTTTTCAGAAGTATGATAAGAAAGACAGAAAAGTTTCCATATGCATGTACTGTCAACTAATGCACGACACTTATGCTATGTGCGACAAATCGCCGAATTATCCGGCGCATCTTGAAAATGTGATCAAGAAGCAGCAAAGCAAACGGTCTGCATACAGGCGTGCAATCAAATGTTTTTTTTGTTCCTCTTATGGCCATTATTCTAATAAGTGCCTTGGCCGCCAACGTTTGAAAGCTAACAACGCTATGTTGATTGACACCTCTTCAGATAGTGGTAGTGAGAATGAGTGTGAGATTGAAAGTGACTTACCAACTAACCAAGCAGAGGATGTGTGTGCTGCTAGCGATATGTTAAGCTTTGACAGCTGTGAACGATGTCACCAATTCCATGCAGACGGAATACTGGAATGTGGACATACAGTACCATGCTCATCTGAGAGTGTGAATGCAGCATTCGCCTCCAGAGGCAAGTTAGTGTTCCACAATGCAATGGTCAATGATGTACCATGCCAATGTTTGCTGGATAGCGGCAGCACCCTTATTGGTCTTCGAGAAGAACTGGTGAGTCCGGGTGATTACACAGGTGACACTGTGAAATGCCGAACCTTTTCGGGTAACGTTGAAATTTACCCTTTGGCAAAAGCCCGTATTGATTCTCCTTTTCTTTCCGGTACCTTTACTTGTGCAATACTTAACAACCCTTGTACAGATTTAATTTTGGGGTGCTTACCTCAACTTAAACAATGTACTAGTGAAGAAATAGTTGCATGGGAGAAATTAAATGCAGCTAAGGCAACAACCAGAGTTGACACTTCAAAACATCATGACCCATTGCAAAATGAGACACTACTAATGCTTTTTCCAACCAGCACAGATGACAAAAACACACAAAAACTTATACACCAGCAGAAATCTGATTTTAATGTGTCTCCATACTTAAAATTGTCAAAAGGCAAAGCCAAAATGACCAAGAATGCATCTTGGTTCGTTAGACGTAATAATGGCATTTCAACTACATGTCATATTACTGGTAACCATGAACAGGTGTTACTTGAACAACATCAGTTAGGTGTGCTAAACAATGCACACAAAACACCACGTGCGGGTCATCGTGCATACAGCAATGCCAGGCCAAGTTTTTTCAATAACAAATTATTTTGTCATGATCTATTTGCTGGTAATGGCTGTCATCAATTGATACAAAAGTTGAAGGGTAAACATCCTACAGCTGAAATACAACCCTCTACACTGGCACCCAAGCCATTTGATAGAGGAAGGGTCAGTTCTACCACAAGCACACAAACAAATGTGCGAAAACAAGTAATCTGGAACTTGATCAAGACAGATTTAGGCTACTTCCATACAAACGAAATGGCAAGGACCATTCAAAGTAGCACATAACCATGGTACATGTTGACTATGAAATATCGATAAACAGACACTTAGAGATATTCCATGTCAACATGCGGAAACCTCACTTTTCAAGACAAGAGACAGAGGTAGTGACAGACGAACAGATTGCACCAACACCAAGTAATCAGACAACAGACATACACAACGCAACTACACTAGTTAGTGAGACTGGCAGATCCGACGAGGGGCATACATGTAGTGAACTTATAGAATACACATGAATAAATCAGAATACTGATGACTGGACAATACACCTACTGAAACTGAGACATGCCTTTGACAGATTGCGACGCTTCGGTCTCACTGTCAAACCAGCAGTCAAATTATGCCTAAAATAAATTCATTTTTGGGTCATGTCATTTCTCAAGTCCAACTGTAGACTGACCTGAAAAGTAGTACCAAAATTATGAATCTGACCATGTCTAACAGAAAGAAACAGGTCAGAAACCTTTTGGGATTAGTAAATTACTCAGAAATTACAAATATATTTTCCAATGTCTTAAAATCTTCTGGAAATGAAATGTGAAAGATGCATTATTAATTCCTGCATTGTCAAAATTGAAGATCCTTTTTTGTAAATATTCCAATCCCTCCGCTTGCCTAATCCTAGGCTCATTTATTATCTTAGGTCATATGCCAGCAGAATCTCCATCACTGCAGTACTAGGCCAATTTTTTTTTGAGGGCATCTTCCATCCGCTTTGCTGCGTGAGCAGTAAGATCACACATGCTGAGTCCAAAGATTCCATATCACAGTTGCAGCCCTAGGCTTCATCTATACGGTGAGAAGGCTCCATCGAGTTCTGACGGATGTTCACTGCATTGTCCAGACCGACAACTCCCTGATCACGGTCATACATAGTGGTGTGCATCAAAATGACCGGATATTCAGGTGGTCACTAGTTTTACCATCTGGGGTAAAAATACCTGAAATCCAACAGTAAATGTAGAGTGATGGTTGGTACATGAATATCTGATAATATAAGATGTAAAATAGCTTACATACATATCCACATTGTTGGTGTAGTCATGTACCAAAACAATGAACTATCATGTGTCCGTGGACATCAGATTAAGAACTGTGCTGCTATACTTAGATACCACCGTGTGAACTAGGACAGCTCATTTCCAACTAAGCTCCATTCCGGTGTATCATATATATGAACCGCAGAAAACAGTGTCAGAACAGTGCTTAATTACAGACACGAAAAGACAGAGCTACAACACCAGCGAACTCTACACGTGCACTACCGAGAGAACATTAAGATGACTGTGTAATGTATTTCAGATACCCAGGCAAAGTGTGTGGTTATATTATGCCTATACAACCATTGCACATACATGAAGGCAACTACTAACCTGTGTAAACCAAATACTATGTATATAAACTTATTGTGATATGTAATATAATATTTTAAGATAGTGATAAATTAGATGTAGGTTAGGAACTATAACAGTTCTCATTTATTTTAATAATGTAGTTAGTACAGTAATTAACCCATTAAAATTAGATTAGAATATTAGTTTAGACATAAGAATAGTTTATTACAAGTTAAATTAAATTTATGATATGAATAGTACCATTTAGATTGTTATATTTCACTTAGTTTCATTGTAGTTAGTTTATTCCATCTTAATGAAACCATACCATCTTTCAAATATTACCATTTATTAGTATCATCATTTTACATCATAATATACTAAAAAGAGTAGATAAGGTAACATACAGCATTTACACCAGTTAGATTAAGAACATCACTCATATATTTCCTTTGTGCATTTAAAAACATTATTTAGCATAGTATTTAGAAAAGTACATAAATTGTGGTCACATAATCCATTTAATTAAGGTACATAACTCACATCACAACAATTGCATTTAAATAGTTAGATTACATCACTTAGATTAGGAAAAAATAAGAAGTAATATAATCATATCATATAATTAACATAACAAAATTAATAAATTTAGGTAACACATTAAATACTTAGTTATAGAATTAGAATGGTATGTTAGAATGTAAAGTTTTCGTTAGTGAAATTGTGTTAGTGTGAAGGTGTTGTCTGTAATATAGTTTAGAACTTAGATTACAGTATTTTGGGTTTCATGACAAGTGAATGTAGTCACGAATTAGTGTTATACACCTGTTTGTGGCCACATTGAACCAAATTATGACACTCAAAATACTAACATACATACACATAGAATTTATAAATAGAGGATAGAAATTAGATTAGTAGATTTATTACATCCAAACACACAAACAAACAGAAAAACAAACATATAAATTGCATACACTATTTGTAAATCAAAGACAGATAACTATGGGGCCAGGGGACATAATAGACAACGAAGAACTAAATTAACAGTGAAATAAAGTCTTACGCGCGGAAGCGAAGGAGGTAAAGCCTGTCGCACACACTCTTGTAGAATGGTTGTTAAATATTATATGGGGGACATGAAATAATTCATGTGTTGACCCTAAGAAAGTCAACTTTGTATGGGTAGTAAGTTAATTTACTATGTGAGGGCAGGTCTTATAAGACAACGGTCCGGTTCAGACATACCTCTGATAAATATAATATAGCATGTGAGAAGGGGCTCACGCCAACCAGTCAAGTTTGTGGCGATTGCCAGTAGCCAAGTAAGGCTTTGCTACATTGTGACAATAGTTATTAATAGTCTATTGGAATGCCCAAAGCCAGGTTATCTAGAGTCTTTGACAAAAATTAGAGACACTAATTTTTTGTTTAGGAACCTCTTGCGTCACAACCAATGAGTGAAAGTTGATGACGCAACACAAGAGGGGTGGGTGTGTGTCAAAGACTCGACCACATCCCCTCCGCCAGGGAGAGCGGTCAACCCTGAAGAGACCAGGAGGAGATACGGTGCCCGAGGGAGATGAGGTAATAGGAGAGGGTTAGCCACTCCCTCATGAGACACGCAGGCGGTGTTCAGAGAGTTAGCACTCTAATCACGATAGTACCACACCTCGTGAAGCCATAGCACAGTTGAGTAGACACTCAACAGGCCACGTTTGCCAGCAGAGTGCGATGTGAGGTAACACGCACGAAGGTGAAGGTCACCCCGCGTGGTGGGTAACCACGGGAGAGAGGTTAGGCAGACGGGAGACTGGACTTGAGGCGTTCACATCGTTTAGAATAGCGTTAGGAGTTTTGTGTTCACTAATAGATAGAACTAGCATAGGGTTAGCAGTTTGTGTTAGATAATTCTGTGGCTGTATATTGTGTATTGCATTAGCGACTGTTTACCGCTTGTAAGCGAGCCAACGGCAATAAAATGGACCATACATTTTGCCTCCCACACGACTTGCAAGTTGTCTTGTATGGGTGTGTGAGAAGTACCCGTTGAGGCCTGTCAGTTGAGTTGTTGACAGTAAGTAAAGCAATAACATGGCTCTAGACACAGACATTCAATAGAGCATGTTTCCTTAGCGACTCAATGAGCATGCTCAAGAGGATAGAGACGGGGTGGATCCGAAGAGAGTGGTTGCTGTCTCTGGAGCGGTCTCGGCTGACAAAGATTAGTTTCATCTTCGTGCCACGGCATGCGGGAGTACAAGGAAATGAGCGGGCTGACAAGCTCGCAGGTAAGGCTAAGGTGGAGAACGTACGCACCATGGACTAGTCTGACATTCTGAATGCTCTACGAGAAGTAAGACTTGTGCGAGAACCAAGTGATGACTGCGAATCTACAACCATGGTCAGACAGCGAGAACAGCAAATCAAAAGAGGGGTGGTCAAACAAGAACACTTCGCAGGAAGCCAAAGAAGAATGATAAACCAATACACAACTGGTGTCGTTAGCCGCTACACGCTGCGGGATTTGCTGAGGAGGGGATCCGAGCACTTATGGACTGAATGGTTCGATGTGCAATGGGATGATCTGTCGACTAACTAACTAACGAACTAACTGACTGACTAGCTGGCTGGCTGACTGGCTGACTGACTAACTAATCAGTTAAATAGTCCCTCAAATCTCCCAATCACCAATACACTATTGAGATCATTCAATCTACAAAACTCTGTATAGATCCATCATTCTAAAATACACTGTATTGATCCATGAACCTACACTACCATTTACAAATCCATATATATAAACAATGTTTACCCGTAGTAAATTTGAATAATGAAGATAAAAACAATATATTGTACGATTTATTCATAGAAAATTTCGCTGCACCTCGTCAGTTACACTGCAGAATTCACACAACGTAAATTAAAATAACCAGATACCTCATTGAAGCTGAAATATATAATATAACGTTAACAGTATTAGGTCTACAATATACAGTCCGGCGGCATAGGCCAGACAGACAGCTCTATGTTGATCTCATTAAGGAAATTCCTAGGACGAGTGCTAATGTACATATTGATTTTAAGGACAGCAGATTATGGTTTCAAAAATACAAAAGGCACAATGGCGTATACAGTGTAACTAGGAACGGCAAGTTGGGAGTTCGGACACGTCTGCGACCGAAAAATAGTATTAAACACTATATTTATTCTCTATAAGATGTAATTTTGATGTGTACTTTGGAGTGTCTAGAACGTATTAATTGGATTTACATTGATTCATATAGAAATACGTACCTCGGTTTTCGTCAGTATCGGATTTCGCTAATTGTTGCCGGACGGATTATCGAGTAAAGCCGAGGTTTAACTGTACTGCCATCCGTGATCAGCAAACGTCAGAATAGTTCTACATTCATCAGTTTTTTAGTGTGTTCTATGAAACTGAAATCGAATTTGCAGATTATTCGTAACCAGTATGTTAATCAACTACCAGCTGTCGTCTAGAGCAGGGGTCACCAAACGTTTTTCACGTCGGGCCGGATAACTGACAAAATAACGAGCTCGGGCCGCAGACTCATTCTGTACAATACTTGTGCCGATCTCCGTGGCGAAGGTCTTGCGGACGCGGTTCGTAATCCCGTATACCTGCGTTCGAAACACAGCTGCGCGCGATTTTGCAGCAGATCGCGTTGTGCTGGTTTTTTACGCTATGGTATGGATGCCGGTCGTTCAGAAACAATGGCAAACTACTGAACGTAAACTTGACAAGACATCAACAACAGCAAACAAATGCTGTTGTTGACGGCAAACTTCCTGTAAAGGATACGCAACTAACTTTAATAGTACTTACAAGCCAGAACGAAAGCTTTGGGGAAAAAAATGACGAAAAACCAAGTTAATCACGGGTGAGTGGCGTGCAACGCACAACAACATAGACAACCAACATATTTATTTACTAACAAAAGTTTTCAAAGAAGGCGACGTTAGCAAAAAGATAGATACATCAGACCTAGTGTGCACATATCAGAATCTCACAAAGTAAGCAGCAGAAAAGTTTAGTGAGATTTGTAAAACTGATATTTGGCTTTCAAGATATCATCAATGTTTGGTTTGAAATTGCTGCATCCAATCAAGAGAATTGCTTTCAATTGTTCATCAGTCAATCTCGTTCGATGTGTTGACTTCACATACTTCATTTTTGAAAATGTTTGCTCACAGGCATAAGTTGTTCCAACCACTCATGCCATACCGATGAACAGAGAGCCTGGAATGAGCAAATCTTCCAATTGAGTCCTGATCTGCCCCATCAGACCCTACCTCACTCCAGCCATGTTTTCCCCCCATCAACTGTAACATATCGAAGCTGATTCCACTGAAGGTTATAGTCTTGCCAAAAATTGTTGCACTTCCATGAAAATGTCTTTTTCAGTTGTTGTTGTTCAATGCATGCTCCTCGGATGCCAACTCTTCCGTTATCTGAAAGTCCTAATTGACACCACGAATGAACATGAGAAGTTGTGACGTACTTGAGAGATCAGTAGACTTATCCAGTGCCAGAGAATACCACAAGTTACTAGATTTTCTCGCATATCTGTAGCACTATGTTCTCTCCAAGTTCTTCTGTTCTTCGCACAACTGAACTTGTCGAAAGACTGATAGTTCCAAACAAATCGGCTTTCTCGGGACACAAGTCATTTGCTGCTTCTACCATACATTCTTTGATGATTTCAATAAACGATTTTCCTCGTTCTGCCTTCTTATGAATTATTTTGTAACTTGTACGAGTGACAGATTCAGTTTCAGCAAACTTTCTCGTGAAGAGATTTATTTGTGTTTCTAAACCACGTTTTGTGGACTCATATTTCTCAGAGCGGAACTTTCCAGAAAACTGAATATGTTGATAGATGTTTTATTTCGTAGTGACGCCGAAGACTGTACGCTTTCAAAACAGCAACACTTTCGCTGCATTTTACGCAAATGGTTTTCTGGTCCTTTGTTTTCACAAAGAAGTACTTTACTCCCCATTCTTCATTGAAAACGCGACACTCGGCATCCACTTTTCTTTTCTTAGTAGCCATAATGAATGGTGAAGTACACGGGTTCTGAAAATGAAAAAGACATTGAATTAGAAATATAATAAAAATCCAATTGAAACACAAGAAATGCAGAGGACTAGGGATCACTGGTGAAGCTACGACTCACCAAAGGTACATATACAATTTATAGGTACCTTTGGTAATAGAATATATCTCATAATAAGGTTTGCAAAATATATAAATAGGGCCGGCCTAAATAAACACCCTAGAGCAGAGTTTTTTTAACCGGGTTTCAGCGAAAGGCAGCCAGGGGTCCCGCCGAAACAGACTGAAATCGCTTAAATGCAACATTTCTGCCCACCTGGTGTATTACATAAAGTAGAACAGACAGTTGGATCATCGCACATGGTTCTTTGAGCAATGTAACCATTTGCGTAAGGATATGATCTAGCAGAAAGGTTGTAAAAAACTGGCCTAGAGACCAGCTCGATTAATACCTTGACCGGGAAATTCTTCTGAGCTGGGGATAATATTTTCCGCAACAACACGAGGCTTCTATGGCATTTTTATGCTACGTTTGCTACTTTATTGCCTCTATTCACACTTGTAGTTCACTTATCTATCACTGTCAAACAAAGAAATCCTTGTTACATACCTACAAAATGGATGACTGGCAAAAAGAAGTAAATATTTCTGCAGTATCCGACCTATGTTGACAGCCACACGCATCTGGAAGAAGGACAGATGCGTGTGTGTGTTTCTATGGACACCATGGTAACGTCAGAGCGTAGGCGGCGCTACCACGAGCCGGGGAAGGACTTGGGATGGCGCAAAATAAGCAAACATTACAATAAAACAAGAAAATCTAGATACAATAATTTATAATTGAGAATGGTAAATTTGAGACACATAGCAGCCAGGAGGTCTCCGCACATGTGAAGATCTATTATTCTAAACATAATATTTACATTTAAATTGTATCACAACGTCTTGTGTTCTATACGTTATATCAAGCAAGTTTGAGTATCGTCGGCGGGCCGGATAAAATGACGTCGCGGGCCTGATCCAGCCCGCGGGCCGTAGTTTGGTGACCCCTGGTCTAGAGGAACCGTGGCCATCAACATCACCATAAACGATTCAGATGAAGAATTAATAACAAAAATGATGGAACGAATGAAATAGACTACTACCAAAATATAAACTTTGTACGTCGAATCGAGGCAATGCAAAGACAATCTAACAGTGCACAGAGACAAATATAGGTAGTCAAGTTAGTGAGTAAATAAATAAGAATTTAAGTAAGTAAGTAAGTACGTAAGATCGTAAGTATGTGATTAAGTAAGTCAGTTAACAAGCATGTAAGAAATTAAAAAGCAGTAGGTCAGCAAGTAAGTAAACACATAAGAAAGTAATAATGTAAGTGTGTACGAACGTCAGTAAATAAGAACGTAAGTAAGTAATTAAGAACGTAAGTAAGTAGGAACATAAGCAAGTAAGTAAGCATGTAAGTAAGTAAGTTAGTAACTTAATATGAAAGTATAACAAACACTGATGCTTTTGTGTATTCGTGAATTTGCGTCCAGTGACTTATGGTTACCATATTTCAACTTTATATTATCACATTCTCCTATTGATCATCGATGACAACAATAATTACCATCTATCTACGACACGTATCAAGTGATCCATCTTTCAAACAGTGGCGCTGTTAAAACCATGAGATAATGGGAGCAGCCAGTCAATGTATGTAAGAATGATGACCTGGCGTGTTTCTGATGGGACCTGATAATCATCCAAAAATATTTATTCATGGTCATCTGACATAAGAATTGGATCCATCCATCCATCCATCCATACATCCATCCATCCATCCATCCATCCATCATGTGCCATGCCGGGTAGCGTGGGCTGTCATGTTCTGCCGTCTCATTCGATCACAAGAGTCGTGGATCAGCTCCGAGTTCCTGCCTCGATCATACCACGTGGCCAAGCCATCCAGGTATTTACTTCTCGGTCTTTCCTTTGGTCTCTTCCCTTCGATCACCAAGTTCTCACATAACATGCCCAAAAAGTTTTGACTGTCTATGTCTAATGACTCTATGACTCTAATCAGTTTACAATCTTCATTTGTTTCTTGAAGGACTTGTTCATTGGTTTTTCTGTCTGTCCATGGTATTCTTTCAATTTTCCTCAGAAACTAGATACGACAAGAAAAAAGAGTCCTAGAAGTAACTACCACGCACAGACAAGCAGAGCAAAAAGATCCATGCAGAGGTGTATAGAGTTACTGAAAATAGAGGACTCTAGGTACCATGATGAGATTACTTCAACAAAAGCATTCAAACTGAGTAGCCTGATGATGATGACGATGATGATGAAGATGATGATGATGATGATGATGATGATGATAATGTTGCGTTTGTGGATCTTAGTTATCAATCTTAGTCTTAGTGATCAGTTACATTGCAAACTTTGTTTTGTGTCAGTACTACAGAGCGCAATGTGTGAAGTACAGTGACAGTTCTGTTTCCAACAGTGACACAACAACATTGTATAATGGATGATGTTGTGTTTGTCACCACTCCACCACTCTACAACACAACAGGATCTGCTATGTAATTTACCCAAGCATTGTTATGTTGTTGTCCCAGCACTACAGAGCTCAACGTATGAGGTTAACCAGATTACTGATGTCGTCACTGCTTTGTTTGGGGCTCAACTATCTACCTGCGAAAGTTATTTTTCCGTTGTGTAGTGACTTTAACTATGTAGTATGTACTATTTCATAGATATTGTATGACATTGGTTTTGTACCCCGTATACATGTAGCTACTGTGTTCGCCAGAATTGAGGCACTGGAACCTCTTGCCCCGGGTAGATTGGACCCGTTAGCTATTACAGCTGCCAAGTGAGGAGATGGAAAACTCCGATTATAAACCCCGAAATTTAAAATGAACCGACGTTCCGAGGATTGAATGGCCACGGGTGAGCTGGTCGCAAACGTGGAACGTCTGGTGTTCGGGCGGGGCGGCGCCAGGCGTATGGACTCCTGAGGGACATCCCCTGCCCCTTCCCTAGCAGGTAGGCTCTACTAGGGTGACCGATTATATCCTGCCGTCATATCTAACCAACTATGAATAATACAAAGAATTATCGCTGAAGCAACGGAGTACGTGCTTTGTGCTCGATATCTTTGACAACAGCAAGCGGGGAGAGAAAGAAGCGGAGGAGAAGAGGTAGGGGAGAGGGGGAAGGAAAAGGAAGAAGAGGGCCATAGCCAGAAGGGGTAGAACGAAAACGGATCGTTTGGGACTCAAAAATGTACGGGTTGTGTATTGGAATTGCGTAGTGCAAAGCAACGAGGTCCAATACTGGAGAAACTAGTCTACGATTTTGATGTCCTAATGTTACAAGAACTGAATACAAACTCTTTTAATTACCCTGGCTATACATGTTACATCAACCAATCTGGGCAGGGAAGACATGGACAGTCTCTGGTGGTCAAGGATGGTTTACAGCATTCAGTAATGGATATGAGTGAGTGGGGTCAGGAGAGTAAAGAGGTGCGGGGAATGCGGATACAAATCGGCCGATACAGCTGGAACTTGATAAATGTATATGTAAGTGGGGAAGCTTGCATAAGCAGAGAGAGTTGGAACTGGTTGAAAGATTCAGTGGACACTCCAGATACCAGATATCTGATATGTGGTGACTTCAACGCTCGCGGCAAGAAATGGGACAGGTCGGGAGAGAACAGACAGGGTACTGCTGTTGTTGAGGCCTTGCTTGAGACGGATGTTGTCTGTCTAAATGACGGGACACCCACTAGGCTAGCAATGTGACCTTGGGACCCTGACACGGCCATCGACTTGGCGCTTGTATCCCAAAGGGCGGCATCAGATATTTAGAGGAGACCACTGCAACACACGTTGCTTTCATTACGGATTCAAAGAGTATGCTTAGTTAGGTGGATAAAGGAATGTTTCGCGTGGAATGGCTCTCGTCGCCTCAGAGGTCACAGATTGTGAGAATTGTATGGATATTTTGCCCTGGCCATGCGTGGTACGGGGGAATGAACAGGCTGATAGGCTAGCAGGGAAGCACCTCTTGGTGGTAGTGTGCCTACGGACAAGGGGGAGGTAGTCGTGCGCTTGTGGGACCAGGTGGAGAAGACGGAGGAACAGATTGAGAACCCATATGTGGAAAGAATGAGATTGAGGGGGATCGGCAGGGGTTCTGGAAGAATCTCAAAACTGAGAGGGAAGACCAGGACAACTTTTAATCAGATAGCGGTGGGAACGATTAATAGTATGACACTTCGCTGTCTGTTGAACGAGGGGAGGGAGCACGTATGGGAATGTCCTGGGTGCAGTGATATCGGTTCTTAACCCAACTCAAGTCAACTGTGGATCTTAGGAAGAATGATAATTGTGAAATTATGAATTAGTGGATAAGCAATAGTTATTACTAACAAGTAACGTTATGTTTACACCTGTAACGTCCTTTTAAAGCTCCTGAGTACATGACTAATATTTCCGAAGAGTCAGTAATCAGTTCTTAAAAATTGACATGAAACGGTTCTCAGTTGCAGGATGTGTGTTTGGTGAGACATGTTACGATAACGGAGATAGCTACGTTTCAAACTGTGACACCTACACGTGCAATATAACTCGGATTAACGGAGTATTCCACTCTAGGGCTGAACTGACCACACCGCGTAAGTTTCATGTGTGTCTTTATTGCTTTCCCTTTAGGCACTGGGTTGGGTCCAGGGACAATCAGATTTATGAATCCTGTGGAGGAAACATGAACACTCTAGGTCTATCCAAGCCAGTCTGCATGCACTGCTCTAGAATATGGTCAGGTTACATCCTAATGTACTTCTCCGTGGGTTTAAATTTCTTGTATCTGTCTTGCAATCCCCACAGGTTTGTGGAATTGGAGAGATGAAGGAAGGGCTATGTACCAAACTTTTCTTGTAGATGGTACATTGGCATCGATACGAGATAAATATCGCAACACCCACCACACGCCGATAGTTGCAACAGTTTTGTTTTCACGGTACACGCAAACTGAACACCAATAACGGGAACTAATAATGTAAAATGAGCCTATATTTACGTGTGTCTGCTGTGTAGAAATGAAAGATAATGAACACATGCACAGCGTACGTATCTTTCAGCGAAAGCAAATCCGGAACACGAAGATCACAGGGTATCATTAAGAATGGTATTAATATCTTTAAAATAAGATATCAGTGAGTTACTCCACAGCACAACGAAAGAACTTTGATTAAATATTAAAAATGATAACGTAAACAGAAAATTTATTGGAATTAGATGCAATTAGATCATTGCACGTGCTTCGTATTTTTAAAGGCTGCGCAAATGTTCAATTGTGAAAGGTGTTTAGTAAAAAAAAATATGTAAAGTTGAAGGTATTCAAATAGTTATGTATGGACATATAGAAATGAGTCAACAGAGGTATACAGTGTCACCCATAAAAGTATGTAATACCACTGAACGAGTGCGTCACGAAGAGTTGATTAACTGGCTCTTAATTTTAAGCCTAATTAAGTTGTTAGAGTAACGTGACCTTTATGCTGTGACTCACACATCGTCGACTCTATTTTTATCAGAAGAAATGAAATGGTTAGATACAAGTTTGTTGGAGCGTTGTATAAATTTCTTAAGGTGTTCCCTAAAGCGGGCCACTAGGTGGCTGTCAGCCTGTCCAATACATTTCATGTTACATCGATTGCCACTTATAATATGTTAGCGCAGCCTGAAAGGAATGATAAGACGTAAGAGGATATTAGTCAGAGCGAACCCCACAGAGCTGATAATACTCAAGTCGCTGTCACCTGTGACGTACCCGAGAAACCTTCCGAAAGAGTAAAGATCAAGTTCCCTAATGCCACCAGGAAGGAAGAGTGGGCGTCATTAGACACAACATTGTCCCGTGTTTTAGAAGAAGAGCTAAAACACATATCCCTTGAGGAGAAATTAGTAAAGTTCGGAGAAATTGTCTACCCCCACACGCTGATTCAGTTTGGTTGCAGCGAGAGGAGGGAAGCAGCTCTGCCGCAAGTGACCAGGCGGCAGAGACTGCTGGAGGAGGTGAGGAAACAAAAGAATACCGCTCGGAGACGGTGGAAATCGGCGGCAGGTGTGGCAACATCTAAAAGCCAGGCACAATGCTTTGTCCCGAGTGGAAAGGTTTTGCAGGAACAGGCGGAAAACCCGGAAGGAACATAAGAGGTTCCTCCGAGAACCATTCGAGTTTGCACGAGGCTTTTTCGAGCAGCCGCGATCCGGTATCCTCGATGTTAGCAAAGAGGAGTTGGAGAACCACCTCCTGACGACATATTCCGATGCCCAAAGGAACGTAACTCTCCGTAAAGATCGAAGGGCACAAAAGCCCGCAGAACCAACGATGGAGTTCAATGTCAAGTCTCCGATGTGGAGTGAGGTGGTTGCAGCAGTGAAGAAAGCGAAAAGTAAGTCAGAACCGGGGTCCAACAGTGTGCCTTATACAGTTTATAAAAGATGCCCGAACGTCCTTACGAAGCTATACCGGTTATTGAATTCCGCGTGGAAGCAGAAGATAGTTAGCACGGGGTGGAAGACAGCCAACGGAATCTACATGAGAAAAGAGCAAAACTCTGCCGGCATTACCCAATTCAGGCCGGTCTTTCTTCTGAACGTTAAGGGGAAAATATTCTTCTCGATCATAGTCAGTCGGATCACGAAGTACTTGACGGGGAACAAGTACATCGAGACAGCGGTTCAAAAAAGGGGTGGGGTGGGGGGGCTACCTGGAGTCCCTGGTTGTCTCGAGCACAGCACCATGATCTTGGGATGCTATCCAGAGAGCGAAGACGAATAAGGAAGAACTCCACGTGATATGGTTGGATCTGGTGAACGCCTATGGGTCAGTGCCACACCAGGTGTTGTGGCATACACTCAAGACTTATCACGTGCCAGAGAACATAACGGAGATGCTAGTGCAGTACTTCTCGGGCTTCTCTCTTCAGTTCTCGACCAAAACGTTCAGGACTAGATGCTTCGACTTGCAAGTGGGTATTGCCACGGGATGTACGATTTCGCCGATATTATTTGTAACGGCCATGCAGGTCATACTGGATGCGGTACGACATGGACGGTACGACAATCCTGACACCGAATGAGAGTCCCACAGCGTTCTCCTCAGACTGGAAGATCTGATTCGCTGGTGCAGGGTGAGCTTCAAGCCTAAGAAATCGAGAAGCCTGTGGATTATGAAGGGTAAGGCAGTGGAAAGGAGCTTCGCGGTGCTCGGACAAGCAATTCCCACGGTGATGGCGGAAGCTGTGAAGAGTCGCGGTCATGTGTACGACTCAACCCTGACGGACAGGAACGCGGTGGCGGAGATACAAGCAATGCTGACAAACGGCCTGAGTACCATCGATAAAATCAGGCTGATAGGCAAGTTCAAAATCTGGGTCCTCCAATTTATGCGTATTCTGAAACTGCTGTGGCCGCTGCTGATTTATGATACTGGCGTGACCACAGTGAGCACCATGGAAGTGACGACATACGAAAGTGGCCTGGAGTACCCACATGCCCCATGACTGTCGCATTGTATTGTAAGTAGAGTAGGCTCGTCCTCCCGTTCCTGTCCCTCGTAGAAGAGTGTAAATCCGGAAAAACCAGACTCGCGATGATTCTGCGCGAGTCTCCAGACATAACGGTCAGTGCTTCAGATCCTGCCTTGAAAACGGGAAGGAAGTGGAAAGTCGTCAGTCGAAGAAGCCCAGGCTAAACTCCAACTGAAGGAGGTAATGGGCCACACCCAGTTTGGCAAGCACGGGTTCGGATTCCAAGTCAATGATCCGATGTGGTCGAAGGAACGCAAGGGCCTGGTCGTTAAGGAGATCGGAATTTGGGAATATGACGAAAGAGTCCGCAAAGCTGCCCAGCAAGCGAAGCAGGCGCAGTGGATGTCTTGGGAGGCGGTAGTGCAGAGATCCATTACGTGAAATGAGATGTGGTGCATGGCACCTCTGCAACTAAGTTTCGTCATCCGATCCCTCTACAATGTCCTGCCATCAGGTGCCAACTTGGCCAAGTGGGGGAAAACCACCGACCCGTTCTGTCCCCTCTGTAAAAAAGCCCAAATAGTCCAGACAGCGGAGTACGTGCGTTTCAGGTGGCGGCACAACAAAGTCCTAACCAAGTTGGCCTCCATAGTGGACGTGGCACGAATGAAAGCAAACAGAAAGGAGCACTGACCGAGGTCGAGGGAGATTTCCTTCGTCCGAGAAGGGCACAAAAATAGTAAAGCTGACGACTTGCCGCTCGCTACCGTCTTCGATGGTGCGAGGGATTGGGAACTTACCGTAGATCTAAAGGGCCGTGGCAAATACCCTGATGTGATCCGAACGTTTGGCTTGCGACCTGACACTGTACTTAGCTCCTCATCAGCCAGTCAGCTAATGCTGATTGAGCTGGCCGTCCCTTAGGAGTCCAATATTAAGGAGCAGCAAGTGTACAAGATAGAAAAGTACAATTCCATGGTCACCATTCTTAGGCGGGAGGAATACACTGTCAGGTTGTTCGCCGTCGAGGTGGGCGCCAGAGGTCTTGTCTCCCACTCCGTGTTCGATGTGCTGAAGCGAATGGGCATGAAAGGACGATCAAGAGCCCGGGCCCAGAAACAACTGTCTGAGGCGGCCGAAAAGGCCTCTTGCTGGCTGTGGAATTGTCGCAACCTAGATTGGAAAGAGTCTCGGAACTAGTATGGTTAGAAGCGGTGACTGCAATACCAACAATTTCTCAATCAAAATCACGAACTTTACAACGTCTCGTGTGAATTCTTTAGCCCTTCCTCCGAGCATGAGGGGTGAGCCTGAGTGCAGTCAATCACACAAATGTCGGCCGAAGTCCAACCTCCATAATAACAATATAGTGATAATCGACCATAAGTTGCACCCAGCCAGCTGCAGAGAGACCAAGAGGTGGGTCCCGAAAGAAAGGAAGATCCGGCTTCCTAATAGTGTGCGGCGCAGTGAAAGGGGCGCGGGGAAAAAACACGGCAACGTAGACATATGGAGGCGGTAGAGGCCCTGGCGGGGGATTAGGATGGCATCCCACGACCCCACGTGCCAAGGGGCAGGCACACGCTGCACGGGCTCTCCCCACAGAGGGAGGGAAATCTTGAGAGTGGACAAGGTAACAGCAAAGAGACAAGCATAACATCAGGGATAACAAATGTGACCGAACGTCTCCACGACAAGGGTCAGACACTCGGAGTCATGTCCCGGGCGCGACCGGCCCCAGAGAGTATTAAGAAATTAATGGTTCGAAATGCTTGGGGAACTAGGTTTAAAACCTTCTGACGATCAGAAGCCCCTTGCCGTGGTTGCACCGCGTCGGAGTTCTTACGATTAGACTGCGGGATAGGCATATAAATGAGTCTAGATGCCTAGCCGACTGCTTGAGGAAAGGAAATTCCCCGAACCTGGATCCAGACAATACTAGTGTCGAAAAATAAAAATAAAAATACAACTGTTAGTGAAGTAGGTATAGAAGTGGTAACAACATTGTTGAATGATGCCTATAACAGTGTGTGTGTGTGTGTGTGTGTGTGGTGTGTGTGTGTGTGTGTGTGTGCGTGTGTGTGTGCGCTTATATAACTGATGATCTCTCGAAACATATTGCTATATCTCTACCAAACAAATTTGATGCAGCGGATTGTAAAGAACATCGCACTGTTAGCAGTTGGCTAAAGCACGAATGACAACTATAATCAGAAGAATAAAAAATAAAATAAAACTAGAAAATAGAGATGAGCAGTGCGGACTTGTCAAAAATATGCGTTATTAGCTAAATCGAACTAATCATGATAAATGGAAGCGAATCTTGTACAAATGGTAGGCAAGAAAGGAATTATGTGGAGTATTCGGAGATGTGATATTATATCAGAATGATGAGAACACCGTCGTCGGATAGACAGAGCAATGCAGATATCTTGACATAATTTAAATCACAAAGAGAACTGGTCATTTCCTGGGCCTGTCATGAGAAGAGGAGAGCTGGTGTATGAAGTCCCATCGGGGCAACTGGTGGGGAAAATCAAGGGGAAAACTAAGAGAGAAGATTCTGAGTAGTTGGACCTCATGTGGAAGAACAAATGTGTCATACATGATTGACAGCACATTGTGGATAGTTTAACCTCATGACCTGGAAGAAGAAAGATGTCATACATGATTGACAGCACATTGTGGATAGTTTAACCTCATGACATGGAAGAAGAAAGATGTTATACATGATTGACAGCACATTGTGAGTAGTTTAACCTCATGACATGGAAGAAGAAAGATGTTATACATGATTGACAGGACATTGTGGGTAGTTTAACCTCATGAACAATGACAATCGCATATTGGTTACAGTGATCAGTCGCTGTCAACTGCTGTTTCGTACAGACAAGGATCACCAATAGTCTACTGATTCACAAAACGTGTCGTCTGTAGATCAATTATACAAGGGGACCGAAGCTTACGGTGCTGCATAAGTCTCACCAACAAATGCTTATGAAGTGCTAGACGATCTGTGACTCAAGAAGATGTGATTCTTTCCAGGTGGACTATAGAGTCGGCACCAAAATTCCAGAGTTTTCATAGAACGCCCACCTTATACACCTTTGGTCGGTCAGTTGCGGCCAAACGTTTGCCAACCTGCGTGAAACAAGTCGTTAAAGCTACAATACATACACGACGAGCTGCTAGACTCCCCACGAGTTCATGGGTCTCCTCAATTACGTTTTGAACAATTATATATCGAAATTTGGTCACATCACCATATCTGTGAAAAGTTTCCCCTTAAATAACTATCAAAAGCTCTCAAGCTGACGCTAGGCGCATATCCACAACATGCCTTCTGCGAGAATCCCTAAGCCAGACCCTGACGAGAGCAAATACTCGAACTATCCTGGCACACGGATCTCGGCTCCAGAACCTTGAAGCAGCGTACATGTGGATTTACCACCCTTGAGACACTCTACCCCAGAAAGTAGCTCGATATATGGGAACTTGAGTGGCTCTGTACTGGCCAATGAAAACGCATACTCCTTGAACTTCTCCAGGCTCTGGACAAAAGTGGTGACGAACAATTTGTCTATGAAAAACAGTTACGCCCAGGGCAACAATCAATTCTAGGTTACTCAACTCTAGAAGATAAAGATCCGGTCCTATCCTATGATGTTTTCTTTGACGGTCAGAAAGTGTTTGGGCTGGACGATGATAACTTTCATGCCTTGGTCAAATATAAGGATCTGGCAATGATTATGTTTTACGATCCACTCGACCCCCAAACTGACGCACCCTAAGCCAATATAAAAAAAAAAAAAAAAGCGCCAAGACATCAAGACAGCGATCAATTTGTAACAGTGGACTGCCAGTGATATTCCGATCTATGTAAGAGCCTGGTTTTAATAAAAAATCCCGCCAATGTTCGAAATCCACTCTTTTGGGAAAGTCCTGGGCACCATCCGAGAGACGAGCATGTTCGATGACAAGTCCTTGATACAACATCTGGACATTCTGAATGAAACTCTGGTTACAACTTCCAAGCGAACCTCCAATGCACCCAAGCTGCCGTTTACAGAATCTACATGCACTGTGGCTAGAATATGTGGCTTAAAAACACAAGGCTAATTCATAAATCCCACCTCATCTATTTACATACGGCAGAAGTCATGTGGCTTGTACTGGTTGGCAGTGTGTATTATGGTCACATGTCGTACTGCAGAGCTCAACGTATATAGTTTAGAATACTGATTACCAGATTACTGTTGTCGTCACTGCTTCGTTTGGTGACGAGAGATAGGTGTCCATGGTGTGGTGACTTTCTCTGTGTACTTACAATTTGTTAGATGTTTTGTTACATTGGTTTTGTTTCCTGTATACATGTATATACAGTGTTCGCCAGGAATGAGGTGCTGGAATCTCTTGCCCCCGGGTAGTTTAGGCCCGTTAGCTAATAAAGTGGCCAATCTAGGAGATGGAAAACTCCGATTATAAACCCCTAAGTTTAAGGTGGATCGACGTGCCGAGGACTGAATGGCCACGGGTGAGTTGGTCATGAGCGTGGAACGTCTGGTATGCGGGCGGGGCGGCGCCAGGCGTATGGACTCCTGAGGGACATCCCCTGCCCCTTCCCTAGTAAGCAGGCAATGCTAGGGTGACCGTTCATTTTTCCTGCAATATCAAAAATTTGCTTATGGAGTTAATTAAACACGGGAATCGTCGCCGGAGCTACGGAGCACGTGCTCTGCGCTTGACACATCATTCAGCGGCAAGCGATTAGACAGTGAGGAGGAGAAGGCGAGGAAATGGTGTGAGAAGAAGGCATAGAAATAGGAGGGCAGGCGCCAGGAGAACAAGACGAAAAGTGGAGAGACTAGGTTTCAACCATGTAAGAGTGGGATACTGGAACTGTCGTAGTGCCAGGCTGAGAGGTCCTGTATTGGAGAGGCTAATATATGATTTTGATATCCTCATGCTCCAGGAGTTAAATACTGATAAATACTATTGCCCTGGGTACGTCAGTTATATAAACCCCACTGGGCAGAAGAGACATGGGCAAGGTCTGCTGGTGAAGAAAGGAGTAAAGCATATGGCACTTGACTTGAGCCAGTGGAATCACAGTGCAAGAGAGGTCCAGGGTATACAAATGGAGATTGGCGGCCTAAGTTGGAACATCATAAATGTATATGCCACAGTGGACTGTTTTGTCAGAAAGGAACAATGGGACTGGCTTAAGGAATTAGAGGACTTACAAGGTGATAGGCTACTCATATGTGGAGACTTCAATGCGAGAAACAGAGATTGGGGCTGCAGTGGAGAAAATCGACAAGGAATAGCACTTGCGGATGCCATGGTGGACTCCGATGTGGTCTGCATAAATGATAGTAGGCCGACTAGAATGGCAATGAGGCCTGGCGATGCAGATACTGCTATTGATTTGGCACTTGTCTCCCAGTCATCAGTCCTTGATGTAAAGTGGACTGTTTTGAATGACCATGGGAGTGATCACATGCCATGCTCAGTTCTGATCTCTAAGTCCAGGAAAGTTAAGGCTGGTGTCATAGTGTGGTCAAGACAGGTTAAGCACGTGATCGTATAGGACCCAAGTCTCCGCGTTGTTATAAACATACTTTATTGGCCGAATCGTTATACTACAGCACACATGATGGTAGACTCCCTGCCCGGTGTTGACATGTCTTCCCGCTGGCCCCAAGTGACGTGTGTGTTTTCCTAGATACCCTTCTTCATTCGTGCACACACGTTCACTATGGTTTTCCCCCTAGTCAAGGAATGCGCAGCATTCCTTAACTCTTTACTCCTAACCTAATTCCCTCACTGTTACAATGCCTCCCCTTCTTCAAAGAGAATTTTTCCTTGAAAAAATCTCAACCCCAACTTTTAATTAGTTAACTTTACATCTCTATTCTACAATAACAACAATTCCATATATTTCCTAACTCAATTCTCCTATCTCCTCATAGCCAATTGCTAACTAGAGACCATAATATCGAAACTCTCTACAAAACTCGTTATAAAGTTCTCTAGAAAACTTTCTACAAAACTCTCCATAAAATTCCCCACAATACAAAAGTCTCCATAAGCGAACCGCTTTTACTTTAAAATGTCCATCCAAATTATGATTGACAAAACTGAAGATATTCCCTTATCCTTTATTTCCCCCTTATTCACATTCTCACACTCTCAGTATTCTAGGATAGACAGAAAAAACATAGTTAGATTAGATTTGGGTTGGTGCGCACCAAAAAAAAATAAGAAAGAAAAAGTAAGGAAAAAGTAAGAAGTAATCACCTTTCTCTTCCCATACATTCTCAAAACTTTATCAAAAAATAAAGTTTCCAAATTTATCTTCAGTTTCCGTCAATAATAATTGTTATTATCAAAAAAAATATGTTAATCCAAAACTGCCAGCCTTTGTATTATTCAGGTCATCAATTTCCCGTTTACCATTCCTTCAACAAAAAAAAAACCTCCTAACTATTATTATACTGTTAAGTACAGTCTTCTTCTTCCAATATCCAGTTATTTAAATGCCAAAACTCAACCTGGCATTCCCCCCATATTCTCCCATTAAACGCTGTTCAACCCAGCTCCTATTATAAACCTTGTATATACATTGCATACCCCACATGTAATAACAACATACCCCTCCATTACTACATATTGAGTCACTTCACTAACCACCACTTTAATTCATCTTCTAACTGAACTTCAAAGTAATAATCATTTTAAACACACTCAATAAAACCAAAACATTGTAAAAATAACCATCTAAGTTAACTTATTTTTCACATTTCATAAAACACAATTGTAGTCCCAACAATTGAGCAAACCATATCAATCCCCTCATCATATTTATCCCCACACATTAATCAATTTACACATACATTATGAATTTCAAGACCATATTATGAGTACCCAATAATAATTTTCCGTTTTAGAAAAAACTCCACCAAGTACCTTCTTTGTAAACACAAAAATATCGTGTCTAACTTCTTCTTCTATCTGCCATCTGCAGAATATTCTACCAAGCTATTTATCTATCTCTTCTCCATTTTCTTAATAACCTCAAATTTTTTTCTATAATTGCAATATCTACATCAATGTCGCTATCCTCCCGAGGAGAGCTATCTTCTTTCATATCAGCTTCTTCATCAGTTTCTGACTTTTCATCCATTTCTTCTTCCCCGTCTGTATATCCATTACTAGCAACCGCTAATTTCTTCCTTTCTAAATCCAATCGAATTTTCCTGTCTTGCCGTCTCAACAAATTTTCAAATACTGGCATATCTTCACCACTTGAAGAACTCACTCTAAGTTTCCTTTGCCTCTTAATTTCTTTTTCTTTCTGTCTATCCAACTTTCTTTTTACTGCCTGTCTTGTATTCATAAATGGAGGTTCGATATTTTCCCTGACCGACTTTTCACTAATATAATCGTCATACATGTTATTTTCCTCTGTCATGACTGTTTTTGGTACCGTTTCTTCTTGTTCAGCTGTTGTTACTTGTTTTCCATTCTCTATAGGTATTGGATATACCGTTTGTCTGACAAACTGTCCACCTGACAATATTTCTTCGGAACAATAATTATTATTATTATTCTCTGCATTCCTTTCTTCATTATCCCGCCTTAAGTGCTCTACATGTGAACGTGCAACATGCCCTGAAATTTGATTCTTAATAGTATATGACACTGGACCTTTTTTTTCTAGAATATAGTATCCCGGGACCCAATGAGCATCAAACTTAGAGTTTTTTCTATGTTTTTTATAATATACTCTATCACCTACGTTAAACTCTTGTAAGTGTGCATTTTTATTTGCGTATTTCTTCTGTCTTTCTCTAGCCTTAATTATATTATTTCTTAAACGTACATGTGCTTTATGCATCTCTTGCAACCTTGTTTCTTGAAAATATTCCCCCAGATATTTTCTCCTAGGCTTTAATAAATTATCAATTGGCAATATTGGTTCTCTTCCATGTACTAAGTAAAATGTTGAGAAACCTGTTCCTTCATTTTCGTGTGTACGTATCGCCGCTAATGCTATCCCCAAATAAAGATCCCAATCCATATCGTGTTCTTCTACATTTTTCGCTAGAATATTGTATAGTGTTCTGTGTTGTCTCTCATTTTTAGCATTAGAAGTTGGTCTGTAATATGAAGTCCTAATGTGTTTTATATTCCAATCTTTTACCAATTTCTCAAACTTTTTATTTACAAATTCTTTCCCATTATCTGTAAGTATTATTTGTGGACACCCAAACCTTGGTATAAATTCTTGTAAAAGCATATTTATAACTGAATCAGCACTCTTGTCTGGAATTGGATAAACTTCTGGCCAGAGACTATATGAATCAACTATATGTAGTAGGTATACATTTCCCGATAATGTTTTTGGATGAGGACCTGAAATATCCAAACTTACTTTCTGCATTGGAAATTGAGGAATATCGGTATCTTGTAAAGGACATTTAATTATCTTCATGTTTCTTAACCTACACTTTTCACATGCTTCAACATATTCATATACGCTTTTGAATAAATTCGGCCAGTAATATTTACTGCTAATAGCATTCACTAACTTATCTCGTCCAAAATGACCATTATTATCGTGATATGCCTTTAAGACTTCTTGTTCTAAATGTTTCGGAATATATTTTCTTACTCCTTCACCTTTTTCACTGATATAATATAATTGATTGTCTTCTTGTAACTCTACAAACTTTCTTTTAAAACTATTTTCCCCTGTTTCTTTCAGTTTTCTTTTTATCTGTACTATTTTTGGATCTAATTCTTGTTCTGTTTTCATATCAAACTGTTCTAAATGTGGGTCTTCTGTTCTAGGTTCAGACTCTTGATCCGATGGTAAACTCTCAAATTCTTCCCTATTTATTATGGCAGAATCTAATATATTTACTTGCCAGTTTCGATCGTCTATGTCTGGTTCAATTTCATCTTCCGTGTTTCCTGATGACTGTGGGTACGGGATTCTAGACAAAAGATCGGCGCACGTATTATGTTTCCCTGACACATATTCAACCCTAGCATTGTACCCTTGTAAATTCAATGCCCAGGTTTGTATTTTCCTATTTTGTATTGGTGCTTCTAATATCGACTTTAATGGCATGTGGTCAGTTCTAATAATGAAATTGGCGTTATGTAAATAGTAATTTAATTTTTGAAGAGCGTAGTGTATAGCATATGCTTCTTTCTCAATAATTGGCCATTTCTTTTGAGTCTTGCTGAGTTTATGAGACAAGAAATAGATTGGTCTTTCATTTTTAACCCCTGGTATTCCAGATTCTTCTCCTTCATATGGTTGAACCAAACATGCTCCTATTGCGTTGTCTGAAGCATCTGTGTATAATATTAGCTGTTTATTCAAGTCTGGATGTGTCAATAATGGTACCACTGTTAAGCTATCTTTTAAAAGTTCGAACGCTTTTTGACACTCATCATCCCACTTAAACCTAGCGTATTTTCCCGTTAAATTCGTAATAGGTATTGCTATCCTTGAAAAGGCTGGTACAAACCGCCTATAATACGCACACGTTCCTATAAAAGCACGCACTTCCTTAACGTTAGTGGGAGGAGGTAACTCTTTAATAACCTTTATCTTTTCCTGGTCTGGTTTAATACCTTCCCTATTTATTATATAACCTAAATATTTTGTTTCTGTCTTTAAAAACTGGCACTTACTAAGCTTTAATTTAACGTCATGCTTTCTTAATCTGTCAAATACTAGTCTAACATGTTTCAAATGATTCTCTACATCTCCTTTCGTAAAAATCAATACGTCATCAATATATGCCAGGGCAAAACTTTGCATACCGTCTAGTACTTCATTTATTAAGAACATATAGTGAGATGGTGCATTTTTGAGACCGAATGGCATACGTAAGAATTCGTAAGAACCCATATGAGTACAAAAGGCACTTTTCTTTTGCGCGTCCTTCGACATCGGAATACACCAAAATCCTGCCCTTGCATCCAGCGTTGTGAAATATGTAGAGCCATTAAGTAACCCCAAAATATCATCAATCACCGGCAATGGGTACGCTACATTCTTAGTAATTTTATTTAACGCCCTATAGTCGCAGCAGAACCTGTTCGAACCATCAGATTTGGCTACTATGACGACCGGAGATGACCATTCTGATTTTGACCTTGTTATTATGCCTGCTTTCAACATATCTTCTATTGCCTTTTCTACGACTTCTCTATTTCTTAATGGAGTTCTGTATGGTTTTAAACTAATTGGTGGATGATCTCCCGTGTCTATTTCCATCGTAACTGTTTGTGTCTTACCCAATTCTAAATCATTTATCGCAAACACATCTTGATTTTGCTTTATAAGTTTTTCTAACACTTCCTTATTTTCTGGCGAAGTTTTTAATTGTGCTAACAATTCTTTTTCTCTTGTTACTTTGTCTAGTGAATGTATTTGTGCTGTATTTCTTCTATATGGATGGATCAATTCATCCATTCTTACGTTCCCTTTTCTTCTACATCCGCGTCTATTATTAATTCTTTCACTAGAGGTTTCTGAATAACTTATACCTGCCATATTTACTCTATCTGTTGCCAATATGTCACTAACGTTATGTTCTAGCTTGGCTATTACACATCCTCTGTATAATTTAATTTCTCTACCTGTGTTATTAATAACCATTACTGGAAATGTTAAACTTTTATCTAATTCTATTATTCCATCCGGAACTTCTAAACCTGGCTCATCAATTATTTCATTTTGCAATTCCGTGATTCTGACTATGTTTCCTGCTACATAATAGGGGTTTCTCTTCAGTCTTGCTTGTATCAAATTAACTGACTGTGGTTTTAAATTCATGGTCGTTTTAACTCTAACTAGTGTCGACACATGCATATCTTCTTCTAGATCTACGTAAACGTCTTGGAATTTTAATTTATGCAAATCAAATAAAAGTCTCACCCCATTTTTCAATAAAAAATCTCGTCCCAATATCATATTTCTATTTAAATCTTTAACCACATGAAACATATGCCTGACATTTATCCCTCCTAATTTCAAATTTATCATCGTTTGTCCTAGCACTTCTAACTTTTGTCCCGTTACCGAATGAAGATTCTCTTGAATTCTAAATATTTTACAATTTTTTAACATTCGATATAAAAATGCTTCTTTAATCACGCTAACTTGTGCTCCCGAATCCACTAATGTTCTAACTTTATATTTTCCTATCTGTACTATACATGAACTAGGATCTACCATATTTAATGACAATTGTTTTACCCCGTCTTGTTTTTTATTTCTAAATGTTCTATTATACTCATCCTTTGGGTTTTTCATATATTGATGCCCTTTTTGGATCTTACTATCTTCCCTCCTACTGCCGACCCTATTCAGTAAGCGGGATGCCAATTTTCCTGATTTCCTGACCTTCTAAAATTTCTCTGTATTTCTCCAGAATTCCAATTTGCTGGTCTGCCATTTGCAATTCTATTCTGTATACTCGACTGAACACCTCTACTATTTTGCGTATTCGATGGGCCACTTCTGTTACCACAAAAGCGAAAAATGTGCCCCCGTTTATGACACCCCCAACAAACCACATTCGAGTTATTTGTGTTTCCTTCCATGTTTCTTACAGTATTTCTCACTTGTCCTCTTCTATCTTGATTATATGCGTTCTCGTTTCTTTGTACCATCTGTATTTCTCCTCGTCTTCCTCTCCATCCATGTCTATACTGTCCTATTTCCATAGGTTCTTCAATTCTATCTTCTGAACTACTACCTAACTCTCGTCCTACTCTTAACCTAAACCTCCTCCTCAAGCTTTCCTCTTGTATAGCGATATCTACCGCTTGTGACAATCTTGCAGGATTCTCTCTTAATAATTTAAATTTCAATCCATCTGACCTAATCCCATCAACAAAAATCCCTACTAACATCCGTTCCACTTCTTCAGCTCGTACATTCTGTCCTAAAAATGACTCTTCAGCTAAATTGACTAACCTGTCACTGTATAACTGGACACTTTCTGTGCTGCTTTGTCTAGTCTGTCGCAATACTGAGAATGCGTGTTGTGGATCAGTAATTTCAGCATATTTTCTTGCGAGATCATCTTTAAATTCTTCCCAGGTTTCACCTCCTGCTGCTTCTAATTTTCTTCTTATATGGTCAGAAACTGGACTTGTACTTGTTCTGTATGCCAAATTCTTTTTCTCCCCATCTGTAGCGTTTATTAAATATGCATGTTTCTCAATAGAAATGATCCATTTCTTAAACTGATTTGCTTGACCACTAAATCTTTCAACATCACTGTTTACATTTTGTTGTCTTAACACTGCATCCAACCTTGATATTGCCCCGCCAACTCCAGTCAGTACCTGTGAAAAATCTTGGGATTCCATCCTAAAATCTATAATTATCAAGCAATATACAAATATTTCAAACAATGTTAATTTCAAATTCAGCAACAATACATAATCTGTTAATTACTCTAATATTATCTAATTAACTTAACTAAAGCCTCCAATCGAAGATCCTGACGAAGAATATTCCTGTTTCAATCCTGAATTTTGATAAAAGAATTTAAATGAGCTACTGATTCAGAATTACCTACACCACATTAACAAAGGACTCTAATCAACCTCGTTGAAATGAGCAGAACAAAGAAGAGCCTCTGGATTTCTTTCCATAATAATTTAATCGAAGTCGAAGTCAGTTCTTTCCAATTAATTCCTGACGAAAATTATGCTCGATACCAGGCTCGCAACAAGACTGCTTGTTTACTTGCTCGATTAACTGTAGATTCCCTTCAAGTAAGGTCACCTTCACGCAAACGACAACTGCTCACGACTTCAGCAAAAAAAACTCAGTTTCCAACAGCCATCTGGGTTTTTCATATATATATTTCAGCGCAAACGTAATCCAGTCAACAACAATTTGATTTAAAGCTGACGCTATCCAATCTCTTATTTTCATGTGGGACTCTCGCCATGGTCAGTTTAAAGTGCTTTATCTTATAAGTTGAGACAAATTTCATCAATGCCTTCTAAATGTGAAGTGACTGTAGAAAGTATTGCAGATCTTGATTTCATAATTATGAAATTTGCACCATAACCTTGACTTCACCTTCAACAGTCCCACGGGTTAAAATTCATAATTTGTACTGATTTTTGATGCAGAACGGCATTACTTGATCAATTATACAATTAGCGTTGGTCAATTCTCCAGTTAATTTATAGGATTAAATATGTAATAACATCAGTCTTTCAAAAAAATAAGTTTATCAATCAAACCTTTTTGAGCGCTGTCCTTGAAAATGGATCTCCTTGTTAAACAGGTATACAACAACTATCAACAGGCGGCTTTCATCTGTTGCGTTTCTCAATATTTACAAACTTCCTTCTCCAGACGCCCAGACACAACAATTTTCCATAGCGGTACTCTCTCCGCGACCTCCCATGTTTCAGACTTTCACGGCACCAAATCAACCTGCTGTCATAGTGTGGTCAAGACAGGTTAAGCACGTGATCGTATAGGACCCAAGTCTCCGTGTTGTTATAAACATACTTTATTGGCCGAATCGTTATACTACAGCACACATGATGGTAGACTCCCTGCCCGGTGTTGACATGTCTTCCCGCTGGCCCCAAGTGACGTGTGTGTTTTCCTAGATACCCTTCTTCATTCGTGCACACACGTTCACTATGGTTTTCCCCCTAGTCAAGGAATGCGCAGCATTCCTTAACTCTTTACTCCTAACCTAATTCCCTCACTGTTACACTGGGAGAGCGCGCAAGACCTTCCGGTATGAGCGGACCGAAAGCCTTCTTGGACGCCTCAGACATGGGGCATGCAACAGGACTGTTAAAACTTCTTTTTTGCAGCCCCCATGGTGGACCCCAGAAGTAGACAATGCGTGGAAAGCAAATAGAGCTGCAGTGAAGCAGCTAAGGAAATTGCGACTGACACCCCGAAGCTCAGGAGAGGAAGTGGACAGAGCGGAAAATGACAAGAAAGACAAGGTGGAGGCTTTCAAGCGATGTGCTGCAGAGGCCAAGAAAGTAAAATGGGAATGTTTTATGAAGGAGATTGGAGGTGATAAAACACTGCATAAATTCTGGAAACTGTACAGACAAATGCAAAGAAAAGATCGGCCGATGACAGTGGGAACAATTTATAAAGAGGATGGGGTACGCGTGACAACAGACAAGGAGAAAGGGGAGGCGTTTCTCCAGAGATTTTTAGAGCAGGCCAATCATAATGATACGGATACCAGGGATGCAGTTAGAGTGGAATTATCTGGCACAATAGAGAATATGCCCTATGAAGACATCATACGGGTTGAAGATGTTAAACATATTTTGCAAAAGGCAAAAGACACGGCACCAGGGCCTGATGGTGTCAGGTATGGCCACATGAAGGCTTTGAGCGATGTAGACCTGAAGGAGATGGCCGGCTTCTTTAATCAGAGCATTAGGACAGCATCAGTACCTCAGGATTGGTTGCATAGCTATCTCATCCCTCTCCCAAAACCATTCAAGGATCATTCAAAACTTAGCGGCTTTAGGATCATCACCCTTCAAAATACATTCGGGAAGGTTTTAGAGAAGATAGTCGCTGTTAAGCTGCAGGATTTTTTGGAAAGGGGGAAGCTTCTTCCAAGAGGCCTGGGGAGCTACAGGCCAGGAAAAGATACCTGGTCAAAAACAGCCACCTTCGGCTTTGACGTTTATGAGGGGTTCCAGAGTAGACAGGAAACGATGGCGGCAGCGCTTGATCTCGAGGATGCGTCCAATAGAGTTCGCTATGATATTTTGATGACTGCACTTATGGAGAAGGGGGTCAATCCCTGGTTGGTGAACTGGATAGCAGCCGTCCTTCATTCTCGTCAGGTTGCTCTCCGTCTGGGCGCAGGGACCTCAGAGCCACATATTTTAACCCCGGGACTGCCACAGGGATCTGCAATCTCACCGGTGCTTGTCAGCAACCTACTTGCGACAGGCATACAAAGATTCCCTTCTTTTGCACTACACGAAAGTGACAACTCGTATTGTTTGCAAAAGGATACATTTTTATTCGGAGCTGATCATACAATAGCTCCACGAGCGGAATACCACAACGGTATTAAACATCATAGGATGTGATGACGATAAGATGGAATGAGGAGATGATATTAATATTATAACTACTGAAGCTAAGCTAACTATTATACTGTCCTTAACAACTACAAAGTATCCTCAGCGGATACACGTCTGATTCCTACACCGTCCGGTCTCTGTCTGAGCCCGTTGAGCGTGGCGTGTTCAGCCACGAGCAATTAGCTCAGCGTGCATTCGTTAGTTTACGTGCTGGGCACTGGGCTGTGTTGACCAGAATTACTTGGTCCTTCTTCGTGAAGTGGGTTTCCCAGTCTCTTGGGTAACCCCAGCTCATCTGCACTGGTTGCCCTCCTTGTTGACACATGTGTGTCCCGTTATAGCTATTTATAGCGTTTGTGTCTCTTCTGTCTGGTCTCCTATCCTGTTACGTCACTTGCCCTCTTCCTAAGCTCTATTTTAGCTCTCCTTAGCTTAGAGCTCCATCCTAAGTCTTTGACAGGCTCTCCTTCCTCCCCTGTTGTGTTACAAACTTTCAAGCTGTGGGTGTAACACAAGTAATCTTACAAAAATTGGCTGTCTAATTTTGTCAAAGACTTCGTGAGTTCTCTACTTCTCTTCTGGGGATAGGACAAGATCTCTCCTTTCTTTCGTCACACTGTTGTATCACTTCACTTGGCTAATTGAGTAGCTCATCACACTAGTACAGTTGGCTATAAACTGTCATTATATTTCTGAGAATTGTGTGGTCCGGATCCAATGCCATAAGACCTGTCCTCAGATTGTCCAAAATTAACAATCCCATACAACTTGCCTCTATTATGAGTGCAAAACATGGACACTAAATGTTCATACTCCCATATAATAATTGCTCCAACTCGTATACATGCTATATGTGCGACTCTTCACCTTTTAGCTTCCGCTTGTGAAGGAATATTTAAGTGTTACACTAAGGTTTTAGAGATATTATTGTGTCCCCTGTTGGAGTAGTTATGGTTCTTTGAAAGTAATGCTGTATGCAAGTTTATGTGTTTGTTTTTCTGGTTGGTTGTGTGTTCTCTATTAAATTAAAGTGTATTTAACTTACTAACATGTGTATGCGTTTCTAATTTAAGTGTATGTATTCTTTCGAGCGCCGTAAAGCTGTTTGTTGTAGCCACAAATGAGTGTGTTATGCTAATTTATGTATACAGTGCCGTTTTAAGATGCTCAAAATATGTTCCCTATGTTTCTCACTAAAGTATGGCGACTACACACTTATAAAAAATGACAACACATTGGTCACACAGATTGACACAGACAAGTTACAACAAGTCGTGTTGTGCGGTGAAAAAAAAAGATACCTCAATATCTCTCTCGCTCTCCTAATTTAATCCATTCTCTCTCTATCATTCACACATCTTTCGTTCTTCTCTCTCTATCATTCACACATCTTTCGTTCACCTTTCATTCAAAAGTGTTTTTAAAATATTGGGCCGTCATTAGAATATGGTTCACGAAATAATGCATGGATGAACCAAAAATATGTACATTAAATGATTGGCTGAATTTAAATGGGTATTCAAGCCATATGACTGTGCTGTCTTTGTGCACTTGTCATTTATATACAAAAATATACATGATTGAAAAGGATTGCTCGATACCAATCCTATGGTAATGACTGATCTAACTAATCTATTATGAGTCGGGACACTGTTCTAAATTTATCTAAGGGAAATAATCTAAATAATTAATTCAATTTAAGAAAAATGGGTTAGCTACCTTAAAGTGTTTTTACTACCTGAAATGATATAAATTACCAAATGATCGGGTTAATTTGTAAGTGATGTTTTAATTAACTCGTCTAACTAAATAAGTTTAAATGGTGATAAATTAAATATGATGTAGATGTTAAATTTAATAAGTTTTTAACTAAATATAGGTAAATTATAACTCTGAAATGTCCTAAATAAAGTTATATGGTAAATCTACATTTATAATTATAATATGGATACAAAAATATGAAGTTATACGCGACTGTTTATAAAAACATGTTATATACATATCACATATAATTTCTAACTAACTACACTAACTAATTCCGTCCAGGTGTGATGTTGGAGCCGTGTCCTCTGTAGAATGTCCTCGAAAACAATGTTCCACTAGACAAAATCTGATTTACGCTCTCATCCTGGATAATGTTCATACTAATGGTATGCTACTGGTTGGTGTAGGTTCAAGTCTAACTTTCAGATCCACTCAAGGGTTGTATAAGTGGTAGTGGTGTAGACAATTCACAAATGCGTCTATTCATTGCACTAATGCTGACACAGTTTATATTACATAGATGTAAGCGACTGGCGATGGTAACGCACTTAAGTGTTCACAATCATCACATAGGGCACTAGGTAATTACAGTGTCGATGTCTTTGGTGATGTAAGGTCGCTCTCTTCTCGTATTTCCGGTATTTCAATGTGAGAAGGTCTACTCAATGTGTCAGCTAGAGAGTTCAAACTTCCCTTCAAATGTTTAATAGTGAAGGCATAATTCTGCAAAATTAAGGACCACATGTAGATCCTATTGTTGCGATGAACCCCAGTTTGCATGACAGTAAGAGGCGAATTATCGGTTTCAATAACAAACTCTGTACCCGCTAGGAATCGATGAAATTTCCTGACACAATAGATCACGCTTAAAGCTTCCAATTCAGAGGCTGAGTATCTTCCTTCAGCAGGGCTGATCTTACGACTCACGTACATTATTGGGTGAAACTTGCCTTCATAAAATTGGCCTAAGACCCCAGAAATGGAAATGGAACTTGCGTCTGTACGGAGGAAATACGTAAGATTGACATTAGGCAAACGCAAAATAGGTGGAACGCTAAACAAATGTTACAGTTTTGATAAAGCACCGATTAACTTTTCATCCTGAATATTAAGTTTTACAGATGCTTTTAACACATTAGAAAAAACGCTGGTGATTTCAGCCAAATTGGGTATAAATTTGCTGTAATAATTGACCAGGCCAAGCAAAATACGGACCTGTTTCTTGGTCGTAGGCATCGTTAAATTGAGAATCTTGGTCACAATTTTCTCATCAGTTCTGAGTTGGCCTCTGCAGATTGTATGGCCTAAGAAATCAATTTCTTTCATTCCCAACTCCACTTTGGTGGGTTTCACTGTAAGACCAAATAATCGCAATCTATCGAAGACATGTCGCAGTTTCAGTAGGTGTGTTGTCCAGTCTGCTGTATGGATGCAAATGTCATCAATATAAGTAGATGTATTGGTCACTCCGTGCAAAAGATCCCTAGTGAGTCGGACAAAAGTGGCTGGTGCATTACGAAGACCGAAAGGAAGAAAGCGCCACTCATACAGGCCTAGAGGTGTTGAGAATGCTCTCAAAGGAATTGACAATGATTGCATCGGGACCTGCCAATAACCTTTCGTGAGATCCAGTTTCGAGAAGATACGTGATGTAGACATATCAAGGATTAGATCATCACAAGATGGAATAGGCTCTGCATCGACTTTGGTCACGTTGTTTAACCGGCGATAATCGACGCAGAGGCGAATCGTCGAGTCCTTTTTTCTGACCAGGACTATAGGAAAAGAATATTCTGACTGTGATTTCTGAATTATTCCACTCGACTCAAGATTTAACAGTTCTTTGTCGAGATTTTCCCTGTAACTCAATGGGATGGAATAAGGTCGACATTTGATGGGTGTGTTATCAGTCAAAATAATAGAGTGTTCTATTCTGTCTGTCCTACCTGAGATGTCGGAAAAAATGTCCTTGTTTTCAGTTACTAACTCTATCAGTTGTCGTCGTTGCTCGTCTGTAAGTTTCGGTTCTATACGTATGCTATCGAATGTCCCTGTCGTGTCTACTGTCGGGACTGGTAATTCTATCCCGTCGTCATCCGTCTGATTAAGTACTGTTGTTGTACTAGCTGTGTGTACTGTTTCCTGGCTAGGTCTGTTTGCGATGTCGTCGTCATCTGTCGCCCTACCTAGTGTAGTTGTGTTGTGTACGTCTGTCATCCGGTTGATTGGTGTAGGTGCACTCTGTTCGACTGTCATCAGTTCTTGTCGTGAGAAATAAGGCTTCAGCATGTTGATATGAAATATCTTTATAATTTTTCCTTTATCGATATTTCATAATCGACATCTGATCTCGTTCGTTCAACTTTGAATGGCCCTTGCCATGATGTTAGTAACAAATTACGTTTATCTGGTAGTAAAAGTAGCACCTTTTGATTGGGTACAAGGTGTAGGGTTTTGGCACCCTTGTTTGCATAGTCGTGGTACATCTGACCTTTTCTCTCCAAAGATGATTTGGCTATTACACACGCCTTCATAATTTTATCGCGTGTCCCTGTTAACATCTCATAAGGTGTTACTGCTGTTGGATTCTCTATTGAGCTGGTGATTAGCTGATGGTAGATTGTTAGGGGTCCACGAGGGTTCGCCCCATAAACTAACTCGAAAGGTGAGAAACCCGTACTTGAGTGCGGAATTTCTCGATGAGCAAATAGCACTGCTGGTAGTAGAGTGTCCCAATCCGATGGGTTCTCTGCTGTTACTTTCGCCAGCATGTGTTTTAGATCCCCGTTAATCTTCTCTATAATCCCATTACTCGCAGGGTGATACGGGCTACAGAAATGCTGTTTTATTCCTAGCAATTTTGTTAGGGCTTGCATAGCAGCCGAAATAAATTGGGTTCCTCGGTCGCTCAAAATGGTTCGAGGAAAGCCAAATCGACAAAATAGATGTAAAAATACATTTGCCACATCTTTGGAGGTAATGGCACCGCTTCGATCCACATTGTACAAAGATCCACGAGGGTTAGTATAAACCGGTTTCCTTTGTTCGACACCTGATTCAGGGGTCCAACAATATCTACCGCTACACTTTCTAATGGTCTAGAGGCCTAAATGGAACGCTGGACCTCGGCTGTTACATGCTTTCCCTTTCTTACTAAATGTTGACAAATAGTACATGATCGACAGAACAATTTAATGTCGTTACAAAATTTAGGCCAATAAAAGTGTGCCAAAATTCTGGCGTTCGTTTGGTCATAGGCCAAATGTCCAGCAAACGGTGACTCATGTGCAATGTTTAGCACATTTTGTCGGTGTTTTACAGGTAACACCGTCTGCTGAATTTCATGGTTATTTGTTGTATAATAACGCATGAGAATTCCGTTATGTACTTTAAAATAACAAGATGCATTTTTAGTAACTTTCGCTCGCTCACCTAACAATTTAAAATACGGTGCGATAGTTTGATCGGTGCGTTGTGCCTCGATAAATTCTTGTCGAGTAGCACTGTTACTAGCACCGGTGGGTGTTAACAACTGTAACATTTCGTTTTGTAGGTCAGTGTAATGTGTTTGGGTATCTGACCTCGTTACAGCATTAGCCGTGTTTGTTTGTTTCCAGGCTAATATTTCTTCAGCAGTACACTGTTTTAATGATGGCAAGGAACCCAATATCAAATCAGTACAGGGATTTTGTAGGATCGCGCATGTAAATGTGCCGGAAAGGAACGGGGTGTTTATGCGTACTTTTGCCAGCGGGTATTTCTCAATGTTTCCAGAGAAAGTGCGGCATTTGACAAACTCACCCGTATAATCTTCTGGCTTAACTAGGTCTCTTTTGACCCCAAGTAAAGTGCTCCCGCTATCAAGTAAACATTGCCATGGTTGTTCGTTGACCAGTGCATCGTGGAACTTTAAATTGCCTCTGGAGGCTAAAGCTGCATTGGCATCTTCGTTGGAACATGGTACACAATGCCCACATTTAAGTTTCCCGTCCGTATGAAACTGGTGACACGTGTCACACTTATTAAAGTCTAATATATCAGTAACTGCACTCACACTCTCACACTCATTGCACGGTAATACATTTTCAAGTTCAGAATCAACTACACTCTCATCGTCAGATGACGTATCGATGAGCAAAGCATTGCTTGCCTTCATTCTTTGCCTGCCCAAACATTTAGAACTATAATGGCCATAACTTGAACAAAAGAAGCATTTAACAGCACGTTTGTAAGAGTTTCGTTTGTTTTCCTGCTTCTTCATCATCATTTCTAGATGAGCAGGATAAGATGGACTCTTATCACACATGGAGTACTGCGGATGGAACAATTTGCAGTATCCACACTGTGGTGGCTTCTGATACGGTTTATTTTTCTTCTGATACTCTTTTTGCTTGTAAGACCTGCTTGGTATGTTTTTAACAAAGGCAGTAATCTCAGTATCATGTATTGATGTTTTAAATATGTCCCTGTTTGAGGAAAAATATGCAGAACCTCGTTTTTCGAGTTGTTCAATAGATTCAATGTCTGCTTGTTGAAGGAACTTAGCAAAAGGAGTAGGAACGGTGGATATGACTTTATCCATCAACATTAAGTCCTGTAATTTATTAAAATTCTTCCTTACTTTTGCCGCCTTAAGCCATTTATTGAATATACTCTGGACGTTTGAAACATAATCTAAGAACGTTTCTGTTGGCTTTGGCTTTATCTGTGAGTACTGGATCTGATATCCAGGAGCATCGAGTAGAAAATGCTGCATAATCCTATCATGGATGTACTGATAGTTACTTCTTAGTTCTGTTGGTATTGATTCTATGACCTTTAATGGCTCCCCACTGAGGTTTCTCATGTAGATCATTGCCCAATCTTGTAATGGTATTTTCTGAGTTCTAAGCTGAAATTCTACATTCTCCGTCCAAGCCGACATTGAATCGCCTTGACTGAAGGGCTTGATGACCCCTTTATATTTAGATAATTTATTTTGTTCTTCCTGACTTTTCAATTTAGTAGAGGCTATCTGGGTGTTAGAGTCAATCTCCATCTCTTTCATCTTTAAGTTCGTTTGTGACTCTACCTCTATCTGCTTCTGTTTAGTGGCTTCCTCTAACTCCTTCATCTCTTTCTGATGTTGCCTTTCCATTGCTCTCTCATCTCTCAATTTGTCTGTTTCTTCTTTGTATCTTTCATTTGCCCATTTCTCTAGTTTTTCTCCAGTATATTCTAGCTCTTTGCCAGCCTGGATGAAGTCATTTAATGATGACATTATAAGGCTTTATGTTATCTGACAATTGATAGCAATATATTTTCCCAATACAATTTCACAGTTATTATGTGTTAATTATTTACACATTTTGCTGAAAAAGAGGATGGGTCGTTAAGGATGCATATCAAAATTAGTGGAAAATATACTCATCTAATCTTGCAGAAAAATACGGCACTCGGGATGTTCCGCCGCTGTCTTTCGTACACACACCTGATTGACTTGCTTTTATAACTGATGTCTCTGTTTATTAGAACATCAACATTTTAGCAACATGCATGTAATGTGCAATACAGGATTGTTAATTGAAATATTACAGTTTCAAAGGATGGTAAACTTCAAATGTGATATAAATGATAATGATTAATGTAGATGATATGAATGTATGATAGTCTAAATGAACGTCAATGAATGTCAATGTCGTCTTTTCTTCACTTTCTATCGTCTCTGACTGAGCTGCGCTGTATGACTTTAGCTTAACCTCTAATCTCCTAATTTTGTGCTAAAAGAATTTGTTTTTGCACAAGTACAAACGTGAATGTGATAAATGTTGACATTATAATAGTATCAAACAAAATGGTTTACACATGATGGTTAACTTTACAATTCGTACACAATCACAGTTTATATTTCATACATTTTCATTCTAATAATTTACATAGATAATATATCAATAATATTCTGTAGAATTTCCGAAAATGGTAAATTACATGGCACTTTTCAAAATAGTATCCTAATGATACTTGCAAATAAATGGTATTTTGCTATATTTATTAACTGCTAAGTTCAATTAAATGGCAAAATATTTGAGGTGGTTCAAGCCCCACGAGAAATGATAACGTGGTATCTTGGCTAATGGTAATGAGCGGTGGTTCAAACAAAACTTCTAACACCAAATGGTAACTTGGTGTTGGTCCAATGGTAATTTGGCGGTGGTTTAAAGCCCACGGTTCTGACACCAAATGGTATTTGGCGGTGGTTTAAAGCCCACGGTTCTGACACCAAATGATATTTGGCGGTTGTTCAAAGCCCACGGTTCTGACACCAAATGATATTTGGCAACTCACTTGCGACAGGCATTCAAGGATTCCCTTCTTTTGCACTACACGAAAGTGACAACTCGTATTGTTTGTAAAAGGATACATTTTTATTCGGAGCTGATCATACAATAGCTCCACGAGCGGAATACTACAACGGTATTAAACATCATAGGATGTGATGACGATGAGACGGAATGAGGAGATGATATTAATATTATAACTACTGAAGCTAAGCTAACTATTATACTGTCCTTAACAACTACAAGGTATCCCCAGCGGATACACGTCTGATTCCTACGCCGTCCGGTCTCTGTCTGAGCCCGCTGAGCGTGGCGTGTTCAGCCACGAGCAATTAGCTCAGCGTGCGTTCGTTAGTTTACGTGCTGGGCACTGGGCTGTGTTGACCAGAATTACTTGGTCCTTCCTCGTGAAGTGGGTTTCCCAGTCTCTTGGGTAACCCCAGCTCATCTGCACTGGTTGCCCTCCTTGTTGACACAAGTGTGTCCCGTTATAGCTATTTATAGCGTTTGTGTCTCTTCTGTCTGGTCTCCTATCCTGTTACGTCACTTGCCCTCTTCCTAAGCTCTATTTTAGCTCTCCTTAGCTTAGAGCTCCCTCCTAAGTCTTTGACAGTGCTCTTTAATGTGTATACGAGCAAGATTGCATACCTAGAAGCACCAGGGGTTGGAAGAATACTAACATTTGCAGATGATATTCTTGCATTCAGGCAGGGGAGAAATAGGGATCAAACAGCCCAGGAGCTACAGGTGACAGTAGACAAAGTGATTGACTGGTGCACTGAAATGAGTGCTGTTATCAACCCGGAAAAGGCGGCTGTGTTATGGTGCTCTCTGGACAACAGGATTGTGAGAGATGATGCCCCAAGTCTCATGATAGATGGCAGAGCGTCAACAGAGAGAACAAACTGAAGTATCTGGGAATCACATTTCACAGGAATCTGTCCTTCAAGGACCATGTGGAGACGGTTGTGACAAGATCTCAAAAGGGACTCAATGCACTTAAAACTATGGCTGCAATGGACACAGAGCAGAGAATGCTCTTCACACTATACCAGCACTTGATCCTCTCAGTGATTGATTATGGACTAGGACTGCTCACTGTATCAAAGAGTCAGCTGGTGAAATTAGAGCGCATACAGAATGAAGCTATGCGGGTCATTCTGGGATGCACCAGAGACACTCCAGTAGTGTGTATGCGTTACATCCTTGGTCTGCCTACTGTTGCTGGTAGGCACAAGGTGATGCAAGCGAAGGCATACCTCAGAGTAGCTGCAGACACAGATCACCCTTTGCATGAGGCGCTGGACGTAGTTAAGGGTCAGAGACTGATAAGAGGGAAATCATGGATGGCTCAGGCGGAGGATACGATCAGACAGGTGTGCCCCTTGGAGAACATCAGGCGAGGAGAGGAGTGGGTCAGAGTGCCAGCCGAGCAGTCAGACTTGTGCAGGTTTATAATCACATTGAGCCGGGAGTGCAGGGAGTGGCCAGCAGGGGCCACGGAAGTGGAAATTCAGCAAATAATTCAGGAAAATTCTCGCCCGTGTGATGTGATTATCTACACGGATGGGTCGGTTTTGAGAGGTAGGAGAAGTGCCTGGGGGTTCTTGGCAAAGACTAATGGTCGGCGTTTGGTGCAGGAGAGCCTGGAGTATGATGATACTACATCTAGCTTAAGAATGGAGGTGGAGGCGGTCAGTGCAGCTTTCCGCTGGATAGAGAACACGATACATACACACATTGTGATTGTTACTGACTCAGAAAGCATGCTGAGGAGGGTGAGAACAGGCAAGCTTCGTGCAGAGTGGCTTGCTTCGCTTCGGAGGTTACGTGTAGCAAGCATCACCTGGATCGTTTCTCCTGGGCATGCCGGTGTGCTGGGGAATGAACAGGCGGACAGATTGGCTGGCTCGGCAAAACTTGGTGGAGTATTGATGTATGACAAAGCAGATGTGGTTGCAGCCTTGTGGGAGCACGTGTACACCTCGGAGGAGCAGATGGATCACCATAGTCTGGTAAGAATGAGACAGCGAGGTGTGACGAGGGGTTCTGGCCGATGCTCGACGCTCAGAGGAAAGGCGAGACGGACATATAATCAGATTGCTACTGGAACTATTAGTGTTGGAACTCTTCGCTGGCTGCTGAGGATGGGGACGGAGCGCTTATGGGAATGTCCCGAATGTTGGTGATGTCGGTTCCTAAATCAATCAATCAATCAATCACCTCATGACATGGAAGAAGAAAGATGTTATACATGATTGACAGCACATTGTGGGTAGTTTAACCTCATGACATGGAAGAAGAAAGATGTTATACATGATTGACAGCAAATTGTGAGTAGTTTAATCTCATGGCATGGAAGAAGAAAGATGTTATACATGATTAACAGCAAATTGTGGGTAGTTTAACCTCATGACATGGAAGAAGAAAGATGTTAAACATGATTGACAGCAAATTGTGAGTAGTTTAACCTCATGACATGGAAGAAGAAAGATGTCATACATGATTGACAGCAAATTGTGAGTACTTTAATCTCATGACATGGAAGAAGAAAGATGTTATACATGATTAACAGCAAATTGTGAGTAGGTTAACCTCATGACATGGAAGAGGAAAGATGTCATACATGATTGACAGCAAATTGTGGGTAGTTTGACATCATGACGTGGAAGAACAACGGTGTCATACATGCTGGACAGCACATTGTGGGTAGTTGGACCTCATGATATGGAAGAACAACGGTGTCATACATGCTGGACAGCACATTGTGGGTAGTTGGACCTCATGATATGGAAGAACAACGGTGTCATACATGCTGGACAGCACATTGTGGGTAGTTGGACCTCATGATATGGAAGAACAACGGTGTCATACATGATGGATATCAGGGTTGTGGAGAGACATTGTTATGTGTGCGTTCTCTCGCTTTGGTCTCAAAGTATAGTCCATACATGCACTTCTACATATAGTCATCTGGACTGGTTTTTGCTTGTGGATTGACATTCTAACCAACACCGCATACCATAGATTGTGTGAAGAAGAAGTTCTAGAGCTCGAATCCTATCTCCTGTATAGTCCAACTATGTAGTTCGTACTCTGTAATTCAAGCTCTGTAGTTCTAGTTTTATAGATCGGCTTTTCTAGACCCTTTCAAAATCAAGAAGACCTGATAATTCGGCGCCACATCTTCTGACATCATTCGCTGCGATCGAGCCAGTTTTGAGCTGTAGCCATTTTTGGGTGACGATTTGATATTCTAGTATGATAATTTGGTCCTCTCTAGCGTGAGCCACGTGGTCAAGTGGTTGTACACCCGCCTCACACGCTAGTGATCCGGATTTCTACCCCGGGTCCAGTCAGGGTTATGCACTAATGACGAGCTAACAAGAGAGCGAAACTCGAGTCTAGTGCTTCCAATCTTACGTAGACAAGGCCTTAGGTTTGTACCGGAATACGACCAGTGTTGCTAGTGGTGGGTTGTGCTCAATATTTAACAATTTCTAGATCCGTATTTCAAGTTGTATTTCTGTCTGCCTAGTTCGTTCTCCCTATTTCAAATATTGTAGTTGTACATATTTAGTTCTAGTTGTGTTGTTGTATCTCTGTAATTCTGTCTCCCCTTCTTTCGTTTTCTTAACTCTCTATATCCATGTCTTTCTCTGTCAATATCATCTCCTGCCCCTCCCCCATCTTTCTTCCCACCTCACTCACTTTCCCCATTTCCTTCTCCCACTCGTTCTTTCGCAGTGTGTGAATGATGCCACAGGCACCTGTTTCCAAATAAAAGATTGAAATAGCATCTGCCATGAGAGAGATAAGGAGGTTAGAATACCACTCGGGCCTGCGTGTCCAGTTCCAATCCATTTTATGGATAAAGCCCACTCTTTCGTTCAATATTTTCTGCCACAGAAGTAGAATCACAAAACAATATTACCTCTAAAGTTGGAGTGGGTTCGCCTGATGACGAAGGACACTGGTAATAGGGAAAGCTAGTCCAAAGGAAAACATCAGTCCGGTGCACTAGAAAGAGTAGGACGTGTATAGATTATCCTTCAGTTAAATATATATATATATATATATATATATATCAATCATGTGCCATGCCGGAAAGCATATATAATATATAATGTATTAAATCCCCGGAGGAGACTAGGAAGGGCAAGTACAGATCATTGTGTCGGTGGACAAACATCTGCGATTTGCTGATGATGGTAAGACATAGAGCAACGGATGCCCAACTAGGCTATAAGCACAACTGCAGGGCTATTAATATTAAACAATCAACAACCCGCACCCCGGGTATCCGAGCACAATACTTAGTTTACGAACAAAACAACTCTGCACACCTGCTTGCAACAGGATCAAGATCTGGAGGATTTGTTCATTTTTATAAATGAGTGCATATGGTCAGCACCATGTGCATCAAATTCTATTCACGGAAAAGGATGACAGGCTAAAAAGGAACAAATCATAGATGGGGTGGGCGGAAAATGTTGACATGCCAACCACTTCTTACAAACATCAACGTCAGCGGATAATGTGTGCTTGTGTCGCCAGGGCATAATAGCACATACCCTGCATGTCACACTTGGTAGTATGTGCAAAGTTCAGAATCCTGCAACTGTCAATGCAGAGGTCAACGATCCATTAAAGATGCCAATGGTATCCGCTCTTTGACCACTAACAACCTAGCATGATGATGGTGTTGATGGCAGAGGCACCGGCTTTAATATGGCTGGAATAAATGAATTATGACAATGTTTGTGTCTTGAGTGATTCAATGAGCATGATCTGGTCGTCGAATCAGGAAACTGTACGTAGACAGTGGACGTATTCGCTACCGAGGGCTAAGGTTCGAAGGGTCACCTTCATCTTCATGCCGGGACATGCAGGACTCGAGGGAAATGAACGAGGTGACAAACTTGCTAACTCTTCATCCATTGTAGGAGGCCAGCCTACGGTTCGTGCGGATAATATTAATTCCCTTAGAGATGGGTGGAGAGTGAAGGACTTTGACACCAGTGAATCCACATCGTTGTCTAGAATGAAATACTGGGAAGTAAGACATGGTACGGGAAGACACCAGAAGCACGTTGGAATAATGAGGATTCTCGTCAACCAACACAGCACAATTATGCACCAGACGCTGATGTGTATATTGGCCAGAAAACCTGAACCCACACGGTCATGTCCGGAGTGCAAGGATGATATTCTAACTAACTAACTATCTAACTAGCTAACTAACTAACTAACTAACTAACTAACTAACTAACTAACTAACTAACTAACTAACTAACTAACTAACTAACTAACTAACTAACTAACTAACCAACCAACCAACCAACCAACCAACCAACCAATCAATCACCCAACCCACCCACCCACTCACTCACTCACTCACTCACTCACTCACTCACTCACTAGCTAACTAACTAAATAACTAACTGACTAACTGACCGACCGACCGACCGACCGAACGACCGACCAACCGATCGACCGACCGACCGACCGACCGACCGACCAACTAACTAACTAACTAACTAACTGACTAACTAACTAACTAACTAACTAACAAACTAACTAACTAACTAACTAACTAACTAACTAACAAACTAACTAACTAACTAACTAACTAACTAACTAACTAACTAACTAACTAACCATCTTACTAACTATCTTACTAACTGACTGACTGACTGACTGACTGACTGACTGACTGACTGACCGACTGACTAACTTACTAACTAACTAACTAACTAACTAACTAACCAACCAACCAACCAACCAACCAATCAATCACCCAACCCACCCACCCACTCACTCACTCACTCACTCACTCACTCACTAGCTAACTAACTAAATAACTAACTGACTAACTGACCGACCGACCGACCGACCGAACGACCGACCAACCGATCGACCGACCGACCGACCGACCGACCGACCAACTAACTAACTAACTAACTAACTAACTAACTAACTAACTAACTAACTAACTAACAAACTAACTAACTAACTAACTAACTAACAAACTAACTAACTAACTAACTAACTAACTAACTAACTAACTAACTAACTAACTAACTAACTAACTAACTATCTTACTAACTAACTATCTTACTGACTGACTGACTGACTGACTGACTGACTGACTAACTAACTATCTAACTAACTAACTATCTAACTAAATAACTAACTAACTAATTCTAACTAACTAACTAACTAACTAACTAACTAACTAACTAACTAACTAACTAACCAACTAACTAACTAACTAACTGACTAACTAACTAACTAACTAACTAACTAACTAACTAACTAACTAACTAACTAACTAATTAACTAACTAACTAACTGAATGACTGACTGACTGACTGATTAACTGACTGACTGACTGACTGACTGACTGACTGACTAAATAACTATAACTAACTAACTAACTAACTAACTAACTAACTGAATGACTGAATGACTGACTGCGTAACTGACTTACTGACTAACTAACTAACTAACTAACTACCGAACTATATATCTAACGTAAGGAGTATTAGGTCTATAATATAAAGTCCGGCGGCATAGATCTACAATACACTGTGTAGTGCCATGTTTCTAAAATACAATATATGGAGTCTTATATCTACAATACAATGTGCGGAGTCATATGCCAATATTGCAATGTACAGAGACATTGGTCAACAAACACATACAAATCACTATAAAGAAGTAGGCTAATCTAGCTAAAGGCATGAATGTGCTAACGAAACAGAGATCACAAACAATTGAAGATGTCGAACAGTTATTATTATTGTGGATACATAAAAAAATATAGTTACATGGCGATTCTTTTTCAGTGGCAATCACATGTGAAAAGGCCAGACAGCTTTAGCCGATCTCATTTAAGCCTTGGTGAGGACCGGGATTTTTTATCGTGGACTTCTAGTAATAAAATTTCCCTCTGGTCGCTGGGTAGTGAGATCGGACGCCCATGTGTAGTGTTGCGCATGTAAAAAATCCCTTGGCAGTTGGAAACCGAAAAAGAGTAGCCTAACGGCGCTGCCCGGGAAAAATTTAGAGTAAAAAATCTACCCAAAGTATTTCAGGATCCTCGATGGTGCTACGGAGTTCGTGCACTGAGCTGAGTTTCTCCAGACTCAGGTTTGAGTTAGGAGGAGAACGCAGCGTTTATGGGTTACACCCGTGTGCGGTGATGTTGAACCACCGACTAGATTAAGAAAATGCCTGAGACGAGTGCTAATATACATATTGATTTTAAGGACAGCAGATTATGGTTTCAAAAATACAAAAGGCACAATGGCGTATACAGTGTAACTAGGAACGGCAAGTTGGGAGTTCCGACACGTCTGGGACCGAAAAATAGTATTAAACACTATATTTATTCTCTGTAAGATGCAATTTTGATGTGTACTTTGGAGTGTCTAGAACGTATTAATTGGATTTATATTGATTCATATAGAAATAAGTACCTCGGTTTTCGTCGGTATTGGATTTCGCTAATTGTTGCCGGACGGATAATTGACAAAAACCGAGGTTTCACTGTACTGCCATCTGTGATCAGCAAACGTCAGAATAGTTCTATATTCACCAGTTTTTCAGTGCGTACTATGACACTGGAATCAAATTTGCAGATCATCCGTAATCAGTGTTCCTTTTATGTTAATCAACCAGCAGCTTTAGGAACCTCTTTTAAACTAGCAGTCGTCTAGAGGAACCGTGGTCATCATCATCACCGTCAAAGACTCAGATGAAGAATTAATAACAAAAATGATGGAACGAATGAATCAGACTACTACCGAAATATAAATTTTGGACATCGAGTCGAGGCAATGTAAACACAATCTAACAGTGTAAACAAAGAGACAAACATAGTGTTAAGTTAGTGAGTAAATAAATAAGAATGTAAGTAAGTAAGTACGTAAGAACGTAAGTGTGTAATTAAGCAAGTCTGTTTACAAGCATTGCGGTATATTTTTTTCACAGTATTTTCACACTCTTAACAGCGCTGTGAATATTTCTCCGTACAACAGCGGAGTATTGACACCGCAACAAGGATAGTTTGTTTCGCTACGAAAAATCCTAAATTTACAACATTAGAAAGCATCAGCGACATCCAATCAAAACCTGGGAGCGGAAAAGCTGAAATAAAAACAGCAACAACCGGTCTCAGAGTCTCACTTGCCACAAACTCATTGTAACTACAAGAAAGGCGACCGTGTCTGCGGAATTTGGTAGCTCTACTCGCTACGAGCACGCTAGAAAGTTAATTCTAGTGAGAATAGTAGGACCAGAAACCCAGCAGCCAGTAGAGTTGAAAAAAAAAAAAGAAGCCAAATCGAGTCCTTACATCTTGTTGTTTAATGTGGTGATTGGAGCCATTCCAAAGAATGAGGTAAACAATGCTATATTTTATATTAGTTAATTTTATTCTGTGTGTCTTTTTCCCAGGAGAAGAGTTGGTGTGTCAAAACATGTTGTAAATCCACGTGGTTAGTTCTTAAGAAATTAATTTAGTGAAACTAAATAATATATTCAGTTATCATAGCCATAGATAAAATGAACATTAAGAAAACATATTGAGTTTCCTTTACTTCTAGTAAACAACTTATTTAATGTACAAGCACTAGATCTAGTTACATTATATTTCTAAAGTGGTTCGACTCAATCAGTAGTGATTTAGGTGTGGTAAGTAACTTAAGATTTAAGAAAACTAGTTTGACATGTGCCAACACTGGTAAGATAAATTAGTGTAATGTGTAATAGTCAAGTATTTTTAATTATATGAGCGTATCAGTCAAGTAGATGTTTTTGACATGTGCATATGAACAAACAAGTAGTTTTCTGGTATTTCATGAACACTTGATAACCAAATAGATTTCTATAGGGATAATAAATGTGTGTGTTGGGTGAAAGCACCCACGTGGTGAGTCAAATGTATTTTCAATGTTCTAAACATGTGGAATTAAAATTTGTGGCACATAATAATAATTAGTCAACCGGCATGCTAGAATATTTAGGATTCATAATGCCTGAATGTAGATTGAGTATATCACATAAATCTATGAAAGCATGTGGGGATCCATGTGTATTTTCATTATTGTTAAACATGAGGAAGTATCCTTTGAGAATCTCATAATTATGTCTAATGATCACATAAATCTATGTCATTGCCGAGAACATATCCGTGAGGATTCATGTGTGATTTCATTATTTTTAAACAGATGTGAATGTATCACTTGAAAAAAAAACACACATCAGTATGAATGACTAAATATCATCCAAGAAAATATTAACATTTCTGATGAAAAATGATAGAAAGATGAGATTTTATTGTAATGTCATTGTGGTTGAATCTGTGAATGTATTCTGCGTAAAGCACAAATGCTTGATTGTCATCCATACAGATATGATTGTGTCTGATGACTGTGTGAAATGATCATCCTTAAATATGAATATTATGTATTAGAATGAGTGAATGAAGAAACATGCTGAGAAGGGTATAAGCTAACATTCAATCTCATGGTAGAAGGCAAATTTGATGTGTAATGTACTGTCTATCAGCAGAGAATATGATCGGCATAACCCAAAACACTAATTAATCATTTAGTGCATTCCGACGCATGAAGACAGTTTGTATCATATATCACTTATGGGACTTTCATCTGGTTTTGTGCCCTAAGCACGATACAATCCATATTATTACATTACGCATACTACAAGCATCTGGTTTTGTATCTTAAACAAATCCCCGTTTTTATTATGGACCACTCATGTTACACCATATAGGCCAGTGTTCTGACGAATGTAATGATAATGTTGATGATGATAATGATATGATGATGATGATGATGATGATGATGATGATGATGATATAATGATGATGCCGGTGATGATGATGATGATATAATGATAATGATGATGATGATAATGATTATAATGAGCATGATGAAGATGATAAGTGAAGTACACTCTTAGTATTGACACGGTAAAGAGAATGGAATATACTCGCCTTGAAACTTTTGACTTGAAAAGAATTCACCTGAATACTATACCAAAATGGATACCATGATGTACTTATACTGTTTAGAAACAAACACTCATTACAATGGGGAATGATTTTTAAAACCCTTAATGCGTGAGACCTTTTTCTTTTAATGGAAAAGATGTAGAGAACAAAACTAGGTACAGAAGAGAATGGTCAACATAATTGTCTATTCCAAATCAATCAAGGTATTACTTAACCTGTAGACCCTTAGGACAGGCATAGGTGAAGATGAAACTGCACATCTGCTAGTTATACCTTGAACACATGATAGTGGAAGATTGGATGGAGAGCAAACAATTATGTTGGTAATAACTACTTGAGAACACCAAGGCCATCTTTCTCCTATGTTTAATTTTCTCTAAGAACACGATTTATTTTACTGATTTAACTTGTTGCTTACTTACAACATTGCATTTCTGTCATATTGATGGTATGATTAGATGTATGTTGATTGCTGAATTTCAGATAGTGGCTTGGTACCACTAGATTCAGACCTGACTAGTTTAATGCAACACATTGTTAAATGCAGCATTGATTGATTGATTGATTGATTTAGGAACAGACATCACAGCATTCGGGGCATTCCCATAAGCGCTCCGTCCCCATCCTCAGCAGCCAGCGAAGAGTTCCAACACTATTAGTTTCAGTAGCAATCTGATTATATGTCCTATATATTATATATAGGTTGAATGCAGCATTTGTGAATGTAGCACCTTCTTGAGTGAGCACCTTGTTAAGTGATGCCCTTGATAGAGTAGTGCAGAAACTTACCCACCTTTAAAAGTTCCGTTTGTCTTATAGGAGAGGTAACATTTAATTAAACATAATTTACCTGCCAAAATTGGAAAGAAAACCAAGAGCCAATTTATAGTATTCTACAAGCCTGGAAGTAACAACACACTGAAGGGGAACACAAATCCAGTAACTGCTTGGAGCAGAAAATCATAGCCCACAAATCAAGACAAGGGAGAGCAGACCAAATTTTCTATTACAGATTTACAACTTAAGAAAATCAGTAGGAAATATAATTGCAAAATTACCTATAGTCTCAAGTCTATGTGAGGAAGGGAATCACTGCTGGAAATATGTGTAAAGACATTGTTTAAATGATTTCTGATTTTTCATGCATGTACTTGATGTAACTGAATTTATGTTTTCCCAAACCATACTATTCAGTACTCAATATATAGTTAATAAATGATGGGAAAAAAGATGAAGTCATTGCCTTTCATGAGTGTAATATTTTTTACTTTTCATTGTCAAATAGTTTAATCAAAACTACCCTAGATATAATTAGGTTAACTGAGAGAGGAGAGGCAAGGAAACACCAAAAAGGGATTTTGGGTTACATCAGTTGGGGTGTCTTCATTGCACTCCGGACATGTCCATAGGTGCTCAGATGCTCCACCTTAGCATATGCATCAGCGTCCGGTGGCTAATAGTGCCAGTTCTGTGTTGGTTGATGAGGCGCCTTGTTTTCCCGATGTACCTCTCGCGTCTGGCCGTGCCGATTCTTACTCCCAAGTCTTTCATCCTGGACAGCGATGTGGATTCACTGACGTGAAAGTCCTCTGTTCTCGCCATATCTTTGAGGACGTTAATAACATCGGCACGATCCATGGGCTGGCCATCTACAGGGGGTGCAGAGCCAGCCAGTTTATCAGCTCGTTTATTTCCCTCGACTCCCGCATGTCCCGGGACGAAGATGAAGGTGACTGTACGGACAACAGACTTCCGCAGCGACTCAGTCCACTGTCTACGTACAGATCCAGCTTCGACCTTCTGAATCATGCTCATTGAATCACTTAGTACACACACGTTGGTATAATGCTGTGATTCCAGCCATATGAAAGCCTGTGTAACTGCCATTACCTCCATCGTCATGCTGCTCGTGGTCATAGAGTGGGCACCACTGGATTCTTGAACGGTTCGGCCCGCTGAACTGGCTGTAAATGCCCACGCACTTCTCTGCTGCTTTACAACAGATCCATCTGTATAGATGAGCACTTCGGGGCTATCTGAGTGTCCATAGATGAGCGCGTTAACCAATGCATTGACAGCGGCAGGGTTCTGCTCTCTGCACTGTCTGTCGAGTGTGATAATGCAGGAGAAAGTGCACTTAAAAGCTGGACGCACCGGCACCCATTCCTTGCCGGGGTTGATGCTGGTAAGACTGCAGACCTGTCTTACGACATCTTCCGCCCGAACCATCCATGATTTGCCCCTCTTTAGCCTGTAAGTATGCACGAGCTCTCCAGATCTTGATCCTGTGTTCCATTGTCGGGAAGTCAAGGAGGTATCCCATTGCTATACAGCTGGTGTCTCTCGTGCAGCCCAAAATGATGCGCATGGCTTCGTTTTGTACCTTTTCAAGTCTTCCAATCTGTGCAGGGCTGACAGTGAGGATGGCCAGGGCATACTCGATGCGTGAAAGCACCAGTCCTTGGAACAGAAGTATTAGCAGTCTTTGCTCGATATTGGCAGTCGCCATGATTCTCATTGCTGGCAAACCTTTTCGAGCTTTCGTTATGACACAATCGACATGATCTCTGAAGGACAGGCTACGATCAAGCCTCACGCCAAGATATGTCATTGACTGGGTTCTACTCAAAATGCTCCCATCCATTCTTACTGCCGGCAGGTCAGTGTTCACAATGTGGTTGTTTAGGGAGAATCATGTAACCAATGCCTTTGCAGGGTTGACAAGGGCACCGGCATCAGCACACCATGAGGAAATTCGATCTAGTTCGCCCTGCTTAACATTGGCAACCGCCTGTCTATCTCGACCCTGTCGATACACGAGAATGTCGTCAGCAAATGACAGAGTCCTACCCCTCCCGACCAACTGTTGTTCAGTGATTGGCACCGTATACACGTTGAATAGTACTGGTGACAATGGTGAACCCTGCGGAAATCCTGGACATATCGTTATCGGCTCAGAAGACCAAATCCCGCATCTTAGCACCACCTTCCTTTGGAGCAGAACTGCAGCTATCCATCGTACAAGGTGAGGGTGCACTTTCAGTCTGAGGAGGGTTTGCATCAAGTGCTCGAAAGATACTCTGTTATATGCGTCCTCTAGATTTTGGGTATGAAGGGGAAATTCTTGTAATTGTTTTTCCTAGAGGTATTCCTTGGTTCTCTGAAACTCTATTTATGGACTCCAGCAACTGAGCCATTAAAGGTTTACATATTTAAACGAGCAGGATCACATTGGGAAAAAGGAATTTAGCATCCCTTCTCTCTTTGGGATTGAGCCATTACACATATACATCCGACAAGCATGTAAGAAGTTAAGTAAAAGCAGCAGGTCAGCAAGTATGTAAACACATAAGAAAGTAAGAATGTAAGTATGTAAGAACGTTAGTAAATAAGAACGTAAGTAAGTAATTAAGAACGTAAGTAAGTAGGAATATAAGAAGGTAAGTACGCATGCGAGTAAGTAAGTTAGTAACTTAATATGAAAGTAAAACAAACACTGAGATTTCTTCAACAAAAGCCTTCAGATCCAGTAGCCTGATGATGACATGATGATGATGATGATGATGATGATGCGATTATGGATCTTAGGAAGAATGATAATTATGAAACTATGGATTAGTGGATAAGCAATTGTAATTACTAACAAGTAACGTTGAATTTACACGTGCAATATCCTTTTAAAACCTGAGTGCATGACTAATATTTCGGAAGAGACATTAATAAGTTTTTAAACAATTGACCATGAAACAGTTTTCATGTTACAGGATGTATGGCAAATGGAACATGTTACGATTATGGAGAAACCTACGTTTCAAACTGTGACATCTACACGTGTAATGCAGCTCTGATTAACGGAGCACCCTACTATGGGTCTGAACTGGTCGCACTGCGTAAGTTGCATGTGTGTCTTTATTTCTTTCCCTTTAGGCACCGGGTTGGGCCCAGGGACAATGAGATTTATGAATCCTGTGGAGGAAACATTAACACCCTAGGTTTATCCAAGCTAGTCTGTATGCACTGCTCTGGAATATGGTCTGGTTGCATCCTAATGTTCTTCTCCGTGGATTTGAATTTCTTGTATTTATCTTGCAATCCCCACAGGTTTGTAGAGTTCGAGAGTAGAAGGAAGAGCTAAGTACCAAAGATTTCTTGTAGATGGTGCATTGGCACCGACACGAGATAAAAATCCCAACACCCACCTCACGCCGATACTTGCAACACTTGCAAGGTACAGGCGAACTGAACGCCAGTCGTGGGAACTAATAATGTAACATGAACTACTAGGTACGTGTGACTCCTGTTAATAAAGAAGAGATAATGAACACATGCACAGCGTACGTACCTTACAGTGAAATCAAATCCAGAACACTAAAATCACAGTATACCATTAAGAATAGTATTAATAAATTTAAAATAAGATATCATTGTTCCACAGCATAACTAATGGATTTTCCGAAATTAATTAGGCTATTGCACGTGGTTCGTATCTGTGAAGGCTGCGCAGAAGTTCAGTTGTGAAAGGTGTTTAATAAGAAAATGTGAAGTCGAAGGTGTACAAACAGTTGTATGGACATATAGAAGGGAGTCAACAGAGTTATACAGTGTTGCCCTTAAAAGAATGTAATACCGCTGAATGGGTGCATCACGAAGAGTTGATTAACTGACTCTCAATTTTAAGCCTAATTTAGCTGATAGAATAACGTGGCTTTAATGTCAACACCAGAAATATCATCTAGAATCGCACTGGCATCTAGTGCCTTCAATAAACTGTCAAACATCTGGAAGTCAAAGACACTCAGCAAACACACAAAACTTAAAATCTTCAACTCTTGTGTGATTCCAGTGTTAACGTATGGATGTGAAAGTTGGAAATCAACGGTAGCTTTAGATAAAAAAAATTAGACAATTTTGAGAACAAATGTCTTAGAAGACTTCTAAACATCCACTGGACAGACTTCAGAACCAATTGGCAAATAAGACAAGAGACTAAGCAAGATACAGTATCCAATTTCATAAGAAGACGCCGTTGGAACTACATCGGCCATGTACTCAGAATGGACAAGTCAAGACTCCCCTATCAAGCCCTCATATGGTCACCAGTAGGGAAAAGAAAACGGGGAAGACCAAGAGAGACCCTGCGTAGAACCATCATTAGAGAAGGCTCATTCAATGGCCAAGTAAATATCCAAGATCTACAACAGGTAGCAGCGAACCGCCAAGCATGGAGAGACAGGACTTCTGCCCTATGCGCCGCCTTAGGCTCAAGAGGAAAGACTAACTAACTAATGTTGTGACTCACACAGCGTCGACTCCATTTTGATCAGAAGACACGAAAGGTTAGAGACAAGTTTGATGGAGTTTTGTATAATATCCTTATGTTGTTCCCTAAAGCGGGCGACTAGTCGGCTGCCAGTCTGTGCAATACATTTCATGTTAGATTTCTTGCAAATAATAATATACATTAGACTGCGGGATAGGCATGCAAATGAGTCTAGATGCCCAGCCGACTGCTAGAGGAAAGTTAATTACGAACCCGGAGCTAGTGTCGAAAAATATAAATAAAAACTACACATGTTGGAGAAGTAGGTATAGAATTGATAACACCATTGTTGAATGTCTATGACAGAGTTAATATATACATAATATCAGATTTAATAATGAAGAACCGCCAATTTTGAAGATGGAGGTTCGAAATTTTCTTAAGCATATGAAAGCTGGCAAGACCCCGCGCAGATAACATTAAAACAGAAATGATTAAAGCTTTAGAAGAATTACGTATAGAGCAAGTCACCAGACTGCTGAACACATTATACGATACTGGAGATATACCTTCTGAATTATGTAACTCTGTATTGATTGCAATCCCAAAGAAATCAGGAGCCTTGGAATGTGATCAACATTGAAGAATTAGTATAATGAGTCACATCACAAAGATTTTGCTACGAATTATCATGCAAAGAGTGAGGAAGAAAAAAACAACCTGAAATAGGGGAAGAACAATGTGGGTTTGTAGAAGGAAAGGGTACAGTAAATGCTGTGTATATGCTGCGAACAGTTATTAAACGTGCTATAGAAGAAAACAAGAATATATACATCTTTTCTTTATTGACTACACAAAGGTTTTTGATAGAGTTAGACATGTCAACATGGTGGATATGCTTGCAGATCTACAAATTGATGGTTAAGACGTTAGACTTATAAAAAACATATATTGGAAACAACAAGCTGCCATAAGGATTGATAATGGAGTGGGACAATATCAGCCTATTAAGAGAGGTGTTATAGTATGTCCCACAAAGAATGCCTTCATTCACGATCAATTATTTTGAAAACTGTCTGTTGCATCGTTACGAAATTTTCCAGCCGTCTTATATTTACCCCCACCCAAAGAATATGTCTTTGATAGGTCCCAAAACAACTTAAATCATCGAAAGCGGCGACATTTCTTTGATCTTTTGCTGAACAACTAGTGATTTCTCGCTAACAAATTTATGTTTACAGTATTGGAAGCCCCTTCAATTCAGATGACAACACATGGCATATCCGGATTCGTATGGGAGTGGGTGCAATGAAAGAACTAGCTTAAAAGTCGACAGGGTTGGCTGCATTGAATCGGGGTTTTATCCCATATGGCTCAGTTTCTTGTCGCAGCGCGGAAAGCGTCGCACAAAGCACGAACTCCGTAGCTCCAGTCACGACCCTAGGGAGTCTCCGAAAAAATGCACTCTTGAAATGAAGGACGCGACCCGGAATCGAACATACAACCTTCGGAGCCCGAGTCTGACGGCTTGACCACTTCACCACGGAGAATCCCGAGAGGGGTGCAATGTGTAATATTAGTAAAGACAGAGAATTTACAGAGGCACGGGGTAAATAATTTGTAAATTAACAGGAAAGTAGAAGGAATATATTTCTTAACTTATTTTTCATTTCCTTCTTGTTTCTTCAGCTGCTGGTTAATAAGTGTACACAAGTATTCATGTTAGCTTTTTATATTGAGTTCGTGAAAGCTTCCAAATAGCTGTGCGTTAATGTGCGTATGGAGTGACCAGAAATGATACCACAATTTAGTCATCATGTTTCCATTTTTAAGGATCTGTTCAGCTGTCTGTGTAGTTTGTTCACACGTACACATGGGTGACAGACCCGCTTTGGGTCTTCGTGAAAGACTGTCTACTCTGCTGTTTACCGTTCAGAGACGGGACATGATTACCTTTTTTGATATATGAAAATAGTTGTCAGTGTCTCTGTAGTTGGCTTTCTTCTTAACGACCAAGATGTTGGTCCTCTTTTCATTGAAGTTTTTAGGTTGATTCGTATGCACGTGTGTTGTCCCCTAATTTGACAACGTGTTTGCTCTCACGTTTCTTGTTAGTTGTCAAATAGTTGTCAGTGTCTCTGTAATTGGCTTTCTTCTTAACGACCAAGATGTTGGTCCTCTTTTCATTGAAGTTTTTAGGTTGATTCGTATGCACGTGTGTTGTCCCCTAATTTGACAACGTGTTTGCTCTCACGTTTCTTGTTATGCCACAGTATGTCAGTTTCCACTGCAATATTACTCTTCTGTTGGTATTCAATGCGTTTAGTGTGTGTGTGTGTGTGTGTGTGTGTGTGTGTGTGTGTGTGTGTGTATTTTCAGTACAGTTGTTTGTCACCGCTGAAGGCTTGCGGAATTGAAAATTCATCACTGTGGAATACAAATTGTTGCCATTGACATTATGCTGATGCTGTAATGTTTAGGGCCTGCAATTCGTCTGAATAGTTGGAGCAAAATATCCCAGTAAGTGTGTACGTAGATTAAGGTCTGCGATCTGCTCAGACCTTAATCTGTGTCGGGCGATTCCAGTAGGTTGATGATTGCTCTCGGTTGCATAAAATTCAATCCATCCTTTCTCAAATAGTCCTCTTCCTCTTTCAACACATAGTCCTCACATTTTCCCCAGTAACTTTTATCAATATTTATTAGCTCGGACTGGCAGACAGACAGACAGACAGACAGACAGATAGACAGACATATAGAAAGGTAGGTAGGTAGGTAGGCAGGTAGGTAGGTAGGTAGAAAAGTAGAAAGGTAGGTGGGTCGGTGGGTGGGTGGGTGGATGGATGGATGGCTAGCTGGCTGGCTAGCTGGTTGGGTGGGTGGGTGGGTGGGTGGATAGATAGATAGATAGATAGATGGATAGATAGATAGGTAGATAGATAGGTAGATAGATAGACAGATAGATAGATAGATAGATAGATAGATAGATAGACAGACAGACAGACAGACAGTCAGACAGCCGGACGGACGGACGGACGGACAGACAGACAGATAGACAGATAGACAGATAGATAGATAGATAGACAGACAGATAGATAGATAGATAGATAGATAGATAGATAGATAGATAGATAGATAGATAGATACATAGATAGATAGACAGACAGACAGACAGACAGTCAGACAGCCGGACGGACGGACGGACGGACAGACAGACAGATAGACAGATAGACAGATAGATAGATAGATAGATAGATAGATAGATGGATGGATGGGTGGATGGATGGATGGATGGATGGATGGATGGATGGATGGATGGATGGATAGATAGATAGATAGATAGAACGAACGAACGAACGAACGAACAAACTTTATTTTCAAAGGGTTAAGAATTGGGCACGCAGGCCCGTCTAACATTCTGCCCTTCTATCACTCTCTTTCATACATTATTTCATTCACACATCATTCAAGGCTAACAAAGAACAGCAACAATATAAAAGATATGCATTACAAAGGCATGGGCAAAATGCAAACATCAAAACTACACGACACAGTAATACTAGATAATGGTCTGACACTTGTTATTAGCCATGTGGAATATACTGGCCTACAAAAAGGGGATTGGCTGTTATACTAGGGTTTTGTTATTATTATTATTGTCTCAATTATTAAGGGGGAAGGTAATCCGTATTGAGATAGTGTTCGAATAATTTGCGATTATATGAATAGGGATAGGTGATGTCTTTTATTTCTTGTGGAAGATTGTTCCACAGCTGAGCTGCAGAGTACGTTAAGCTTGTTTTGTATAAGTCAATCCTAGGCTTCGGAATGTGTAGTATATTTAAACGTTTACTGTGTCTAGCATTATATTTAAACAATGGCCAAAGGTAATTTGGGGCATTCCGATGCAGGATTTTGTGAATTAGTTTAGCTTTATTGAAAAACAGGCGTTTGCGGAATGGTAGTAACTGAAGGCGTTTATACAGGCTAGGATTGTCAGATAAATGTTTGCTATAAATTAGACTCATGGCCCGTTTCTGGAGTGAGTAAAGTCGCTTGGTGTTTGAATTAGAGCAACCGTCCCAGATTGTAGAGCAGTAGTCAAAGTGTGTCTGTATATGAGAAGTATAGAATAGCTTCCTTGTGTCCTCAACAAGGAAGTTTTTAATCTTGGCGAGTTGGTAGACTTTTTTCGCTGTTTGTTTAATAAGCGCTTGAACGTGGGAATTAAAGGTTAGGTTTCTATCAATGATTAGGCCTAATGTTTTGTGCTCAATTACACTTTCTACTAGCATGTTATTGATGTGAAGTTGAAGTGATGTGTGTGAGCTTAGAGTTTGAAGTCTTTGTCTAGTTGTTAATAACATTGCTTTTGTTTTAGTGATGTTAATTTGCATACGGTTTGAATAGCTCCACTTAACTACATTATTTAATTCTTGTTGTAAAGACGACTCCAGTAAAATACAGTCTTCAGCGTTTGTGTACACCGTACAGTCATCTGCAAATAGATCGCAGGACGACGAAAGATGCAAAGGTAGATCGTTAATATATATGGCAAATAATAGAGGGCCAAGAATAGAACCTTGCGGTACTCCAATATTGAAGGTAGTAGTTTGAGACAGAGATTTATTATGTGATACTACTTGCTTTCTGTTTGATAGAAAAGATGATATTAGAGTGACTACATTAAGGCCAATTTTCATTGTCTCGAGTTTTTTAATTAAAATAACATGGTCTATCATATCAAATGCTTTCTTGAAATCAATAAACACAGTTCCACATAGACTGTTGTTGTTTATATTCTGTTGCCAATTTTCTATCATGTTTGTTAGGGCCGTATGGCAAGAATATTTTGGTCGAAATCCTGATTGGCTGTCAACAATAAACTTGTTGCGGACTAAATACTGTAATGTTACTTTATGGATGTGTTTTTCTAGTGGCTTAGATAGTGATGATAGTAATGAAATGGGTCTGTAATTGTTCGGGAGACCATTGTCCAATGAACCAGATTTAAGAAGAGGGTACACTTTAGCGATTTTGAGAGCTGATGGAAAGTGGCCTTTGGTTAGACACTGATTATATACATAGGTTAGTGATGTACAGATCACTGGCGCAGTACAACGGAGAATCCGGTTGCTGATTCCATATAACCCAGATGAGGTTGTGTTTTTTAGGTTACTGAGGTAAGCGAATACTTCATTGATTGTCATTAGCGGTATGTCGGAAAGAATATCGCGGGAGCATCTATTTTCGCAAAACGATGACAATAAAGATAAGTTGCAAGGAGAATTAGGTATTGAAGCCTTCAACTGGTCTATGTCAGTTTGAAAAAAAATTACTGAATTGGTCGCATGTAATATGATTTGAAGGTAAAGAATTTCGGAGGTTATACTTGTTTGTCAAGGTGTTAATTGCTTTCCATATATCCTTACTATTTGTTTTATCCATTACTAAGTTCTTAACGTAATGTTTCTTTTCCCGTCGTATGTTGTATTGAACTTTGTTTCTAAATGTACGGTATGCACCGAGATCCCGCTTTTTATGTGCTTTATCTCTGTCTCTCATAATTTTAAGTATTTCCTGGGTGATCCAAGGTGGCTTGACGTGGTGTTTTACTCGAACTTCTTTGACTGGCACATGTCTATCAAAAACATCAATAAAGGTTTTCATCCAGAATTCTAGAGCATCATCCGGGTCAGGAAGCTGATAAACAATGTCTAGAGGTGAACTGAGCAAGTCCTGTAAAAATGCGCTTTGGTTGAAATTTTTGTAACTTCTATATTTTACACTTATGTGTTTATGTTTAGGAATTTTAATTCCCTTTTTAGACCACGTGCAGCATGTTGGGTAGTGATCGCTCATTGCACAATTGGGTACGGTGCATTCTATGATGTTGTCTGAGCAAGTTACATAAATGTGATCTATGACTGTTGAAGATGACTTTGTTACTCTAGTAGCTTGTTGTACTATTTGTTGGAAATTGTATGATGCAATTATATTTCCCCATATTATGTTGGATTTGTTGGTGTCAATGTTAAAGTCTCCGAGTAGTATAATTTCCTTCCCAGAAGCGAAAACCACATCCATCATGGTAGTGAAGTTTTCGTACCAGACATGTCCAGCACTGGGATTTCGATAAAGGTAGCCAATTATCAGGGGTGTGCGGTTTTGAAGTTTTAGCTCTAACCAGATACATTCTATTTCGCAAGTTTCAAAGTCTAGCCTACGGTGAACATTTAGTAAATTAGAAACATAGGTTATAATGCCTGTCTGTTGTTTCCTACAGGGATCCCTTCTAAAAACTTTGTACCCTTTAATAGAGATGTCCTCATCTGAAATTTTATCATTAAGTCTACTTTCACTAAGGCCGAATAAATGAAAATTTTGATTAAGAATAGAAGATAACTCTGGTAGCTTGTTAAATAAGCTGCAAATGTTTAAGTGTCCAAGGCGTATTCCTGACGTATTGAGCCAGTGTTGCCACTTCACAAACATTTCATCCATGAAGAAAGCGTAAATTAGTCAAAGTTAAGCAAAAATACAAGATCATAAAAAAAATCACAATTACATTAACTTACAAAATATCAATAATACAAATGGATAAGTAAATGACAATATTATAACGATATAACTAATTAGACCAACGAATATGATGCAAACAAGGAACAAAACGAGTTAAAGAACATACAACAAATAATTAACTTGAAAAAACTACTTCACAAGCTAAGTACCAACTGTTATCCAAAAGAATCAATAAATGACTATACAAGTCAATGTCTCTGTTTAAAGCGAGGAGTGAAGACCCCCTCACTCAGAGTATTAAGGCGATAAAAAGTATTATAAAAGATATCTAAGTGTCAATCTCTGTGACTTCAATACGAGTCAATTTTTACAGCCACGTACAATCTAATACGTTGCTATATAAACTAATACGTTGCTATATAAATCAATAACCAAGTATGCGCATATACTTTCTAGGAGAGGCTCTTTCTTGTACCGAGATCCGGTGTTGCTTTGTGCTCAATTGCTAGTAAATACCAGGCTGTGTTGGTCCTTGGTACAGCGACATCATAAATGCCTGCCGAAGTGAAGCTGGGCTAAACCGTGTGAGGTATAACAACTCTGGGTTACAATGGAGTGGATACTGTTGATTTCTCACGGGTGTGTAACGACTTCCAACTACAGGCTCTGATTCGTGGCTAACAGGAGGCTGTGGTGGCACGTTGATGTTACTACTGGATTGATCCTTGCTGTGGAGAAGAGGGAACGTATCTTCATAATTATCACCCTTCTTCGTGTAAGAAGGCGTATTTTACGGATTTGGTGTGATGGAAATGTTCCGTCTGGCTTGGATATCAGGTGTCGTAGTTATGAGTGGTCTGCTCTCCTCTGGCTTATTGGTACTTGATGTGGCGGCAGTATATCGTCTGGCTTGAGTTTGAGGTGGTGTAGCTATAAGTGTCCTACGCGATCCAGTATTGGATGTAGGTTGTGTACGTTCAGGGTACTTAAGATTTTTAGCGAGCAAGCTGGTGCCCAATGTAGACAAATGTACTTGATCTTTATAAAGTCGCTTTTTAGGTGCTCCTGACTGTGAAGTAAACACCGGTGTGTTGTTGATGAACTGTATGTTGTTGTGAGAACAAAACTTCTGCAATATGTTGTTATTTATGTCAGCTAGACGACGCTGGAATCCATAACTCGGTGATATGATGGAGGAGAAGAAAATGGACGAGTTAGGAAAAGTGTGACGTAATCCGTTCAAGAGCGCCAGCAGTTGAGATGTTGTGATTTGCTGGTTGTTCACGGCGTCATTGATACCAATATGGACGCTTGCCCTTTTTACATTAAGATTTACAGCCAACCTCCTAATCTTGTCTGTTAGCCGGTCAACACCAGCCCCAGGCAATGGAATTATGGACACAATGTCTTTGTCTGTAGTAGCCATCCGGTCGCTGTATAGACCTTTCATTAGAGTCGCCTATTATAATGTGTGTACAGTCGGGTCGTGCTGTCTGCACATGTTGGTTGTCAGTACGCCTTACTCGTTGTTTCTCCCATTTAGCAGCAGTCTTTACATCCCCATGTGACTCTCCCTGTGTTTCCTGGAGGCGTGTGTTGTCTGTTGGCAGTGCACTATAGCACTGTACGTTTTCTGACGAATTTTCTTGAAGCACTTCGAATCTGTTGCTTATCTTTACACCAATGGGATAGACTGCTTGTAGCGTTTTATCTTCCTCTGCACGTTGAGGTTTTTCCGCGTCTTGTTTTTGGTGAAACTGGGCTTCAAGATTCTCCGAATTTGATACAGCTGCTTGGGAGTTACACACTTGTTCAGTTGGTGCTGTAAAGTTTCTATTGTTTTTCTTAGCAACAGATTTTCCTCTCTCAGGAGCGTGATTTCTTCTTTGAGAGCAGTGTAGTCACTGCTGGTCTTGCTGTTAGCTGCAATGTTCGCTGTAACAGTAGCAGTGAGCCCCTTTAAGGATTACTCTATTACCTCAATGCGCCTATGACAATCGCACGATTGTCCATTGACAGTTGGCGTGTTATCTAAGGCTGGTATTTCTTCTGCTACTCTTACGTTGGTCTCAACGTTGTTTTGGATGTGCTCCATTGGATATTAAATGGCCAAGAGTACTGATCGGGTAGGTGATCTCGTGTTGATGGTATTGTCCTGTTCATTCATTGTATGTGCTAGTTTAGAAACATTGTCTGCTGTGATGTCCACAGCTGTAGTTGTGGGCTGTGTAGATTCTGAGTCTTCACTCGAGACGAGCATGTTGATGATATCTTGTGTCTTTGATATGTCTCTACTCGTGAATGTAAGTATTGAGTTCTCCAGCTCGACAAAGTCTAATTTTAGCCAAGATTTAATGTTTTCAACGCTGCCCTGAGCTAGTAACTTGTTCTTCGAGTGATATAAATGTATTGTAAGGACTGGCGTCGTAATCAGATCTTCCACGTAGGCCCCGCTTCTATCTTGTCTGTGTTGGATTCGTTCAGGCTTGTAATAATTGATGAGGCACGTTCGAAATGCCTCATAATAGAGTGTATTGTTAAAGGATACTGTAACACATTACCCGGAGTTGGTGTGTTGGACGACTCGGTCGACTGGATTCGCACACCTGGCTAGCTTGGTCTTCACCGCCTTCTCTTTGTTTAGTATGTATGGTTTATTCACGGCCGATCGTAAACCGGATCTTGTTTTAACACCAGTCACCTCCAGAGAGGCCTCTCCTATAGATGACATTACTGCATCATGTTATCAAACCCGTTTGAAGAATGCAGCGAACTCATTGTAGTCTAGACGCACCGCGGGCTATTTGAAGTCATGTGTTGAGGCTCGTTTGTTGCGATATTGTGTGCTGGCGACTTACCACGCGCTACAAAAGCGCTAGTCAAGCATGGTTTACACACGTTGTCGTTAATCGATAATTGTAGGTTTCGAAATTGAATGACCTTACCGTCCATTTATCAAAGAAATCCTCATTTCACTAAACCACAGTCACATAAACTTAAGATATTAATTCGTATTAGATCCAGTTTTAGAACTAACACAATGAAATACACAGCATCTCGATTGAAATTAGGCAAAACTTTGATAAATTCTATAAAAACTGGGAGAGCTTGTGAAAAGATAGATAGATAGGTAGATAGATAGATAGATAGATAGATAGATAGATAGATAGATAGATAGATAGATCCCCGCCAGGAGCTGGGCGAAGCCGGGCCTTGTCTGCTAGTTTATTTATACAATCACGTTTCATGAAAGAACCCCCATTTGGAGACACCTCTGAACAATCCCATTTAACTTCGCGCTGTTTGTGCCAAAACGAAAACCACGAGAAAATTTCAAATAAAGCGGGGATGTGTCTTGGTGAAGCTGTACTACTGTTAAAATGATGGACTTAATCTCTAAGCTGTAAATTATATACCGCATATAAACAAACTTTGAAATTTGCTGTAAAATCTCCAGAACAAAAATTTTGTTGTTGGGTGGAAATAATGATAAGGTTATATACTAACTCTCATAATTTTCCCTCAGTTGGTTACTGAAATATAGATGTTTATATTGAGGCAAACAAATGTGGACATACTATAGGCAGGGATGTGTAATGTCTCGAGATCGTTTTTCCCTATACAGCGAAAATATTTTCAGAAATGTAGAAGATATAATTGGATTCAGCATTGGAGGACAAAACATCAATAACATTACATATGCAGATGATACAGTATTAATTGCAGACAATGCGCAGGATCTGAAACAATTAGTAGACGTGGCTGTTGTACACAATGAGCAGCTGGGGTTGGAATTAAGTTGTAAGAAGACACAGGTTATGGTCCTCACTAGGAAGAACGAAGGACCACAATATAATATACAAGTAAATGAGAATATTCTTCAACAAGTGAATCGGTACAATTATCTCGGAACAGTCATAACATCTGATGGGAGATGCCTAGAAGAGAATAGAACAAGAATAGCTATGGCGAAAATAGCCTTTAGCCAGATGAAAAACATTCTGACCAATAAAAAGATGTTAACTGAAACGAGAAAAAGAGTGTTGAGGGGATACATAGAGCCTGTTCTTTTGTATGGATTTGAAACTTGGGCAATGTGTAGACATAGACATAGACAGACAACATTTTTGGACATGTTATGAGAAGAAATGGATTGGAGAACTTGGCGACAACTGGCAAGATCGAAGGGAACAGACCAAGAGGAAGACCGAGAGGAAAATACCTGGATGGCTTGGCCACATGGCATAAGAACTTGGCGACAACTGGCAAGATCGAAGGGAACAGACCAAGAGGAAGACCGAGAGGAAAATACCTGGATGACTTGGCCACATGGCATGGACGAGACAGGAACACTGGACTGATCCACGACTCTGGTGATAGAGTGAGATGGCGAGTAATGACCGCCCACTCTTTCCGGCATGGCACATGATATATATATATATATATATATATATATATATATATATATATATATATATATATATATATATACTAGCTGACCCGGCCCGGCTTCGCCCAGGCCCTGGTGGGGATCTGTCTGTCTGTCTGTCTGTCTGTCTGTATGTCTGTCTGTCTGTATGTCTGTCTGTCTGTCTGTCTGACCCGGCCCGGCTTCACCCAGTCCCTGGTGGGGAGCATCTCATTTATTTAATTCATATAAGTAGTCATATAAGCTCCCGTTCCCGATTATCTGTCTGTCTGTCTGTCTGTCTGTCTGTCTGTCTGTCTGTCTGTCTGTCTGTCTGTCTGTCTGTCTATCTGTCTGTCCGACCCGGCCCGACTTCGCCCACGCCCTGGTCGGGAGCATCTCATTTAATGCATATAAGTAGTCATATAAGCTCACGTTCTCGTTCCCGACTGTCTGTCTGTCTGTCTATCTGTCTGTCTGTCTGTCTGTCTGTCTGTCTGTCTGTCTGTCTGTCTATGTTCAGCCCGTTCCCGTTAAAAATATAGATAGAATAGAAGAATAGATAGATTGATAGTAGAAAATATGATTGGAAGAGATCTATCTAAAGAAAATTTACCAAGATATCAGCCAATAACAGCCAATAAATGGTGGGCGGTGGGTTGACTGCAGAGTATTGCAAACGATATGCAACTAACTTTCTCTCACAAAAAATTACCGTTTTTTTTATCGAACGAAAATCTTTCGCAGGCCCATCCTACATTCTGCCCTTCTTCTCTATTTCCTCTCATACATTCTTTCATTCAACATCTCTTATGAAGCAATTCTTTGACAACAAAAGAACAATAAGCATTAAAATGCATGAAAAGTAACTTTTAACATGGGCATCTTAAATACCCAATTTGGGTGTAACGCGCCATACATATGAGAATGTTAAAAAAATTAATGTGCTGTTGAAGAAAAATAAAAAGATGTGTTAGAAAATTTTCACTATTTAAATAAATGCATTATTTATTTATGAAAACTATGAAAACATCTTAAAGATTATATCATTATTTATTATAACACATATGCCTGTAAAAAACTGTAGACAAAGAGTTTATAAATCTTTGAAAACAATTCAAGAGTCTATATATAAAATAATAGCAATGTCATTAAAAGTTATTCCCCTTGAAATAAATTTTCATATGTTAAGTCCCCTCGCTATATAGAAATGATAATGTAAATTTAAATCATAAATTTTAGTAAGTAAAAAGCTGACTGCACACTAAAAAACTATGACAGTTGGGTGCACGAGAATAAAAAGAATACATGTAGAAAATTTCATCTCAATCGGATGGACCGTTCGCGAACGCATAAAGAACGGACATACATAAATACATACATACATACATACATAAATACATACATACATACATACATACATACATACATACATACATACATACATACATACATACATACATACATACATACATACATACATACATACATACATACATACATACATACATACATACATACATACATACATACATACATACATACATACATACATACATACATACATACATACATACATACATACATACATACATACATACATACATACATACATACATACATACATACATACATACATACATACATACATACATACATACATACATACATACATACATACATACATACATACATACATACATACATACATACATACATACATACATACATACATACATACATACATACATACATACATACATACATACATACATACATACATACATACATACATACATACATACATACATACATACATACATACATACATACATACATACATACATACATACATACATACATACATACACACACACACATACACACACACACACACACACACACACACACACACACACACACACACACACACACATACACACATACATACATACATACATACATACATACATACATACATACATACATACATACATACATACATACATACATACATACATACATACATACATACATACATACATACATACATACATACATACATACATACATACATACATACATACATACATACATACATACATACATACATACATACATACATACATACATACATACATACATACATACATACATACATACATACATACATACATACATACATACATACATACATACATACATACATACATACATACATACATACATACATACATACATACATACATACATACATACATACATACATACATACATACATACATACATACATACATACATACATACATACATACATACATACATACATACATACATACATACATACATACATACATACATACATACATACATACATACATACATACATACATACATACATACATACATACATACATACATACATACATACATACATACATACATACATACATACATACATACATACATACATACATACATACATACATACATACATACATACATACATACATACATACATACATACATACATACATACATACATAGAAACTTGCTTGCTACAGGTCTTTCAGGACTCCCCTACTTTTGCACCGCACGAAATAACAACTCGTGTCATTTGCAAAAGGAATGCAATTTATTTAGAGCTGGCAATTTACAAGCTCTGCGAGCGGTATGCTTCATTGATTGATTGATTGATTGATTTAGGAACCGACATCACAGCATTCGGGACATTCCCATAAGCGCTCCGTCCCCATCCTCAGCAGCCAGAGAAGAGTTCCAACACTAATAGTACCAGTAGCAATCTGATTATATGTCCGTCTCGCTTTTCCTCCGAGCGCCGAGCGTCGGCCAGATCCCCTCGTCACACCTCGCTGTCTCATTCTTACCAGACTATGGTGATCCATTTGCTCCTCCGAGGTGTACACGTGCTCCCACAAGGCCGCAACCATGTCTGCCTTGTCATGTATCAATACTCCACTAAGTTTTGCCGAGGCAGCCAATCTGTCCGCCTGTTCATTCCCTAGCACTCCGGCATGCCCTGGAGAAAAGATCCAGGTGATGCTTACTACCCGTGACCTCCGAAGCGAAGCAAGCCACTCTTCACGAAGCTTGCCTGTTCTCACCCTCATCAGCATGCTTTCTGAGTCAGTTACAATCACAATGTGTGTATGTATCGTATTTTCTATCCAGCGGAAAGCTGCACTGACCGCCTCCACCTCCATTCTTAAGCTAGATGTAGTGTTATCATACGCCAGGCTCTCCTGCACCAAACGCCGACCATTAGTTTTTGCCAAGAACCCCCAGGCACTTCTCCTACCTCTCAACACTGACCCATCCGTGTAGATAATCACATCACCCGGGCGAGAATTTTCCTGAATTAGTTGCTGAATTTCCACTTCCGTGGCCCCTGCTGGCCACTCCCTGCACTCCCGGCTCAATGTTATTACAACTCTGCACAAGTCTGACTGCACGGCTGGCACTCTGACCCACTCATCTCCTCGCCTGATGTTCTCCAAAGGGCACACCTGTCTGATCGTATCCTCCGCCTGAGCCATCCATGATTTCCCTCTTATCAGTCTCTGACCCTTAACTACGTCCAGCGCCTCATGCAACGGGTGATCTGTGTCTGCAGCTACTCTGAGGTATGCCTTCGCTTGCATCACCTTGTGCCTACTAGCAACAGTAGGCAGACCAAGAATGTAGCGCATACACACTACTGGAGTGTCTCTGGTGCATCCCAGAATGACCCGCATCGCTTCATTCTATATGCACTCTAATTTAACCATCTGACTCTTTGATACAGTGAGCAGTCCTAGTCCATAATCAATCACTGAGAGGATCAAGTGCTGGTATAGTGTGAAGAGCATTCTCTGCTCTGTGTCCATTGCAGCCATAGTTTTAAGTGCATTGAGTCCCTTTTGAGACCTTGTCACAACCGTCTCCACATGGTCCTTGAAGGACAGACTCCTGTCAAATGTGATTCATTACCATTACACAACATGAATGTAATGAAGTGGTGAGAAATGATGCTAGTAATCACAATCTAAATCTACAGCCTAATATTTAACTATTGCCTAGAAACTTATAGCATTTGTCAAGAACACGTCTACTCTCTAATCGTCTCCAGTCGGGTCTGTCCACACGATGCACATTGCGTGGTCAAGCACGGATGCTTCCCCTCCGTGCAGTAGCTAGTCTTGCGTGCATGGAGTCCCAAGCACGCTGGCTCGTGAACTTGAGTAACCGGGCACTTTACGGTTACTCCTCAGGCCAAGCTTCCCAAATGGCTTGGGGAAGCTCTCGCTCACTTGTCCTTATTGCCCCCTTGGTTGACACAAATGTGTCCCCTTGTGAAGCTATTTATAGCGCTGGTGTCTCTCCTGTCTGGTGTCTCCCTACTAGACTTGTGTTAACTCTTATTAACTCTCTAAAGCTTTATTGGAGATTCTGACAGGCTCCCCTCCTCTCTGTGAAGTGTTACTCCCCTTTGACTCATGTTTGTAACACGTATGGTCACAAAGAAAAATTGGATGTCCAATTTTGTCAGATATCCAATAAGTTATAAATCTCTCGTTTGGGGATAGAACAACTCTCTTCTTCCTTTACTCCCACTGTTCTATCTTTTCACTCGGCTAATTGAGTAGCCCATGTATCAGTATAGTTGGTTCTATAGATATCTTTGGGAATTGTTTTGAACCGGATCCGTTGTCTTATGACTTCTGTCCTGGCATCCGTCGTTTGACCCTATGTCTTTTGAATTTCACCCGTTGACTTCTGTATCGACCTGTCCTCATATTGCCCAAAATGACAACCCAAATACAAGTTGACTCTGTTATGAGTGCAACACATGAGCATAAAATGTTCATGTTCCCATTAATATCCCATCCAACTCATATACACACAGTTCTACTTTTCACCTTCTCGCTTCCGCTTGTGAAAAGCTATTTTCAATGTTACATTAAGGTTTTTAAGAAGTTATTGTGTCCCCTGAATTTAAGTTGTTGTTCTTTGAAACAAATAGTGTGTGAAAATTTTATGTGTTTGTTTTCCTGTTTGTTTGCGTGTTTTCTAATAAACTACAGTGTACTTAATTTGCTAACCCGTGTATGCATTAGTGTATTAAATGTGTGTATTCCTTCGAGCGCCGTAAATCGGATTATTGTGGTTACAAACGTTTGTTGTTCTTATTTATGACCACAACTCCGCTTTAAGAAGCTCAAAGTATATTTCCTATCTAATCTATTAAAGTATGGCAGTAACACACATAAAACTTGACAAAACATTGGTTACACAGATGACACAGACAAGTCAAAATAAGACGTTTCCAGCGGTAAAAAAATTTGCCGCTACCTTTCTCTCTCACTTGCTTTCCATGTCTACTCATTTTCACGTTCTCTCCTCTCATTTATACCTCTTTCATACATCTTTCACTCACTTTCATACTCTCCTTTTGCTAAAACATTCACTCGTTATTAAAATATGTTTCATAGCATCAAATAAATGAACATTACATATTTACAATAAATGATTGGCTGAATTGTAACAGTATTCACGCCAAATGACTGTGCGTTTTGTTTGCACGTGTCATGTCTATATAAAATATACACGGTTGTGAGGATGGTTTGTCACCGATCCTGTAATAGTAACTAATATGATTTGGTGTGCTGTCCTAAATTATCCCAAGGGAAATAATCTAAATAATTAATTTCATTTAAGAGAATTGAGTTAACTACCTTAAAGTGTTATTTGTAAATAAGATGATGTTAATTCCTAAATGGTTGGGTTAGTTTAGAAATGATATTTTAGTTAAATGAATTTATAAATGATTATGATTATGCTTTGATAGACTAATGTAATATCTAGCAATTGTATTTCTATTATTGGTGTTATATTAAATGGTTTATTAACTAAATGATGGTGATTTCTATCTATCATATGACATAAATAAAGTTATATATGCATTTGAACATTTTGCAATTCAATTATTCATAGAAAAATGAAGTTATGTGTACTGTTAATAAAATAATAATATATATATATCACAGTTACATTTCTATATCTAATTACACTAACTGAAGTCCTCCTTTCCGATGTGAAGATGGAGCAATGTTCTTTTTAGACTATTATAACATAGTTCATTTCGGCAAAGTCTTCTATGCTCTCCTTCACGGATAGTGTATAAATATAGTTCCCTACTAACTTATGTAGGTTCATAGCTAACACTTCAACGTTAATATAGCTTATGTGCGTGTCAGCGCATGTTACTTCTGCGTCTGTTCGTTACACTTTTCATAGCACTGTTACTTTCACACAGTTTACATGTTTGGCGATGATAACGCACTTACAGTGTATCTTAATCACCACATACGGCACTGAGTTACGTAACATTTACAGTGTCACTGTTTCTGGTGATCTGTGGTCGATCCCTTCCTGCAAATCAGGTATTTCAATGGTTGACGGTCGACTCAAAATGTCTGCAACAGTGTTAAATCTTCCCTTTAAGTGCTGGATGGTAAATGTGTAATTTTGGAGAATCAAATCCCACCTGTAGACTCTGTTATTGTGGGGAATTCCAGACTGCATCACCGACAACGGAGAATTATCGGTTTCGATCACAAACTGTGCTCCTGCCAAAAATCTATGAAATTTCTTAACACAATAGATCAAACTGAGGCCCTCCAATTCTGATGCTGAATATCTATATTCAGCAGGGCTAATTTTCCGACTTACGTACATTCCTGTGTGAAACTTCCCTTCGTAGAACTGTCCTAGTATCCCAGATATGGAGATAGCACTCGCATCTGTACGTAAAAAATAGGTAAGTTTTGGATTAGGCATACGAAGGATAGGTGGAACACTAAAAAGGTATTTCAGTTTTGATAACGCGCTAATTAATCCTGCATCTTGTACAGATAATTTAGCCGAAGCTTTTAAGATGTTAGAAAAAACACTGGTGATTTCCGCCAGATTTGGAATAAATTTACTATAGTAGTTTACCAGACCCAGTAAACTCCGGACCTGTTTCTTGGTCGTTGGCATTGTCAAATTCAGAATCTTGGTGACGATTCTGTCATCTGTTCTTAATTGGCCCCTGCAGATGGTATGACCCAGGAAGTCAATTTGTTCCATGCCCAACTCTACTTTGGTCGGCTTCACTGTAAGCCCAAATACTCGCAACCTGTCGAAGACTTGTCGTAGTTTCAGTAGGTGTGTTGTCCAGTCTTCCGTATGGATACATATGTCGTCTATATATGTAGAAATATTGGTCATCCCATGGAGAAGATCCCTAGTTAGACGGACGAAAGTTGCTGGAGCGTTACGAAGGCCAAAGGGAAGAAAGCGCCACTCATATAGACCTAAAGGAGTGGAGAAAGCTGTTAAATGAATCGAATTTATTTCCATCGGGACCTGCCAATAACCTTTCGTAAGGTCAAGCTTACTAAATATGCGAGATGTAGACATATCCAAGATCAAATCCTCGCATGGTTCAGCGTCAATTTTGGTTATTTTGTTTAAACGGCGATAATTGACGCAGAGTCGAATAGTTGAGTCCTTTTTGGCGACAAGGACAATAGGGAAAGAATACTCTGACTGAGATTTCTGAATAATTCCGCTCGACTCGAGAGATAGTAGTTCTTTGTCGAGGTTCGATCTATAGTTTAGAGGGATAGAATAAGGTCAACACTTGATTGGTGTGTTGTCAGTCAGAATAATAGAATGTTCTATTCTGTCTGTCTTTCCTGGGATGTCGGAGAAAATGTCTCTGTATTCCGTCACTAGTTCTATTATTTGTCGTCGTTGGTCGTCTGTAAGTTTGGTTTCTATCTTTATACTGTCAATGGTCGCAGTCGTGTCTACAGTAGGGACTGATAATTCCATCTCGTCTTCGTCTGTCTCGTTCAATACTGTTGTGGTACTAGCTGTGTGTGCTGTTACCTGGCTAAGTGTGCTTGCGTTGTCGCTGTCGTGTGTCGCCCTACCTAGTGAAGTTGTGTTGTGTACGTCTGTCGTCCCATTACTTGGTGTTGGTGCATTTTGTTCGTCTGTCTGTTGTTCTTGTCGTGAGAAGTATGGTTTCAGCATGTTGATATGAAATATCTTTAATTGTCCTTTTATCGATATTTCAGAATCCACATCTGATATTTTACGTTCAACGTTGAATGGCCCTTGCCAAGATGTTAGTAACAAATTACGTTTATCAGGTAGTAGAAGCAAAACCTTCTGATTTGGTTGAAGGTGAATAGTTTTAGCACCCTTATTTGCATAGTCGCGGTACATCTGTCCTTTCCTCTCCAAAGATGCCTTGGCTATTACACACACTTTCATTATTCTACCGCGTGTCTCCGTTACCATCTCATAAGGTGTTACTGCTGTTGGATTATCTGGTAAGCTAGTAATTAGCTGATGGTAAATGGTTAGGGGTCCTCGAGGGTTCGCCCCATAAACTAACTCAAAAGGTGAGAAACCCGTACTCGGAATTTCTCTATGGGCAAATAGCACTGGTGGCAATAGTGTGTCCCAATCAGATGGGTTCTCCGCTGTTACTTTAGCCAACATGTGTTTGAGATCCCCGTTAATTTTTTCTATGATCCCGTTGCTCATTGGGTGGTACGGGGTACAGAAATGCTGCTCTACTCCTAACAATTTTGTTAAGGCTTGCGTAGCAGCCGAAATAAACTGCGTTCCCCGATCTGATAAGATAGATCGTGGGAAGCCAAAGCGAGAAAATAGGTGCAAAAATACATTTGCCACATCTTTGGAGGTGATGTATTTTAGTGGAATAGCTTCGATCCACCTGGTGCATAGATCCACGAGAGTAAGTATATATCGGTATCCTTTGCTTGACACCTGATTTAGGGGTCCAACAATATCGACCGCTACACACTCAAATGGTCTAGATGCTAATAATGACCGTTGAACTTCGGCCGTCACATGCTTTCCCTTTCGTACAAGATGTTGACAAATAGTACACGAACGACAGAAAAATTTTATGTCAGAACAGAATTTAGGCCAGTAAAAGTGTGACAAAACTCTGGCTCGCGTTTTATCATAGACCAAATGTCCAGCAAACGGTGACTCATTTGCGATCTTTAGCACATTTTGTCGGTATGTTACAAGTAACACCGTCTGCTGAATTTCATGGTTATTATTTGTGAATTAACGCATGAGAATTCCGTTAAATTTTCTAAAGTACCAAGATACATTTTTAGTCACTTTCGCTCGCTCACCCAACAATTTAAAATAAGGTGTGATTGTTTGGTCGGTGCTTTGTGCCTCGATAAATTTCTGTCGAGTAGTGTTTGTATCTGCACCACTTGGTGTTAATAGCTGTAGCATTTCATTTTATAAGTCAGTATAGTTTGTTTGTGTATCTGACCTTGTTACAGCGTTAGCCATGTGTGTATGTTTCCAGGCTCTTATGTCGTCGTCTGTACATTGTTTCAATGAATCTAGGCATCCTAAAATGAGATCCGTGCATGGATCTTGCAGGATTGCGCAAGTAAATGTGCCGGTAAGGAACGGGGTATTGATATGCGCTTTTGCCAGTGGGTATTTCTCAATGGTTCCAGAGAAAGTACGGCATTTGACAAATTCACCCGTATAATCTTCTAGTCTAGCAAGTTCTTTCCTTAAACCCAGTAGAGTGCTTCCGCTATCAATTAAACATTGGCATGGTTGATCATTGACCAGTGCATCGTAGAACTTAAGTTTACCTCTGGAGGCACTCGCTGCGTTAGCATCTACATTTGAACATGGTATTACGTGCCCACATTTCAATTTACCATCCGCATGAAACTGGTGGCATACTTCACATTTCTTAAAGTCTAATATGTCTGTTACTAATGCTACACTCTCACATTCACTCGTTGGTAACACATTCACAAGTTCCGGATCAATGTCACTCTCATCGTCTGATGACGTATCGATGAGTGCTGCATTATTTGCCTTCATTCGTTGTCTACCCATACATTTATTACTATAGTGGCCATAACTGGAACAAAAGTAACATTTAACAGCACGTTTAAATGATGTTCTTCTGCTTTCTTGCTTCTTTAACACTGCTTCTAAGTGTGACGGATATGCGTTTTTTTTTTATCACACATAGAGTAGCTAGGATGAAAGAGACTACAATATCCACATCGAGGTGGCTTCTGATATGGTTTGTCCTTCTTACGGTAATCTTTCTGATTGTACGATCTATCAGGTACTTTCTTTGCAAAAGCAGTGATTTCTGTATCATGTGTTGTAGATTTAAATATGTCCCGATTAGATGAAAAATATGCTGACCCCCGTTTCTCTAATTACTGAATGGTTTCAATATCTGACTGTTGTAGAAACTTCGCAAAAGGGGTAGGAACGGTAGATATCACCTTGTCCATTACCATAAGATCTTCTAATTTTTCATAGTTGTTACCCACTTTCGCCGCTCTAGTCCACTTTTTAAATGTGCTCTGCACGTTAGAGATGTAGTCTAAGAAGGTTTCAGTTGCTTTTGGCTTAATTTGGGAGAGCTGAATTTGGTACCCAGTGGCGTCTAAAAGAAAGTGTTGCATGATCCTATCGTGTATGTACTGATAATTGTTCCTTAGCTCTGTAGGTATGGATTCTATTAATTTTAAAGGCTCCCCACTGAGGTTTCTCATGTAGATCATTGCCCAGTAATCCAAAGGTATTTTCTGCGTCTTTAGTTGGAATTCTATGTTCTCAGTCCATGCGCTAATTGAATCCCCTACACTGTATGGTTTGATAAGGCCTTTATACTTACTAAACTTGTTCTGTTCTTCTTGGCTCTTTTGTTTGCTAGAGGCTATCTGTATGTTAGAATCTACCTCCATTTCCTTCATCTTTAATTTAGTCTCTGAGTCTACTTGTATCTGCTTTTGTTTGGTGGCATGATCTAAGTCTAACTGTTTCTATTTGGTAAGTTCTTCTGCTTGTTTGTTGGCATGATCTAAATCTAACTGTTTCTGTTTGGTAACTGCTTCTGCTTGTTTTTTGGCATGATCTAAATCTAACTGTTTCTCTTTGGTAGCCTCTTCGATCTCTTTCATTTCTTTTTGGTGTTGTCTTTCCAATGCTCTTTCGTCTCTCTCTAAAGCAGCTTTTCTCTCTGTCTCTTCTTTGTATTTTTGATCTACCCATTTCTCTAATTTTTCACCAGTATGGCCCATTTCCTTGCCTGCCTGGATACAATCATTTAGTGACGCCATTTTATGGCTTTATGTTAGTTCAAAATGATATCACAGTAATATTCACACAATAGTTTGTAAAAGTGTGTTAGTAAATATACATCTTTACTGAAAAATAAGATGCATGATTAATTTAGAGCATACCAAAATATTCTGAAAATATACTCATTGTCAAAGACTCAGTTATATAGGAATGAATACCACCCTGAATGAGTGGTCTACCTCAAGTAGATGAGAGGTAACCCAGTGCCCCTACATGAGGGCAGGGTAGGTGTAGGTGGTAAATAGGAAGGGGAACTATCAAACAGTTCTCTCATGAGACACGGAGGTGTCAACCAGAGAGTCAGCACTCTGGTCACGGCGCAATCACGCCAGCGTGACAGATACAGAGAACTAGACTCAAGAGAGACCACGACTCAAAGCGTGCTGAGTAATGCAGCACGCAGAAGCCGAAGTACGCACAAGGTCACTCCGCGTACCGTGTAATCAGCACGCGGAGATTTCCTCAGACGGGAGACAGACTTTGCAGTGAGCGCATCGCTTAGCGTCGATGCTTATTTCGTTAGCCGAGTAGATAGATTAGCAATAGGGTTAGGAAACGACTAGTGATAGGCAATTCTGTGCATTTATTCTTGTGTGATTTGTTAGCGACTGTTTGTTGTACATTAATGTGATGCAAAGAGCCAGTGGCAATAAAATGTATAATCAATACCTCTCGTACGACTGACAAATCTTTTTGTGTGGTGCGAGAGAAGTTATCCCGTAATGCCTGAAGCATCGGTTGCTGACAGGCAAGGATAAAGTGGTGTCAGAAGTGTGGCTTGGACAATTGTTCAAGCTAAAACACTCACCCACGGCTCAAAAATAGTATTACGGCTAGATAATCACAGGGTTTAGTTTATGTTAGTGACAATGGCGTGTGCAGACAGAACAAAGTGCGAGCTGTGCCCATCGTGACTAAGTTATGTTTATTTATGCTTATTGAATTATTTTGTGCTTATGAACATGTTTTCTTCTGATTTGTAAGTATTATTATTATAGTTTTGTATCATTTATTTCTACAATTACTTATTTATTTACTACGATTTGTCAAATATGATTCACGGCGGAGCGATACACAAAAATGAGCCGAGAACAGTATTGATTTTTCCAAGCTAAAAATAGCGCTGCGCCGGTGACGTATCGCGACTGACAAACAGCTGCGTTACGCCATTTGCAATCGGCGACTGAGTGTTTACAAATCGCAAAGCGGCTGCTCGCCTGAATCATTGACTTATATCGAATATTATTTGTTTATATTAGTTATTTATTGAATATATTTATTTATTTGAACATTATTATTACCTTTATATTTATTTCAAAGTATTTATTTAATTATTTACATACGTTTTCTATTACTTACCGTCGCGATGGCACTACTTTTGCTATGCAAATGAGACGCAGTCTGCACAACACTTCCATAAGTTAAACAGCTAGAGTTAGGGAAGGCAGAAGACGTTAGAACGAAGACAGGACAGTGACATTTATTATTAATTAAGCCACATTGTAGTGTCCTGGGGCATGTGATTGTACAAACTTGTCTAAAATTATATATCGTTTACAAGTGGTTAATTGTTGATGCTCTTGTAAACCAGATGTAACAAGAGCTGTTTATGAGAATAACTCAAGCTGTTTGTCGAAGTACCGAACGATTGGACCTGAGTTGGCGAACGATTATACCTGATTCTCTGGAATGTTAAGATGAGTATACCCAAATGATTTTGCATGCAATATGATTAATAATGCATCTCTTTTTCAGCGTGTGATGTATTAGCATATTGTTTGTGATCTATTTTTCAGATTGTAATCTAAGAATAATTGTTGTACTCAGGGATTTAAAAACCTGACATAGCTAATATAAATAAGTAAGTAAATATTTAAGTGCCAATCAACTCTATCTAATTACCTATCAACATGGCAACTTTAGCTGATTTCATAAAAGCAGGCAAGGAATTAGAATACACAGGAAAGGACTTAGAGCAATATGCTGATAAAAAATTTAAGGAAGCAAAAGATGCTGAGAGAGATGAACGCGCACGAGAAAGAGAACTTGAGAAAGAGATGAAACAAAAGCAATTAGATCAAGATAAGGAAATCAAACAGAAGGAATTAGAATTAAAACAAAGAGAAATTGATGAAATGGCAAGAGTAAAAGAAAAACAAATACAAGTTGAATCAGAGACACAGTTAAAGATGAAAGGTATGGATGTAGATTCACACTTAGAGATCTCCGCTACAAAATTAAAAAGTCAGCAAGAAGAAAATAAATTTAATAAGTACAAAAACATTATTAAGCCATTCTGTAAAGAAGATTCCATATCAGCCTGGACAGAAAATGTCGAATACCAACTGAAATACCACCAAGTACCAATTGATATGTGGGGTCGAATACCAACTGAAATACCACCAAGTACCAATTGATATGTGGGCTATGATCTACATGAAGTGGGGAGCCCCTTAAAGTGATAGAATCGATACCAACTGATCTTAGATCTAACTATCAGTATATCCACGATAGGATAATGCAACATTTCTTACTTGATGCCCCTGGGTATCAAGTACAGTTTTCCAATCTAAAACCTAAGCCAAGCGAGACCTTTATCGATTATGTCTCAAATGTCCAAAGCGTACTAAATAGATGGCTTAGTGCAGCAAAGATAGGAAAGGACTTTGAAAGACTTAAAAATTTAATAGCCATGGATAAAGTCATATCCACAATACCATCTCCTTTCGCTAAATTCCTGCAGCAGTCAGACATCGAGACTATAGAACAATTTGAAAAAAAGGGTTCTGCATATTTTTCCTCAAATAGAGATATTTTTAAGACATCAAATAACGACTCTGAAATAGTCTCTTTTGTTAAGGACCAACCTAAAACTTATCAGAGCAATAAAAAACCATTTCATAGAGTCGACAAGAAAGATAAAAATGTGTCGAAATGTGTTTATTGCCAACTTTTTCATGATACGTTTCTATGTGTGATAAATCACCAAACTATCCAACACATCTTGAAATGGTAATTAAGAAACAACAAAACAAAAGAACTGCATACAGGCGTGCAGTCAAATGCTTCTTCTGTTCTAGCTACGGGCATTATTCTAATAAGTGCCTGGGCCGCCAAAGAATGAAGGCCAACAATGCAATTTTGATTGATACATCTTCTGATAGTGGGAGTGAGACTGAGTGTGACGTCAAGAACGAATTACCTTTTAACCAATCTGAAGATGTTTGTTGTGTAAACGATATTTTATGCTTTGACAATTGTGAACGATGTCACCAATTTCATGCAGACGGAAAATTAGAATGTGGACACATTGTAACATCCTCCTTTGAGAATGCAAACGCAGCTGTAGCCTCCAGAGGCAATTTGATGTTTCACACTGCATTGGTCAATGATAAGCCATGCCGATGTTTGCTTGACAGTGGTAGCTCTATTATTGGGGTAAAAAAGGAACTGGTTGATCCAAAGGATTATACTGGTGACTCTGTAAAATGCCGTACTTTTTCTGGTAATATAGAAACCTATCCTCTGGCAAGAGTCCGGATAAACACACCATTCCTTTCTGGTACCTTTACTTGTGCAATACTAGACAACCCTTGTACTGAGTTAATTCTTGGGTGTCTACCCCAGCTAAGACACTGCACAGATGAAGAAATATCTGCGTGGGAGGAGAAGAATAGACTCACTCCAGTGAACAATGCAGATATCCTCGATCACAATCCCGACAACAGTGCTAGACCCATAATTCTTGAACCTGGTCAAGATGTATTGCTATTACTACCTGACAAACGTAATAATAAGACAACTTCATGGCAAGGGCCTTTCAAGGTGATACATAAACTTTCAGATGTCGATTATGAAATATCAATAAACGGACACTTAAAGATATTTCATATCAACATGTTGAAACCCTACTTTTCACGACAAGAGACAGAATTAGAGACAGACGAACACAATGCACCCACACCTATGGATGAGACGACAGACGTACACAACGCAACTACACTAGTTAGCGAGACTGGCAAATCCGACGAGATGCATACACCTAGTGAGTTTACAGAAAACGCACTTAGCACCAAAACCGTACTGAATCAGGTAGACGATGACGGGATGGAACTAATTGTTCCAATTGTAGACAAGACTGCGACATTAGATGCTATACGATTAGAAACGGGACTGACAGAAAAGCAACGACGACAGATAATAGAATTAGTGACTGAATATAAGGACATATTTTCCGACATTCCAGGTAGGACGGACAGGATCGAGCACTCCATCCTTCTTTCGGACTCGAAGCCTATCAAATGCAGGCCGTACTCTATCCCACTTAGCTATAGAGAAAGTCTAAATAAGGAAATTCTTAATTTAGAAGCTAGTGGAATCATTCAAAAATCTACATCTGAGTACTCCTTTCCAATCGTTTTGGTCAAGAAGAAAGACTCTACAATTCGTCTTTGTGTGGACTATAGAAAACTCAACAATGTCACTAAGATCGACGCAGAACCAATTCCTTCCTGCGAAGATCTTATTCTGGATATGTCCACCTCCAAAATCTTTTCTAAATTAGACCTTACTAAGGGATATTGGCAGGTCCCTATGCAGACGCAATCTATCCATTTTACTGCATTCTCAACACCTCTAGGTCTTTACAAGTGACGATATCTTCCTTTCGGACTTCGTAATGCTCCTGCCACACTCGTACGCTTAACTAGAGATCTACTACATGGAGTGACGAATACAGTGACATATATAGATGATATTTGTGTCCATACAGATGACTGGACAACACACTTACTGAAACTCAGACATGTCTTCGATAGGTTGCGACTCTTTGGTCTCACTGTCAAACCGAGCAAAGTCGAATTGGGCCTACAAGAAATTGATTTTTTCGGTCATGTCATTTCACAAGGACAACTGAAAACTGACAATAGAATTATTACCAAAATTATGAACCTGACCATGCCTACAACAAAGAAGCAGGTCAGGAGCCTTTTGGGTTTAGTAAATTATTATAGCAAGTTCATTCCGAACTTAGCTGAAATTACAAGTGTATTTTCAAATGTTTTAAAAGCATCAGTAAAATTAGATGTCAAAGATGCATTATTAATTTCTGCATTGTCAAAATTGAAAATCCTATTTAGTAATGTACCAATCCTCCGTTTGCCTAATCCTAGGCTCGTTTATTATCTTAGGACAGACGCCAGCAGGATTTCCATCGCTGCAGTACTAGGCCAGTTTTATGATGGCATCTTCCATCCAATTTGCTACGTGAGCCGCAAGATCACACCGGCTGAGTCCAGATATTCCATATCAGAGTTGGAAGCCCTAAGCGTCATCTATTCGGTGAGGAAGTTGCATCGATTTCTAGCGGGTAATCACTTCGTGGTCCAGACCGATAACTCCCCTATCACGGTCATACAAAGTGGGGTGCATCGCAACGACCGCATCTACAGGTGGTCATTGATATTACAGAATTATACTTTTAGTATAGAACATATTAAGGGTAGGGATAATATTCTTGCTGATACCCTTAGTCGACCATCTGAGGTAGAAATACCTGATATGCCACATGAATAGGTAGTGTAAAAAATGTTTAGTTAGTACACTTAAAACATCCTGTATAGAGTATACTATTGAATACATAAACATCAGGATCAGAACTGTGTGCTAAGAACATTGAACTACCATGTGTCCGTAGTCAGCAGAATAAGAACTGTGCTCCAAGGACAAGTTGATCACCGTGTGTGCATAGACAGCTCGTTACTTACTATGCTCCATTTGTGCTCCGGTGAATCACCTGTGTTAATCACATAAGAACGGTGTCAGAACATTGTGGAAATAACAGACACGAAGATAGTTGTCTACGACACCAGCGGACTCGACGAGTGTAAGGATACCCATAAGACACAAGTGTGACTGTGTAGTGTAGTTAGCATACCCAGGATAATTGTGTATATATAAACTGTGCCAACGAAAGCAATTTCTGTACGTTATGGCAACCACTAACCTGAGGTAAATAGACACCATGTATATATATATATATTGTGATATGTAATATAACGGTTTTAAGATAGTGGTAAATTATAGTTAGGTTAGTTACTTTAATAAAGAGTTAAATTAGATTTGGAAAATACGGTTCTTGGGATGTTCCACCGCTGTCTTACATACTCACAAGATGATTGACTTGATAACACAATGGATGCTTCTGTTTCGTAGAGCATCAAAAATTAGAAACACGCATATGTTGTAAATACAAATTTATCTTTCATGCGAATGATGAATGAAAAAATGTGATAGATAATGATAAATGGTGTTAATGAATGAATGATATGATCGTCTGAATGATTGTTATGATACGTAAGATGATTCGTCTTATGACAGTCGATGTCGTCTTGTCTTCACTTTCTGACTAGTTTGGTATACCTTCGTTCTAGGCTTCAGTTCCGTAGCTAATCTATTTACTGAATATAAAGAATGGTGACATTGATGGCTGTATCACACAAAATGAAATGTACACGATGGTTAGCTTGATAATATTCACTGATGATTGTATACATTTTCATTAATTTCCGTAGAATAACACACTTTCAAATTAATTTTCGTAGAATTTCACAATTTAAAATTTACTTTTGCTTCATTGTGGTTCAAGCTCCACAAATGGTATGATCGTAATAATTCACAAGAGAAAATTATTTCTGCCATATATGCAAACAAATTTACATTACTTTCAAATAATTTAACACAGCAATGATGTTGAATCGTGCTTGTTGACGCTGGTTCAGAACTTTCTGATACCAATTGCCTGTTGACGTTGGTTCAGTGGCTTCTGACACCAATTGACTGCTGGCGTTGGTTCAGTGGTTTCTGACACCAATTGACTGCTGGCGTTGGTTCAGTGGCTTCTGACACCAATTGACTGCTGGCGTTGGTTCAGTGGTTTCTGATACCAATTGACTGCTGGCGTTGGTTCAGTGGTTTCTGACACCAATTGACTGCTGGCGTTGGTTCAGTTGTTTCTGACACCAATTGACTGCTGGCGTTGGTTCAGTGGTTTCTGACACCAATTGGGGTCCTGCCTGTCAGCAACTTGCTTGCTACAGGTCTTTCAGGAATCCCCTACTTTTGCACCGCACGAAATAACAACTCGTGTCATTTGCAAAAGGAATGCTATTTATTTAGAGCTGGCAATTTACAAGCTCTGCGAGCGGTATGCTTCATTACCATTACACAACATGAATGTAATGAAGTGGTGAGAAATGATGCTAGTAATCACAATCTAAATCTACAGCCTAATATTTAAATATTGCCTAGAAACTTATAGCATTTGTCAAGAACACGTCTACTCTCTAATCGTCTCCAGTCGGGTCTGTCCACACGCTACACATTGCGTGGTCAAGCACGGACGCTTCCCCTCCGTGCAGTAGCTAGTCTTGCGTGCATGGAGTCCCAAGCACGCTGGCTCGTGAACTTGAGTAACCGGGCACTTCACGGTTACTCCTCAGGCCAAGCTTCCCAAATGGCTTGGGGAAGCCCTCGCTCACTTGTTCTTATTGCCCCCTTGGGTGACACAAATGTGTCCCCTTGTGAAGCTATTTATAGCGCTGGTGTCTCTCCTGTCTGGTGTCTCCCTACTAGACTTGTGTTAACTCTTATTAACTCTCTAAAGCCTTATTGGAGATTCTGACACATACATACATACATACATACATACATACATACATACATACATACATACATACATACATACATACATACATACATATATATATATCCGTAACCCCGATTACTCTCGTGGTTGACATGAGCGCACGAGAATTGGAAGCGGTTCGAGTCTCGCCAGAGACTTATGAGAGTATGGAGTCGGTCGCTCAGAAAGTCGTGGCGTGCTGATGAGCGTAATCTAGCCAAGTAATCAACATGCAGCTGAATGATGCTGATTTTGACCGCAATATCCTGAAACAGGATCGAAACGCAATATATTATAAATATTGAGCACAACCCACTACTGGCAACGCCGATCGCATTCTGGTATGAACCTAAGGCCTATCCACGTCAATATGGAAGGACTATACAAACGCTTACACTCAGGAAATAAATGACCGTAGACCCCGAGGTAGACCAAGAAGGCGGTGGAGAGATAATACATGTACAGACCTACAAGCACTTGGAATCAACGACTGGCAAGAGAAGGTCCACCAGAGAGACGAATGGAGACGGATTGTATCTGCAGCAAAGAACCTCAATGGCTCGGAACGCTGAAGAAGAATATATATATATAACTGTCATTTACTGCCAATATATTACCTTGCGGTGTATGGCAGAGGGGTCTTTGAGCCTGAGGAATAAAGGCCGCCTGGCTAGTGCAGTCGCCGCGAATTGTGCAGGTTAGGATTTTCTTTTTGCCCCCGACAGAAAAAAATCCACACCTTACCGAGGGATCGAACCCGGGCCTCCCGAATGAGAGTCCGGCGTTCTAGCCTCTCGGCCAGACGCTCCTCATATATACACATACACACACACACACACTCACACACACACACACACACACAGACAGACACACACACATAACTGATGATCTCTCGAGATATATTGTCATATCTCTACCAAACAAATCTGATGCAGTGGATTGTAAAGAACATCGCACAGTTATCAATTGGCTAAAACACGAATGACAATTATAATCAGAAGAATAAGAAATAAACTAAAACTAGAAAATGGAGATGAGCAATGCGGATTTGTGGAAAGTAAAGACATACTGAATGACATACACATCTTGATAACATTAACAAAAAGAATGATTGAAATGAACATAGATCTATATCTGTGCTTTATTTATTACTCTAAGGCGTTTAATAAGGCTCAACACGAAAAATTTATTCATCTTGTCTCATCACTTTTCTCTTGTACCTTGCGGTGTCGAGGTGAAGTATAAACATCGTGAGAGTGCCCGTTTATGGGCTTCATGTATCGATATTCCCATGGACTGCTATTCTCTCCGTCCATCGTTTACGTGATCGCCCTCATACTCTGCTTCCATCTGGTCTGTACATCATTGGTTGTTGTGGTATATTGTTAGTTGGTAACCTAGTTGCATGGCCAAACCATTTGACTTGCCGCCTTCTTATAAAATTTAGCGCTGCTACAACCCCCACTTTAGTCCCGATTTCATAAATTCTGAGCTTATCTCTTCTTGATACATTGCATATTCTTCTCAGGAATTTCATTTCTGTTGTTGTTATTTGTCTTTTCCCTTTTTTTCTGCCAATGTTTAGGTTTCGCATTAGTAGCATAGAATTGGTAGGGAGATTGTGTTTAAAGTGCTTTCATAGTAACTATTAATACATGTATGTTCTTTAGTATTGGTGCCATTTGTAAAATTTGTTGGTTTGACTTATTGCAACTATTTTCGATCTCGTCTTCTTATTTTTCCGATTTGATAATATTATACGTAATTGAAACTCTTTACTTTAGAAATGATTAAGGTGTAGAAAATTTTAATCATTGATGATAACGTTCTGATGATATTAAAAGAACATGTATTGACAAGAAAGAGCAGTCATGTATATGTACAACCATTTTTGAAGTGTTCAGCACTTTAACTTTATTTGCAATACATGTTAGACAATGGTTTGTACTGTTTAATTTGTACAGCTACATAATAGTGATATCCATATAAGATATGTCAGAAATATTCTATAGTGGTAATAACGTAAACAATCAGCATTATGCATCGTTCCACAAAAACATGACAGAAACATTAACAAGAGTGGTAGAATTAAACAAAGCATTCAATGTGAAAGAATTATGCACCAGGGGTTGGTCAGAAGAAGGCGCCGTAGGCATTCAGGCAATCACCCCATTGCTTAGGTTTCCGGCAAATGCTATCCGCAAAAAAATGATTGTGGTTGCACACTGAACCATGTGTTTACCGCGTTAATTATGTCTCTATCAGTGTGAAATCGTTTCCCCATTTGTGCTGTTTAGAGGTACGAACAAATGAAAATCACATGGTGACAAATCAGGACTATAGGCTGGATGTTGCAGAATTTCCCACTTCTTCCTTGCTAATGCTTCCTGCACAATTTGTGCGACATGCGGACAAACATTATCGTGCAACAAAATCACACCGTGAGAAAGGAAGCCAGATCGTTTATGCTTTATGGCTTTTTGCAGCTTATTTGCAAGTAGTGGGTAGAGTTGATGTTGACACCAGGTTCTTTAAAGGCGGCCAATAATAGCCCTTCATGGTCAAACAATATGCTCAGCAAAACCTTTCCAGCGGAAACCTGTAACTTGAATTGTTTGAATTGTGGTGATCCACCGTGCTTCCATTGCATGCTCTCTCTTTTGCTGCTCGGTTCAAAGTGGTGACACCATGATTCATCGCCTGCCACTATGCGGAAGATGAATGCATCACGGTCCACTCTGTAACACAGCTAGTGGTTCAAACACCATCCCATACGTTCCTCTTTTTGGTGGTCGGTCAACATCCGTGGTGCCCACTGTGAACACACCTTCCGATATTGCAGATTCTTACGAACGACCTTTTGAATTGTCCCAATTGACACATCAAATACTTTCGTTAGCGAACGAATGCTTCGACAACGGTTCATCCGTACTGCTGCATCAAGTTTGGCGATGATTTTTTTCTGTAGCAACAATATGCGCTTGGCCCGGCTGTCGAAGATCTGTCGTGAACTGACGTCCTTTCCGAAACATTCGTGCCCAGTCTGTCACTGTTGTCTTCGACACACATTTGTTACCGTACGCTGCCTGCATTCTTCGATGAATGTCCACTGGTCGACATCCTTCAACAAATGATATAAGCTGAATCACCGCTCTTTGAGCTTCTTTGGACGGATTTTGGATCAACCCGGCCATTTTCTCAACGAACAGAAACGGAACCTATGCACCATGGGACGATAAGCACATGCTCTTTTATTCATTGGTCAGTACTTATCACATGACATGATCATGTTCAACGTAAGCAATTACGCGCGGTGCGGCACGAAAGGATTTCAAATGAACGTTCCTTATACATACTTGCAATGAGAAGCCTAATCAAAGGACGAAGTCTGTCAATCAGAAACACAGAAGTGATGGCTATTACCAAAAGTGAAAGATCGGAGTGCACTGAATAGTTCTTTAATAAATCGATATAATTAATTATTTGGCACTTTAATAAAGCAGATGGAAGATGTATTACAGAAGGTAAATGTAGAATAGGCCTATCAAAGGCAGCTTTTTGCAAGATGAAGATTATTCTCTGCAATTTATCTGTGTTAATGGCGGTGCTGAAAACATGTATTATGAGCTGCAAGGAACCAATCATGATATTTGGAAGCGAATCGTATACAAATAGTAGGCAAGAGAAGAATTATGTGGAGTATTCGGAGATGTGGTATTATAACAGAATAATGAGAACTCAGTCTTCGTAGACTTAGATGGATAGGACACGTTAGGAGGATGGATGATGGTAGAATACCAAAGGACATCTTTTTTGGTGAATTACAGACGGGTAGGAGATCTCAGGGTCGGCCTCTACTACGATACAAAGATGTGTGTAAGCGGGACATGATTGATACAGGCATTGATAATGCACATTGGGAGCACGTCGCCGCTGAACGTGTTACATGGAGAGCAACTATCAGAAATGGAATAAAGACAAAGGAGAAAATGATTGCAGATAAAGCACACACAGAGCGTGAGAGACGTAAGATGGTGCACAATGGTGGAAATGACCATGTTTTCACATGCATCTACTGTGGGCAAACAATTGCAGCAAGAATTGGCCTTACCAGCCACACTCGCCACAGCCATGGATCGTAGTTATTAAGCCTTTTTGAAGCACAAACTATCGTCTGTCAAGACGGAAAGGTGCCAATGTCAATGAGAACACCATGGTCAGATAGAAAAAGCAACGTAGACATCTTTTCAGAAGTGAACTCACAAAGAGAACTAGTCACTCGAATCAGAAGATGCCAGTCTACATTTCCTGGGCATGTCATGAGAAGGGGAGAGCTGGTGTATGAAGTCCCATCGGGGCAACTGGTGGGGAAAACCAAGGGGGAAAACCAAGAGAGAAGATTCTGAGTAGTTGGACCTCATGATATGGAAGAACAACGGTGTCATACATGATGGACAGCACATCAGGGTTGAGGAGAGACATTGTTATGTCTGCGTTCTCTCGCTTTGATCTCAAGTATAGTCCATACATGTACTTCTACACATAGTCATCTGGACTGGTTTTTGCTTGTGGATTGACATTCTAACCAACACCGCATACCATAGATTGTGTGAAGAAGAAGTTTTAGAGCTCGAATCCTATCTCCTGTATAGTCCAACTATGTAGTTCGTTCTCTGTAATTCAAGCTCTGTAGTTCTAGTATTATAGACCGGCTTTTATAGACCCTTGCCATATCAAGAAGACCTGATCATTCGGGGCCACATAGATTGACGGATGTCAGTGGTGGCGATCGGGAAAATTTTGAGAGATAGCCTCTTTTAGGTGAAGGTGTGATATTCTAATATGATAATTTGATCGCGTCAAGCGTGAGCCGCGTGCCCCCCCCCCCCCCCCCCTCACATGCCAGTGATTCAGAGTTAGATCCCGGGTCCGGTCAGTGTTAATAACTATTGACGAGCTAAAAAGCGAGCGAAACTCAAGTCTGGTGCTTCCAATCTGACGTAGACAAAACCTTAGTTTCGTACCGGAATACCATCAACATTGCTAATAGTGGGTTGTGCTCATTCTTTAACAACTTCTAGATCCGTATTTCAAGATGTATTTCTGTTAGCCCGTCTCTGTGGCTAAGGGCTTGCGAACGCGGTTTGTGAGTCCGTATACCCGGGTTCGAAACAAAGCGGTGCTGGTTTTTTCGAAAAAGGTATAGGATTCGGTCGTTCAGAAAGCAATGGGAAACTACTGGACGTAACATTTGCCCAGGAATCAAGAACAGCGAAAATGCTGGGGTTGCCTGCTACGTCCTGTGAAGGACATGCAACTTAATAATAGTTCTTTCTCCCTATTTCTAGTGTTGCAGTTGTACCTCTTTAGTTCTAGTTGTGTAGTTGTATCTCTGTAGTTCTGTATCTCCTTCTTTCGTTTTCGGACCTCTCTATATCCATGTATTTCTCTCTCAATGTCATCCCCCCTCTATCTTTCTTCCCACCGCACTACTCTCTTTCCTCATTTCCATCTCCCACTCGTTCTTTCGCAGCGTGTGAATCATGCCAACAAATGTAAAAGATAAGACCACTAAAATGCAGACAGGACTACCCACAGGCAACTCTGTTTCCAAATAAAAGACTGAAATAGCATCTGGCATGAGAGAGATAAGGAGGTTAGAATACCACTCGGGCCTGCGTGTCCAGTTCCAAACCATTTTATAGATAAAGCCCACTCTTACTTTCAATATATTCTGCCACAGAAGTAGAATCACAAAATATATTACCTCTAAAGTCAGATTGGGTTCGCCTGATGGCGAAGGACACTGGTAATAGGGAAAGCTAGTCCATACGCAAAAATCAGTCCAGTGCACTAGAAATGGTAGGACGTGTATGGAATATGCTTCGCTTTAAATCGAGAGAAAATTTAAATAAACAAAAACTAGACATATAGAATGTATCCACTCCCCGAAGAGAATAGGAAGGGCGAGTACAGATCGTTGTGTCGGTGGACAAACATTTGCGATTTCCTGACGATGGTGTGCTCATAGCAAGACATAGAGCAACGGATGCCCAACTAGACCCTAAGCACTACTGCAAGGGCTATTTGTGTTAAAAAATCAACATCCCTCACCACGGGTATCAGAGCACAATACTTCGTTTATGAACAAAACAACTCTGCACACCTACGTGCAACAGGATCAAGATCTGGAGGATTTGTTCATTTTTATAAATGAATGCATATGGTCAGCACCATGTGCATCAAATTCTATCCACAGAAAAGGACGACAGACTAAAGCGGGACAAATCATAGATGGGGTGGGCGGAAAATGTTGACATGCAGGTCTGTAGTCTTACAAACATCAACGTCAGCGGATAATGTGTACATGTGTACCCAGGGCTTAATAGCACATTCCCCTGCATTGTCACGCTTGGTAGTATGTGCAAAGTTCAGAATCCTGCAGCTGTCAATGCAGAGGTCAACGCGATCATCGGTGAACATTCAGACTATTTTGATACGCATATCTAAATCTGTTATATAACAGTAGAGAAGTGTGTGGGTGTTCACGGTGTGCTCAATGGGCCGATCCATTCAAGATGCCAGGGGACTCCATTCTATGACCACTAACAGCATGACGATGGAGCTGATGCAATGGCACCGGCTTTCATATGCTGGAATAACAGAATTATAACAATGTTTGTGTCTTGAGTGATTCAATGAGCATGATCCGGTCGTCGAATCGGAAACTGTACGTAGACAGTAGACCAGTGTTTCCCAACCTTTTTTGTACCATGCCCCACTTAAGCCTTTCTAAAATTCAACATATACATTATTTTAAATATTCAAAAATTGAAATGTTCACTAAAGAAACTTGAATGATAGGTTGTAGGAAGAAATCACTAGGTAATTATTGAGCAAACACAGTAAGTAAATTTTCAAAACATATAATGGAGAACTGAAATTCAAGTACAAAATAATTTTAATGAAAGATTTTTCTATATTATTTTAATTATTAGTAATTATTTATTATTTAAATTTAGTGAGATCCTTGCGCTTGATGCTTGCTGCAAAGAGATCTTATGTCAGGTTGCAATTTAGTTAACTTCAGTCTCAAGTCTCTCTGTTCTGTTATATTCAGCCGATTTCTTCCATTTTCGAATTGCCCCCCCCCCCCCCCCCTTAACAGTCAAATTGCCCCCCTGTGGGGCGTGGGCCCCACGTTGGGAAACACTGCAGTAGACGGAATCGCTACCGAGGGCTAATGTTCGAAGGGTCACCTTCATCTTCATCCCGGGACATGCAGGATTCGAGGGAAATGAATGAGATGATAAACCTGTTAACTCTTCATTCATTATAGGAGGCCAGCCTTCGGATCATGCGAATAATAATAATAATGCCCTTAGAGATGGGTGGAGAGTGGAGGACTTTGACGCCCGCGAATCCACATCGTTGTCTAGAATGAAATACTGGGAAGTAAGAACAGGAACGGGATGAAGTCAGAAACACATAGGGATGAACTAACTATAAATTGGTGCCGTCATTCACGATCAATTATTTTGAAAACTGTCTGTTGCATCGTTATGAAATTTGTCCAGCCGTCTTATATTTACCCCCACCCAAGGAATATGTCTTTGATAGGTCCAAAAACAACTTAAATCATTAGAAGCGGCATCATTCCTTTGATGTTTTGCTTAACAACTAGTGATTTCTTGCTAAAAAAGTTATGTTTACGGTAATGAGGACCTGCAAATGCAGATGACAAACAAAGGCGTATCCGGATTCTTATGGGAGTGGGTGCAATCAAAGAAGTAGCTTACAATCGACAGACTCGGCTGCATTGTACCGGGTTTTTATCCCATATGGCTCAGTTTCTGTCCGCAGCGCGGAAAGCGTTGCACAAAGCACGAACTCCGTAGCTCCAGCGACGACCCTCGGGAGTCTCCGAAAAAATGCACTCGTGAAATGAAGGACGCGGCCCGAAATCGAACATACAACCTTCTGAGCCCGAGACAGACGGCTTGACCACTTCACTACGGAGAATCCCGAGAGGGTTGCAATGTGTAATATTAGTAAAGACAGAGAATTTACAGAGGCAAGGGGTAAATAATTTGTAAATTAACAGGAAAGTAGAAGAAATATATTTCTTACCTTATTTTTATTTCCTTCTTGTTTCTTCAGTTATCAATTATCAGTTGGGGTATCTTCATTGCACTCCGGACATGTCCATAGGTCCTCAGATCCTCCCCCCCCCCCAGCATATGCATCAGCTTTCGGTGGCTAATAGTGCCAGTTCTATGTTAGTTGACGAGGCGCTTTGTTTTCCCGATTTACCTCTCGCATCTGGCCGTGCCGATTCTTACTCCCAAGTCTTTCATCCTGGACAGCGATGTGGATTCACTGACGTCAAAGTCTTCTGTTCTCGCCATATCTTTAAGGACGTTAATAACATCGGCACGATCCATGGGCTGGCCATCTACAGGGGGTGCAGAGCCAGCCAGTTTATCAGCTCGTTCATTTCCCTCGACTCTCGCATGTCCCGGGACGAAGAGGAAGGTGACTTTACGAACAACAGACTTCCGCAGCGACTCAGTCCACCGTCTACGTACAAATCGAGCTTCGATCTTCTGAATCATGCGCATTGAGTCACTTAGTACACACACGTTGGTATAATGCTGTGATTCCAGCCATATAAAAGCCTGTGTAACTGCCATCACCTCCATCGTCATGCTGCTCGAGGTCATAGAGTGGGCACCACTAGATTCTTGAACGGTTCGGTCCGCTGAATGGGCTGTAAATGCCCACGCACTTCTGTGCTGCTTTACAACAGATCCATCTGTATGGATGAGCACTTTGGGGCTAAATGAGTGTTCATAGATGAGCGCGTTTACTTCTGCATTGACAGCGACAGGGTTCTGCTCTCTGCACCGTCTGTCGAGTGTGATAATGCAGGAGAAAGTGCACTTAAAAGCTGGAGGCACCGGCACCCATTCCTTGCCGGGGTTGATACTGGTAAGACTGCAGACCTGTCTGACGTAATCTTCCGCCCGACCCATCCTGGATTTGCCTCTCTTTAGCCTGTCACCCTTTTCTCTGAATATAGCGTCATGCAGAGGTGCTGCTCATCTGCACTTATGTTTAAGAATGCCCGAGCTCTCCAGATCTTGATCCTGTGTTCCATTGTCAGGAAGTCAAGGAGGTATCTCACTGATACCTGGTGTCTTTCGTACAGCCCAAAATGATGCGCATGGCTTCGTTTTGTACCTTTTCAAGTCTTCCAATCTGTGTAGGGCTGACAGTGAGGATGGCCAGGGCATACTCTGCTCAGACCTTAATCTGTGTCGGACGATTCCAGTAGGTTGATGATTACTCTCGGTTGCATAAAATTCAATCCATCCTTTCTCCAATAATCCTCTTCCTCTTTCAACACATGGTCCTCACATTTTTTCCAGTAACTTTTATCAATATTTAATAGCGCGGACTGGGTTAGTATCTTGACATCAGACAATTTGAATGTAGTATTGGCAGCTGCCACTTGTCCTTTAATTTTAGCCCACACAAGTTCTATAGGGTTTAAATGAGAATGATACGGCGGAAGTCTCAAGCACCTATGGCCATGTTCTTCTATCAATTTGTCAATTTGAAATTTCTTGCTTTTTTGCGTCTGTTTTACAAGGGACAACAACTGTAGCTTGAAATATGTTTCTGGAAATGGTATATTTTCCCTTCGGAGCCATATCTTTATTGCTTCCTTTGTGCTCGATGCCGTAGGTATTTTGTCTTCTTGGGCAACGACATTGTGATATGATGCATTGTCCATGATTAGACAAGACGGTCTATCAAGGGATGGAAGTACTGTATTCTCGAGCCAATCTCTAAATACATTACCATTCATCTCATTATGATAATCCCTATTGTCTGTATGCTTTGATACGAACACGAGCCCAGCATTCTGTAGTAAGCCATTATGAGTACTACCAGCATGGGCTATGACCAAACGCTGTCCTTTACTACTGGGCACATAACGTTTTATCTTTCCATCCATTGACTGCCATTCCTTTTCACTTGTGTGGTGCGCATTGATCCACGTTTCATCCAAATACACTATGTCATAATTTTCTTTGCGCATTTCCCTTATTTCACGTAGGTATCTGCTTCTCATGGCTCCTAAATTCGGTTGCTCGCAAAGAATATTTCTACCTCCCTTGTACTTTCTAAAAGTGAAGCCTAATGTCCTTATAATTTTCCACAAAGTTGTTTTGGATAGCTCTATGTTATTGTCCTTTCTCAACAAAACCCTCAGTTTTCTTACACTCACTGTTTCTTTGGCATCCATCATTTTTATAATAACTTGTCTGATGACATCCTTGTCAAAGCTGTCTACAATTGCCTTTCTACCTACCGTTTGCTTATCGTGTGTTGGTTTCATTCCAGATTCTTGCACCCATCGACGAAACGATCGTTTACTCAAACCTAATGCATGCACTGTTCTTTTTTCGGGATTTGTAACAGTATGAAACAGTTTCCTGCGATCAGCTTCTTGACAAAAATATGTGTACAACTTCATAGCGATGTTTTGAAGTGTACACAATTTCACTTTTAATCCCATTGAACAGTATTAACACATTCAAATATTAGCTATTAAGATTATATTAATGGTAAGATTTATTTATATAATCACGTTTCTAGTTGACGACGCCTCTGAACTATAACACACACTCTGTCCAAAAACGAAAGACCGCCAGACAATTTTAAAAATAGCGCGAATGGGTCTTGCTGAGCTGTAGTACTCTAAAAATTAATGCATTCTTGGCGGGGCGGTAGAATATATACCTCATATAAGCGAAAATGGAAATCTGCTGTACAATCTCCAGAACAAAAAATTTATTGTTGGGTGGACATAATGATAAGGTTATATACTAAATCTCATTATTTTTCATCAGGTGGTTACTGAGATATTCAATTTAATATTGAGGCAACAAAAAAAAAAAATCAACCAACACAGCACATTAGTGCACCAGACGCTGATGTATATGTTGGCCAGAGGATCTGAACACACACGGTCATGTCCTGAGTGCAAGGATAATGTTCTAACTAACTAACTAACTAAATAACTAACTAACTAACTAACTAACTAACTAACTAACTAACTAACTAACTAACTAACTATTTAACTAACTAACTATTAAACTAACTAACTAACTATTTAACTAACTAACTAACTAACTAACTAACTAACTATGTAACTAACTAACTAACTAACTAACTATTTAACTAACTAACTATTAAACTAAATAACTAACTATTTAACTAACTAACTAACTAACTAACTAACTAACTGACTGACTAACTAACTAACTAAATAACTAGATAGCTAACTAACTAACTAACTAACTAACTAACTAACTAACTAACTAACTAACTAACTAACTAACTAACTAATTAACTAATTAACTAACTAACTAACTAACTAACTAACTAACTAACTAACTAACTAACTAAATATCTAGATAGCTAACTGGCTAAATAACTAACTAACTAACTAACTAACTAACTAACTAACTAACTAACTAGATAGCTAGCTAGCTAACTAACTAACTAACTAACTAATTAACTAACTGACTAACCATCTAACTAATTAACTAAGCAACTAACTAACTAACTAACCAACCAACCAACTATCTAACTAACTAACTAACTAACCAACTAACTAACTAACTAACTAACTAACTAACTAACTAACTAACTAGCTAGCTAGCTAACTAACTAACTAACTAACTAACTAACTAAGTAACTAATTAACTAACTAACTAACTAACTAACTTACTAACTAACTAACTAACTAACTAACTAACTAACTAGCTAGCTAACTAACTAACTAACTAATTAACTAACTAACTAACTAACTATCTAACTAGCTAGCTAACTAACTAACTAACTAACTAACTAACTAGTTAGCTAACTAACTAACTAACTAACTAACCAACTAACTAACTAACTAACTAACTAACTAACCATCTAACTAACTAACTAACTAACTAACTAACTAACAATCTAACTAACTAACTAATCAACTAACTAACTAACTAACTAAATAACCAACCAACCAACCAACCAACTATCTAACTAACTAGCTAACTAAGTAACTAAGTAACTAACTAAATAACTAACTAACTAACTAACTAACTAACTAACTAACTAACTAACTAACAAACTAACTAACTAACCATCTAACTAACTAACTAACTAATCAACTAACTAACTAACTAACTAACTAACTGACTAACTATTTAACTAACTAACTAACTAACTAACTATTTAACTATCTAGCTAGCTAGCTAACTAACTAACTAACTAACTAACTAACTAACTAACTAACTAACTAAATAGCTATCTATCTAACTATCTAACTAACTAACTGACTAGATAGCTAACTAACTAACTAACTAACTAACTAATAATTAACTAACTAACTAACTAACTAACTGACTGACTGACTGACTGACTGACTGACTGATTGATTGACTGACTGACTGACTGACTGACCGACTAACTAAGTAACTAACTAAGTAACTAACAAACTTACTACCTAACTAACAAACTAACTAACTAACCTGTTAACTAATCCATCAAATCTCCCCATCACTAATACTCTATAGACATCATTTAATCTACAAAGTAATGTATAGATCCATAAATCTATAATACACTGTATAGATCTATGAATCTGTATTACATTTTGCAAATCCATATATAAAAACAATGTTTACGCGGAGTGAATTTTTATAACGAAGACAAAAACAATAGATTGCACGATTTAATTTATAGAATACTAGCTGACCCGGCCCGGCTTCGCCCAGTCCCTGGTGGGGAGCATCTCATTTAATTCATATAAGTAGTCATTTAAGCTCCCGTTCCCGTTCCTGACTGTCTGTCTGTCTGTCTGTTTGTCTGTCTGTCTGTCTGTCTATCTGTCTGTCTGTCTGACCCTGCCCGGCATCGCCTGGATCCTGGTTTGGAGCATCTCATTTAATTCAGATAAGTAGTCATATAAGCTCCCGTTCCCGTTCCCCACTATCTATCTGTCTGTCTGTCTATCTGTCTATCTGTGTGTCTGTCTGACTCGGCCCGGCTTCGCCCAGCCCCTGATGGGGAGCATCTCATTTAATTCATATAAGTTCCCGTTCCCGACTGTCTGTCTGTCTGTCTGTCTGTCTGTCTGTCTGTCTGTCCCTCCCTCTCTGTCTGTCTGTCTGTCTAATTATTTATTGGTTGCGGTTAGAACAACCTTAGATAAACGAAGACCAGCTTACAAAAAGCATTAGAAAGAGCACTTGAAAGATCTTTACATATTCCCCCAACAATTAACTTGGGTAAATGGAGCGGTGGCAGCAGCAGCAGAAGAAGAAGAAAAAGGAGGAGTAGGAGGAAGGAGGAGGAAGAGGGTGGAGGAGGGAGGAGGAGGGAGGAAGAGATAGGTGGAGAGAGGAGGAGGAGTAGGGAGGAATAGGAGGGAGGAGGAGGGAGGAGGAGGGGTTAGGAGGAGGAGGGAAAGAGGAGAAGGAGGAGGAGGGAGGAGGAGGGAGGAGGAGGAAGGGGGAGGAAGGAGGAGGAAAAAGGAGGAGGAGAAGAGAGGAGGAGGAGTAGAGAGGAGAAGGAGGGAGGAGGAGGGAGAAGGAGGAGGAGGAAGGAGGAGGAAGAGGGAGGAGGGGGAGGAGGAGGGAGGAGGAAGAGGGAGGAGGAAGAGGGAGAAGAAGGGAGAAGGAGGAGGAGGGAGAAGGAGGGAGGATGAGAACGCAGGAGGAGGAGGAGGGAGGAGGGAGAGGGAGGAGGAGGAAGGAGGAGGGAGGAAGAGGTAGAAGGAGGAGGGAGAAAGAGGAGGGAGGAGGGAGGAGGGGGAGAAGGAAGAGGAAGAAGAATGATGATGAGGGAGGAGGAGGAAGAGGGAGGAGGAGGGATGTGGAGGAAGGAGGAGGAGGGAGGAGGAGGGAGGAGGAGAAGGGAGGAAAAGGGAGGAGGGAGGAGGAGAGAGAGGAGGAGGACGAGGGAGGAGGTAGGAGGAAGAGGGAGGAGGCGGGAGGAGGAAGAGATAGGCGGAGAGAGGAGGAGGGAGGAGGAGGGAGGAGGAGGAGTAGGGAGGAATACGAGGGAGGACGAGAGATTAGGAGGGGGAAAGAGGAGAAGGAGGAGGGAGGAGGAGGAGGAAGAGGGAGGAGGAGGAAGGAGGAGGGAGGAGGAGGAGATAGGAGGAGGAGGAGAGAGGCGGAGGCATTAGGAAGAGGGAGAAGGAGGAGGGAGGAGAAGGGAGAGGGAGGAGGGGGAGGAGGAGGGAGGAGGAAGAGGGAGAAGAAGGGAGAAGGAGGAGGGAGGAGGAGAACGCATGAGGAGGAGGGAGAGGGAGGAGGAGGGAGGAGGAGGAGAGAGGAGAAGAAGGGAGGAGGTGAACGCAGGAGGAAGAGGAGGAGGGAGAGGGAGGAGGAGGGAGAGGGAGGAGGAGGGAGGAGGAGGGAGGAGGAGGAGAGAGGAGGAGGAGGAGGAAGGAGGTGGAGGGAGGAGGGAGGAGGGAAGAGGGGGAGAAGGAGGAGGAGGAAGAATGATGAGGAGGGATAAGGAGGAAGAGGGAGGAGGAGAGATGTGGAGGAATGAGGAGGAGGGAGGAGGTAGAGGGAGGAGGAGAAGGGAGGAATTGGGAGGAGTTAGGAGGAGAGAAGAGAAGGAGGTAGAAGGAAGAGGGAGGAGGGAGGAGGAAGAGATAGGCAGAGAGAGGAGGAGGGAGGAGTAGGGAGGAATAGGAGGGAGGAGCAGGGATTAGTAGGAGGGGGGAAAGAAGAGAAGGAGGAGGAGGGAGGAGGAGGGAGGAGGAGGGAGGAGGAGGAAGAGGAGGAGGAGGAAAGAGGAGGAGGGAAAAGGAGGAGAAGGAGAGAGGAGGAGGTATTAGGAGGAGGGAGAAGGAGGAGGGAGAAGGAGGGGGAGGAGGAGGGAGGAGGAAGAGGGAGGATGGAGAAGAAGGAGGAGGGGGAAGAGGAGGAGGGAGGAGGTGTGTAACAGTGAGGGAATTAGGTTAGGAGTAAAGAGTTAAGGAATGCTGCGCATTCCTTGACTAGGGGGAAAACCATAGTGAACGTGTGTGCACGAATGAAGAAGTGTATCTAGGAGAACACACACGTCACTTGGGGCCAGCGAGAAGACATGTCAACACCGGGCAGGGAGGTTACCATCATGTATGCTGTAGTACAACTATTCGGCAAATAAAGTATGTTTAAAACAACGCGGAGACTTGGGTCTATACGATCATGTGCTTAACCTGTCTTGTCCACACTATGACAGCAGGTTGATTTGGTGCCGTGAAAGTCTGAAACATGGGAGGTCGCGGAGAGAGTACCGCTATAGAAAATTGTTGTGTCTGGGCGTCTGGAGAAGGAAGTTTGTAAAGATTGAGAAACGAAACAGATGAAAGCCGCCTGTTGATAGTTATTGTATACCTGTTTAACAAGGAGTTCCATTTTCAAGGACAGCGCTCAAAAAGGTTTGATTGATAAACTTTTTTTTTTGAAAGACTGATGTTGTTACATATTTAATCCTATAAATTAACTGGAGAATTCACCAACGCTAATTGAAAAAATTGATCAAGTAATGCCGTTCTGCATCAAAAGTCAGTACAAATTATGAAGTTTAACCCGTGGGACTGTTGAAGGTGAAGTCAAGGTTATGCTGCAAGTTTCATAATTATGAAATCAAGATCTACAATACTTTCTACAGTCACTTCACATTTAGAAGGCATTGATAAAATTTGTCTCAACTTATAAGATAAAGCACTTTAAACTGACCATGGCGAGAGTCCCACATGAAAATAAGAGATTGGATAGCGTCAGCTTTAAATCAAATTGTTGTTGACTGGATTACGTTTGCGCTGAAATTTATATATGAAAAACCCAGATGGCTGTTAGAAACTGAGTGTTTTGTTGCTGAAGTCGTGTGAGCAGTTGTCGTTTGCGTGAAGGTGACCTTACTTGAAGGGAATCTACAGTTAATCGAGCAAGTAAACAAGCAGTCTTGTTGCGAGCCTGGTATCGAGCATAATTTTCGTCAGGAATTAATTGGAGAGAACTGACTTCGACTTCGATTAAATTATTATGGAAAGAAATCCAGAGGCTCTTCTTTGTTATGCTCATTTCAACGAGCTTGATTAGAGTCATTTGTTAATGTGGTGTAGGTAATTCTGAATCAGTAGCTCATTTAAATTCTTTTGTCAAAATTCAGGATTGAAACAGGAATATTCTTCGTCAGGATCTTCGATTGGAGGCTTTAATTAAGTTAATTAGATAATATTAGAGTAATTAACAGATTTTGTATTGTTGCTGAATTTGAAATTAACATTGTTTGAAATATTTGTATATTGCTTGATAATTATAGATTTTAGGATGGAATCCCAAGATTTTTCACAGGTACTGACTGGAGTTGGCGGGGCAATATCAAGGTTGGATGCAGTATTAAGACAACAAAATGTAAACAGTGATGTTGAAAGATTTAGTGGTCAAGCAAATCAGTTTAAGAAATGGATCATTTCTATTGAGAAACATGCATATTTAATAAACGCTACAGATGGGGAGAAAAAGAATTTGGCATACAGAACAAGTACAAGTCCAGTTTCTGACCATATAAGAAGAAAATTAGAAGCAGCAGGAGGTGAAACCTGGGAAGAATTTAAAGATGATCTCGCAAGAAAATATGCTGAAATTACTGATCCACAACACGCATTCTCAGTATTGCGACAGACTAGACAAAGCAGCACAGAAAGTGTCCAGTTATATAGTGACAGGTTAATCAATTTGGCGGAAGAGTCATTTTTAGGACAGAATGTACGAGCTGAAGAGGTGGAACGGATGTTAGTAGGGATTTTTGTTGATGGGATTAGGTCAGATGGATTGAAATTTAAATTATTAAGAGAGAATCCTGCAAGATTGTCACAAGCGGTAGATATCGCTATACAAGAGGAAAGCTTGAGGAGGAGGTTTAGGTTAAGAGTAGGACGAGAGTTAGGTAGTAGTTCGGAAGATAGAATTGAAGAACCTATGGAAATAGGACAGTATAGACATAGAAGAAGAGGGAACGTAAAAATGGATGAATTGATCCATCCATTCAGAAGAAATACAGCACAAATACATTCACTAGATAAAATGAGAAAGTCTGTAAGAGAAACGGTAGGTAATACAAATAACACAAATATGGTTTGTTGGAGTTGTGGTCAGAGGGGACACGCTTTTGGATTTTGTAGAAACAGATGTGCTCAGTTTAATACACAGAATAGAATGGTGAATAGTAGAACAAATGGGAATTTTCGAGAAATGCAAAGAAGACGTGGAGTTAATCAAACTAGCGCAGAAATTATGACACTGGTAAGAAATTATAGAAGACAACGTAGTCGAGGTTTCCAATCGAATGGCCAGTATGATACCATTACGCTAAGGCCACGTCAAAGCTCAACCTGCTTTAGAAAACAACCGCTTTATAACAACGACAGAAACTGTCACAGATGGAATGTAAACGACGTAACGAGAACACGAAGGTATGAAGAGAGACAACATGACAAGCCAGAGGAAAATAGTTGGCAGAGACAGAATTTTTATAAGAAAAGATGGAACTGGCCATCTAATAGTGAGGAGCAGAAAACATTACGAAATCAATGGTTTGAAATCAGAAGATTGAGATATGCACTCGCAAAGTCAAACAAAGGAGAAAATCAGCATCAGACTAATAGAACCTTAGCTAATGATCGACAGGTATTTTCAATTTTTAGGGGTAGACAGGAAAGAGAGACACAGACGCAGGCAGGTAATACGATAGAAAATAGTACGCAGACTCAGGTAGATGTTGTAGAGAAAAATACCCAAGTGCAACCGACTAAGAAAATAGTAAGGGGAACGCAGACTATTAAGACGCTAGAAATTGCAGCACCACCTCAAGTGAAATTTGAAAAGGTTGCGCCAGTCAAAATTAACGAGGATGTTCCGGCAGAACGTAAGCCGCCGTTAAAACCAAGAAACACCAGGATAAAAATTAGAAAAAGTGCTGGGACTAGGACTGCTGCGACCAGTCTATTAGTAAATGTAGGAGATGACACGACAGAGGCATCAGACTTGTCAGAGTGGGACGTTAAAGGTATTCCCGACCGGAGGGGTGGTACTAGAAGTAAGAAAATTGGCAGGGGTGATAGTTCCAACTATAAGGATGTTGCTTCCTCCTCTACAGCATATAGTAAACAAGCTGGGAGAACAACTATAGTTAGTGATTACTCAGAAGATGAAATAGCATGGTATAACCTATATAAGACCTGTTTTGAAAATATTGAACAGACAGATACAGTAATGACGAGAACAGCAACTAAACGTAGTAGAAAGAAGAATTAGTTTAACTTGAGAGTTGGGTGTTTTCTATTTTGATGGTGTTGCAGTAGGTAATATATGAACTTAGATGGTACGGTAGAAGGTGGAGGAAAATCACAATAGGTGATATATAACTGGCAGGTAGTTGGTAGTTGAGTATTAGAAGAACGAGAGTAGAGTCATGTAAACAAGGCGAGGAGTAGAAAGGAATGCAGAGAATAGTAATAATAATTATTGTTCCGAAGAAATATTGTCAGGTGGACAGTTTGTCAGACAAACGGTATATCCAATGCCTATAAAGAATGGAAAACAAGTAACAACAGCTGAACAAGAAGAAACGGTACCAAAAACAGTCATGACAGAGGAAAATAACATGTATGACGATTATATTAGTGAAGAGTCGGTCAGGGAAAATATCGAACCTCCATTTATGAATACAAGACAGGCAGTAAAAAGAAAGTTGGATAGACAGAAAGAAAAAGAAATTAAGAGGCAAAGGAAACTTAGAGTGAGTTCTTCAAGTGGTGAAGATATGCCAGTATTTGAAAATTTGTTGAGACGGCAAGACAGGAAAATTAGATTGGATTTAGAAAGGAAGAAATTAGCGGTTGCTAGTAATGGATATACAGACGGGGAAGAAGAAATGGATGAAAAGTCAGAAACTGATGAAGAAGCTGATATGAAAGAAGATAGCTCTCCTCGGGAGGATAGCGACATTGATGTAGATATTGCAATTATAGAAAACATTTGAAGTTATTAAGAAAATGGAGAAGAGATAGATAAATAGCTTGGTAGAATATTCTGCAGATGGCAGATAGAAGAAGAAGTTAGACACGATATTTTTGTGTTTACAAAGAAAGTACTTGGTGGAGTTTTTTCTAAAACGGAAAATTATTATTGGGTACTCATAATATGGTCTTGAAATTCATAATGTATGTGTAAATTGATTAATGTGTGGGGATAAATATGATGAGGGGATTGATATGGTTTGCTCAATTGTTGGGACTATCAATTGTGTTTTATGAAATGTGAAAAATAAGTTAACTTAGATGGTTATTTTTACAGTGTTTTGGTTTTATTGAGTGTGTTTAAAATGATTATTTACTTTGAAGTTCAATTAAAGTGGTGGTTAGTGAAGTGACTCAATATGTAGTCAATGGAGGGGTATGTTGTTATTACATGTGGGGTATGCAATGTATAGACAAGGTTTATAATAGGAGCTGGGTTGAACAGCGTTTAATGGGAGAATATGGGGGGAATGCCAGGTTGAGTTTTGGCATTTAAATAACTGGATATTGGAAGAAGAAGACTGTACTTAACAGTATAATAATAGTCTAGGAGGTTTTTTTTTTTTTGTTGAAGGAATGGTAAACGGGAAATTGATAACCTGAATAGTACAAAGGCTGGCAGTTTTGGATTAACAAATTTTTTTTAGATAATAACAATTTATTATTGACGGAAACTGAAGATAAATTTGGAAACTTTATTTTTTGATAAAGTTTTGAGAATGTATGGGAAGAGAAAGGTGATTACTTCTTACTTTTTCCTTACTTTTTCTTTCTTATTTTTTTTTTTGGTGTGCACCAACCCAAATCTAATCTAACTATATTTTTTCTGTCTATCCTAGAATCCCGAGAGTGTGAGAATGTGAATAAGGGGGAAATAAAAGGATAAGGCGAATATCTTCAGTTTTGTCAATCATAATTTGGAATGGACATTTTAAAGTAAAAGCGGTTCGCTTATGGAGACTTTTGTATTGTGGGGGAATTTTATGGAGAGGTTTTGTAGAGAGTTTTCTAGAGAATTTTATGGAGAGTTTTTGTAGAGAGTTTTCTAGAGAACTTTATAACGAGTTTTGTAGAGAGTTTCAATATTATTGTCTCTGGTTAGCAATTGGCTATGAGGAGATACGAGAATTGAGTTAGGAAATATATGGAATTGTTGTTATTGTAGTATAGAGATGTAAAGTTAACTAATTAAAAGTTGGGGTTGAGATTTTTTCAAGGAAAAATTCTCTTTGAAGAAGGGGAGGCATTGTAACAGTGAGGGAATTAGGTTAGGAGTAAAGAGTTAAGGAATGCTGCGCATTCCTTGACTAGGGGGAAAACCATAGTGAACGTGTGTGCACGAATGAAGAAGTGTATCTAGGAGAACACACACGTCACTTGGGGCCAGCGAGAAGACATGTCAACACCGGGCAGGGAGGTTACCATCATGTATGCTGTAGTACAACTATTCGGCAAATAAAGTATGTTTAAAACAACGCGGAGACTTGGGTCTATACGATCATGTGCTTAACCTGTCTTGTCCACACTATGACAGCAGGAGGAGGAAGATGTAGAAGGAGGAGGGAAAAAGGAGGAGGGAGGGAGAAGGAGGAGGAGAAGGAGGAATTATGAGGAGGGAGGAGGAGTAAGAGTGAGGAGGAGGGATGTGGAGGAAGAAGGTTGAGGGAGGAGGAGAGAGGAGGTAGAGGGAGGAGGAGGAAGGAGGGAAAGGGAGGAGGGAGGATGAGAGAGGAGGAGGAGGGAGGAGGTAGGAGGAGGAGGAGAAAGGAAGGAGGAGGGAGGAGGAAGAAGAGAGAGGAGGAGGAGGAAGAGGTTGGAGGAGGATGGAGGAGGAAGAGGAGGGAGAGGGAGGAGGAGAGGAGGGGGAGGAGGAGGAGGGTAGGAGGAGGGATGTGGAGGAAGGAGGAGGAGGGATTAGGTAGAGGGAGGAGGAGGAGGGAGGAAAAGGGAGGAGGAGAGCGGAGGAGGAGGAAGAGGGAGGAGGAAGAAGGGGGAGGAGGAAGAAGGGGAGGAGGAGGAAGAGGGAGGAGGAGGATGGAGGAGGGAGAGGGAGGAGGGAGGGAAAGAGGAAGAGGATAGGAAATGAAGGAGGGGAGAGGAGGAGGAGGGAGGAGGAGAAGGGAGGAGGAGGGAGGAGGGGAGAGGAGGAGGGAGGAAGCGGAAGGAGGAAGGAGTAGGAGGGAGGAGGATGGAGGAGGAAGGGAGAGGAAGAAGGAGAAGGAGGAGGGAGAGGGAGGAGGAGGAGAGAAGGAGGAGGAGGAGGTTGGAGGAGGAGGTAGAGGGAGGAGGAGGGAGGAGGAGAAGAGAGGAAGAAGGAGTTCGCCATTCCGAATTCATACTCGGTCTAGATTCTGTGATTTCGGTCCTTCCATTGATTGTTCTTCCCTTTTACATGACTGTAGATAACTTCCGTACACATAAAAAGATGAATTGTTATTGATATTGCCGTGGCATGGAGGAATATCAGCAGCAGAGTTGATCCAGAAAACCAAAGACCGAGATCTACGGAGAGCCATGAACGCCTACGCCAGCCGGCACGGCACTTGATGATGATGATGATTGCCGTGTGACGATTCTGTGTAGTCACGTCCATTTTCTTCGCTTTTTCAAGCATTTTGGTTCGGGGATTCTTTCATCATCATCATCATATATTTACGTACGTATTTAGGGAGGGGGAGGAGGGAGGAGGAGGAAGAAGAAAAAAAATATGATAGTTGGCAGCGCTGGAATGAGAGGAAGACGTGTATAAAATTTCATCTCAATTGGATGGACCGTTCGCGAACGTATAAAGGACATACATATATATTTACATACATACATCCTAATTTATATATTAAGATTTCTCTGCATCTCGTCAGGTACATACTGCAGAAATTACAAAATGTATAGTAAAATCACTAGATACAGCATTCAAGCTTATATATATAAACGTAAGGGCCATTTGATCTACAATATAAAGTCCGGCGGCATAGATCTACAATACACTGTGTAGTGCCATGTATTTTACAATGCAATATATGGACTTTTATATCTACAATACACTGTACTGAACCGTATATCTACAGTACAGTGTCGCGGAGTACTATTTCAACATTGCAATATATAGAGACACTGGGCAATCAAATACATACAAATCACTATAAAGAAGGAGGCTAATCTAGCGAAAGGCATGAATGTGCTAACTAAACGGAGATCGCTAACAATTTAATATTTCGATCAGTTATTATTAATTTGAATAAATACAAAAAAATAATTAGATGGCGATTCTGTTTCGGAGGCAATCATATGTGAAAGGCCAGACAGCTGTATGCCGATCTCATTAAGAAAATCCTGGGACGAGTATTTATGTACATATTGATTTTAAGGACAGCAGATTATGGTTTCAAAATCCAAAAGGCGCAATGGCGTATACAGTGTAACTAGGAACGGCGAAGTTGGGAGTTCGGACATGTCTGGGACCGAAAAATAGTATTAAACACTATATTTATTCTCTACAAGATGTGTTTTTATGTGTATTTTGAAGTGTCTAGAACAAATGAATTGGATTTAACATTGATTCATATAGAAATAAGAACCTCGGTTTTCGTCGCTATCCACTGTACTGCCATCTGTGATCAGCAAAGTCAGAATAGTTCTACATTCCAGTTTTTCAGTGCGTACTATGACACTGGAATCAAATTTGCAGATCATCCGTAATCAGTGTTCCTTTTATGTTAATCAATTAGCAGCTTTAGGTACCTCTTTTAACTAGCAGTCGTCTAGAGGAACCGTGGTCATCATCATCATCGTCAAATATTCAGATGAAGAATTAATAACAAAAATGATGGAATGAATGAAAAAGACTACTACCGAAATATAAACTTTGGACATCGAGTCGAGGCAATGTAAACATAATTTAACAATGTAAACAAAGAGACAAACATAGAGTCAAGTTAGTGAGTAAATAAATAAGAATTTAAGTATGTAAGTAAGTACACAAGAACGTAAATATGTAATTAAGTAAGTCTGTTAACAAGCATGTAAGAAATTAAGTAAAAGCAGCAGGTCAGCAAGTAAGTAAACACATAAGAAAGTAAAAATGTAAGTATGTACGAACGTTAGTAGATAAGAACGTGCGTAAGTAATTAGGAACGTATGTCAGTAGAAACATAAGTAAGTACGTTTTTAAGTAAGTAAGTTAGTAACTTAATAAAGTACAACAGACACTGATACTTTTGTGGATTCGTGAAATTCTGTCCAGGGACTTATGGTTACCATGTTTCAATGTATGTTACCACATTCTCCTATTGATCATCGATGACAACAATAATTACCATCTATCTACGACACGTATCAAGTGATCCATCTTTCATACAGTGGCACTGTTAAAACCTTGAGATAATGGGAGCAACCAGTCAATGTATGGAAGAAGGGTCACCTGGCGTGTGTCTGATGGGACCTGATTATCACTCAGGCATATTTATTCATGATCATTTGACATAAGAATTAGATACGACATTAAAAATGTGTCTTACAAGTAACTATAATGCCCAGACAAGCAGAGGAAAGAGATCCATGCAGAGCTGTATATGATTATTGAAATAAGAGACTGGGTACCACGATGGTTTACTTCAACAAAAGCCTTCATACTGAACTTCTTGATGATGATGATGATGATGATGATGATGATGATGTTGATGATGATGATTATAATGGTGATGATGATGACATTGATGATGATGATGTTTATGATGAAGCCCCTGTGGATCTTAGGAAGTATGATAATTATGAAACTATGGATACTAGGATAAGCAATAGTTATTACATAATAGTTATTATTGTTATTACTAACAAGTAACGTTGTATTTACACTTGTAATGTCCTTTTTAAAACCTCTGAGTGCATGACTAATATTTCCGAAGAGTTATTAATCAGTTCTTAAACAATTGACATGAATGGGTTTGTTGTTACAGGATGTGATGTAAATGGGTCATGTTACGATAACGCAGAAACCTTCGTTTCAAACTGTAACACCTACACGTGCAATACAACACGGCGTAACGAAGTAAGATACATTTGGGTGAAGCTGTCAGTAATGCGTAAGTTAAATGTGTGTCTTTATTTCTTTCCCTTTAGGCACTGGGTTGGGTCCTGGGACAATGGGATTTATGAATCCTGTGGAGGAAACATTAACACCCTAGGTCTATCTAAGCCAGTCTGCATGCACTTCTCTAGAATATGGTCTGGTTACATCCTAATGTATTTCTCCGTGGGTTTAAATTTCTTATATCTCTCTTGCAGTCCCCACAGTTTTGTGGAATTCGAGAGAAGACGTTAAAGCTATGCATCAAAGTTTTCTTGTAGATGGTACATTGGCACCGATACGAGATAAATGTCGCAACACCCACCACACGCCGATACTTGCAACACTGTTTTTCACGGTACAGGCGAACTGAACACCAGTCGTGGGAACTAATAATTTAACATGAACTACTAGGTACGTGTGACTCCTCTGAATAAATGAGAGATAATGAACACATGCACAGCGTACGAACCTTACAGCGAAAGCAAATACTGAACACGAAAATCACAGTATACAATTAAGAATGGTATTAATAACTTTAAAATAAAATATCAATGAGTTAATCCACAGCATAATGAATAGATTTTTCGATCTTAGTGATCTTCACCTGTAATAATGCAACAAGATCTAAAGAAAAGAACATGAAATTATGAACGTTAATTAAATATTAAAATTGATAACGTAAACAGAAAATGTATTGGTATCAGATGTAATTAGTCTATTGCACGTACTTCGTATCTATGAAGCCTGCGCAGAAGTTCACTTGTGAAAGGTGTCCAATAAGAAAATGTGAAGTCGAAGGTGTACAAACAGTTGTATGGACATGTAGAAGGGAGTCAACAGAGTTATACATTGTTACCTATAAAAGTATGTAGAACCGCTGAATGGGTGCATATCGAAGAGTTGATTAACTGGCTCTTAATTGTAAGCCTAATTAAGCTGTTAGAGTAACGTGGCTTTAATGTTGTGACGCACACATCGTCGACTCTATTTTGATCAGTAGAAATGAAAGGTTAGAGACAAGTTTGATGGAGTGTTGTATAATATTCATGTGTCAGGTCTTTGCCTGATACGACTTAGCTACTGTATGGCAGTAGACGGTACTACCTGCTTTCTGTTAGCGCCGAATGTTGGGCGGCGCTTACATAACACGACATCCCACATTGTCCCAACGGCTTTGGGTGGGAGAGGGCAAATGGTAGGGAGGATACAAGCCTTATCCTGGTACGAGGAAATGCAAGCTAAAGACAAAATGCCATGGCAGGGCAGACCAGACCCTAAGCTTTGGTTGGCAGCTGGTCTAGGATTGAAGCTGCGACAGGCGGATAGTGAAAATGGGCAAAGACTGCTGGAGCATTGCATGAGAAATGACCTATGTATTACAAACTCTTTTTCTTTTTTAAACAAAAGAGCTGCATAAGGTCACATGGCAACATCCAAGATCCGGCCATTGGCATCAGCTAGACTTCATCATCAAACGGAGACAACATCTGAACAATACATCATTAACTAGAAGTTACCACAGTGCTGACTGTGATACAGATCATTCTTTGGTTGTTGCAAGGGTTAGACTGAGACCAAAGAGAATCTACACAGCTAAACACAAATCTAGCCCCAGGATTAATATTATTAACACTCACGATCCTGAAAAATGCTTTGAGTTTCAACAGCAACATGAAGATGCTTGCACTTATACATTATAAACTTGTACAGTAAACGAAAAGTGCGTAAACTTAAGGAAACCATTTATATAACATGGGTAGGGGTTTACGGCACTGTGGATCATAAGAGGCAGGATTGGTTTGCGGAAGAAAAAGCCAGATACTGCAGCCTTGATTGATAAACATAAGACAGCTCTCTTAAGAAATAAGAAAAGAACAACGCGTAACACTCTCAGTGAGCTGAAGCAAGCTAGGAAGGATGTGCAAAAGGTTGCCAGGCAGTATACGAATGACAATTGGATCAAGTTATGTGAAGCCATTCAAAACGCAAATGATAAGGGAAACATCAGAAGCATGTATGAAGGGATAAAGAAAGCCTGTGGTCCAATGATCAAAAGAAGTGCACTATTGAAAACCTTGACTTGAGAAATCATCACTGATAAGAAACACCATATGGATAGATGGGTGACCACTATTTTTAGCTTTACTCAAATGAGACCAAACTGGCGGATGATGCTCTTAACGCGATTGAGGCCCTGCCAACTCTTGATCACCTAGACACACTCCTCACCATAACAGAAGTTAAGTGTGCTATAAATGAACTTGCATGTGGCAGGGCTCCAGGTAAGGATAATATTCCAATAGAGGTTATCATGAGTGGGCAAGACACACTCACTCTTCAGATCCACCAACTAATAGAGCTATGCTGGCGAGAATGACATGTCCCACAAGATTTCAAAGATTCAAGCATCATAACACTGTACAAGAACAAGTGCGATCGAAGCGACTGCATCAACTATAGGGGGTTCTCACTTCTGTGTATTTTTGGAAAAGTATTTTCAAGAATTTTTCTGCGCAGACTTCAAGTCCTGGGAGATCAAGTCAGCCCCGATTCACAGTGCGGCTTCCGACAGAACCGATCTACCATTGATATGATATTATCATTGCAACAGATGCAAGAAAAATGCCAGGAACAAAATCAACCACTCTTTATTGCCTTCATCGACCTCAAAAAGCTATTTGATTTGGTCAGTCGTGAGGGTCTGTTCGAGACACTAAAGAAGAGTGGCTGCTCAGCAACTTTTCTGTCCATTGTGGAATTGTTCCACACAGGCATGAAGGGTATAATCAAGTTTGACGGTGCAACTTCAGAAGAGTTTGACATCAAGAGTGGAGTTAAGCAAGGTTATGTACTAACCCCCACCATCTTTGGAATATACTTTTCACTTCTACTGAAATATGCCTTTCGTGATCCGGATGCCGGTATATACATTCACTCACGCTCAGATGGTGGCCTCTATAATGCTCAGAGATTGAAGGCCAAGACCAAGATTAGGAGGGTACTGATAGGAGAGTTGCTTTTTTGAAGATGATGCAGCATTTATGACCCACTCTGAGGAAGAATTACAACATTTGCTATCTGCATTGTCGAATGCTTGTTCTGAATATAGTTTAACCATTAACAAAAAGAAGACACAGATTATGTCACAAGGTGCACATGGGTAACCACCAATCTTTATTGACGACGCCGAACTTTAGACAGTATACCATTTTACATATCTTTGATCAATTATAAATAGCAAATTATCCCTAGATCAGGAACGAACGAACGAACGAACTTTATTTTCAAAGGGTAACACATTGGGCAGGCAGGACCGTCTTACATTTGGCCCTTCGAAATCATTCATCTTTCGTTCATCACAGTGCATAGAAAAAACATTGTCAAATGAATTTTGTAAACATAAACATTGCATATTACCACGTTATGAGACACATTCACCACCCACCCACACATCCCTAATTCACCCCACATCCCCCACCCAACCACACACACACACAACCCAGGCACAAATACATTCCCCCACCCATCCACCATATCCCCACACCTACACATCTCCCTATCCACACACACCTCCACCAACCACACATCCCATCTACCCACACCCAAAGCACACATACATTCCCCAGCCCACACACATCCACCCACCTACACACATCTTCCCCACCCACTCACATATCCTCTACCCGTCCCATTACCCACCAACAATCACCCATCCACAAATCCTCCTCCATCCACACACCTCCAACCACCCACCCAAACACACATCCCTCAACCACACATCCCCCACGTACACACACACATCTCCCCGCCAACTCACATATCCAGCACCTACCCACACACAAATTCCGCACCCACTCAAATAATCTCACATCTCCCCAAGCCCACTCACAGATCCCGAGCCCACCCATACAAACACCCCCCACCATCACCTAACCTACACACACTCACCCTCCCACATATACTCTACCCACCCACACATCCTCCACCCACCCATCCCCCAAACCAAACATCAGTTCACCACACATCCCTTAACCACACACCCTTACCCATATACAATCACCCACCCTCACATCCTCTACCCACCCACACATCCTCCACTCACCCATCCCCCAGCCACACTTCAATTAACCACACACCCCTACCCATATACACCCATATCCCCACCCATACACACATCCCTCACAAAATTACCACCCACCAACACATCCCCCATTCACAAACACACACCTCCCATCGACGCACACACAACCCACACACACATACCCCCATACACTCATCTCCTCACACATCGCTTCAAACACGTACTTATCCCTCAACCACTAACACCCACACATCCCTCACACAATCATCAATAAATACATCCCCCATGTACCCACCCACACTTACACACCCCAACCACCCATCAAAAAACACATCCCCTATCCTCACACACATTCTTCACCCATCCGCACACCCAACGACACCACCACAGACCCACAAACACATACTTTATCCATACATATCTCCCCTCCCACACAACACCACACCCACACACATCTCTAAGACACATCCCTCACTCTCACACACATGTTCCCACACATCTCCTGCCCATCCACATATCCACCACTTACAATCACCCTCACCACCCACACATACATCCTCCATCCAGCCACACACACCCTCACCCACCCAGACATATCCTCCACCAACACACACACACATCCCCTGATCCATCGCCCATCATCTACCAAGCCTTTGTCCTTAGTACTCTTCTTTATGGCAGTGAAACCTGGTTAACTTACTCACACCAAGAGAAATGTTTAAACAGCTTTCATATGTGTTGTCTGCGAAGAATACTTGGTATTAAGTGGCAAGACAAAATCACAAACACTGAAGTATTGGAAAGATCAGATTGTCTGACGGTGTGTTCAATGCTCAGTCTTCGTAGACTCAGATGGATAGGAGACGCTAGGAGGATGGATGATGGTAGAATACCAAAAGACATCTGATTTGGTGAATTACAGATGGGTAGGAGATCTTAGGGTCGGCCTCTACTACGATACAAAGATGTGTGTAAGCGGGACATGATTGATACAGGCTTTGATAATGCACATTCGGAGTAGGTCGCCGATGAACGTGTTGCATGGAGGGCATAAATCAAAAATGGGATTTAGACAAAAGAGAAAATAATTGCAGATAAAGCACACACAGAGCGTGAGAGACGTAAGATGGTGCATGATGATGGAAATGACCATGTTTTCACATGCATCCACTGTAGACGAGCATTTACAGCGCGAATTGACCTTATCAGCCACATTCGCCACCGCCCTGGGTTGTAGTTATTAAGCCTTGTTGAAGCACAATGTACCAAACTATCGTATGTGAAGACGGAACGGCGCCAATGTGGGACAGGCATGTAAATGAGTCTAGACGCCTAGCCGACTGCTGGAGGAAAGGTAATTCCCCGACCAGGAGCCAGATAACACTAGTGTCGAAAACAAAAACAAAATAAACTACAACTGTTGGTGAAGTAGGTATAGAAGTGGTAACAACATTGTTGAAAATGATGCCTATAACAGTGTTTATGTATATAAATATATATAACTGATAATCTCTCGAAATATATTGTCATATCTCTACCAAACAAATCTGATGCAGCGGATTATAAAGAACATTGCACAGTTAGCAGTTGGCTAAAACACGAATGAGAATTATAATCAGAAGAATAAGAAATCAAATAAAACTAGAAAATGGAGATGAGCAATGCGGATTTGTGGAAAGTAAAGAAATACTGAATGACATACACATCTTGATAACATTAACAAAAAGAATGATTGAAATGAACATAGATCTATAGCTGTGCTTTATTGATTGCTTGCTTGCTTGTGTTCGTTGGCTTGAGCTCCAACGCGAAGTCCTGTATGTCGGATGAAGGCATCCTGTTGTCCAACATCAGTGTGATGTCATACAGGACCTGAGTTTTGCGTGAGTATCCGTTGTCCCATGTCTGGCTTATTGGTGTGCAGACTGGTGGTTCCTCGCCGTACAGGCAGACACTCTCCGACTTCGGAGGAATCGGCGATCCTACTGATTTTAGCCAGGACCCCGAAGGGACCTGTTGCCCAGGACGCTCGACGAGGACGCGTCAATAGGTCTTGGCCAGTATATAACCCGGCCCTGGTGCCTTGGAAACACCTATGCGTCCCCTTTATTGATTAATCTAAGGCGTTTAATAAGGTTCAACACGAAGAAATGATTCATCTCATCTCATCATGTTCCTCTTGTACCTTGCTGTGTTGAGGTGAAGTATAAACAGCGTGAGAGTGGCCTTTTATGGGCTTCATGTATCGATATTCCCATGGACTCTGCAATTCTCTCCGTTCATCGTTAACGTCAGTGTTTCCCAACGTGGGGCTCACGCCCCACAGGGGGGCAATTCGATTGTTAAGGGGGGCAGTTCGAAAATGGAAGAAATCGGCTAGATATAACAAAACTTGAGACTGAAGTTAATTAAACTGGAACCTGACATAAAATCTCTTTGCAGCAAGCATCAAGCGCAAGGATCTCACTAAATTTTTGAATATTAAAAATGATGCATATGTTGGGGGGGGGGGGGAGGATAAGAATTTTAGAAAGGCTTAGGTGGGGCATGGCACCGAAAAGGTTGGGAAACACTGGTTTACGTGGTCGGCCTCTTCCTCTGCTTCCGTCTGGCCTGTACAACATCGGTTGCTGTGATATACTGTTAGTTGGTAGCCTAGTTGCATGGCCAAACCATTTGACTCGCTGCCTTCTTATAAAATCTAGCGCTGCTACAACCCACACTTGAGTCCCGATTTCTTCATTTCTGAGCTTATCTCTTCTTGATAAATTGAATATTCTTCTCAGGAATCTCATTTCTGTTGTTGTGATTTGTCTTCTCTCTTTTTCTGTCATTGGTTAGGTTTGGCATTGGTAACATAGAGTTGGTAGGAAGATTGTGTTGTATAGTGCTTTCTTAGTAACTACTGTTTCATGTTTGTTCTTTAGTATTGGTGCCATTTGTAAATTAAGTTGGTCTGCATTATTGCATCTATTTTCGATCTCTTCTTCTTATTTGCCAGTTGATTATATTCTATTTCCTAGGTACTTGAAACTCTTTACTTTAGAAACGATTAGAATGTTGACAATTTTAATCATTGTCGTTAACGTTCTGTGGATGAAAAAATAACATGTATTAACAACAAAGAGCAGCCATGTGTAAGTACAACCATTTGTGAAGTCTTTAACACTTTAACTTTATTTGCAACACATGTTAGACGGTGTGTACTGTTTAATTTGTACAGCGACATAATACATCTACATTATAGTGGGATCCATGTAAGATATGCCAGAAATATCCTTCAGTGGCCATGACCATGCTCAGACAAGCAGAGCAAAGAGATCCATGCAGAGCTGTATATGATTACTGAAATAAGAGACCCTGGGTACCACGATGAGATTACTTCAACAAAAGCCTTCATACTGAGTAGCCTGATGATGATGATGATGATGATGCTGATGATGATGATTATGATGGTGATGATAATGAAGCCCCTGTGGATCTTAGGAAGAATGATAATTATGAAACTATGGATAATTAGATAAGCAATAGTTATTACAAGCAAGTAACGTTGTATTTAAGTATTTAAATTGTATGTAAGTAACGTTGTACACGCATGTCGTAAGAGGCGACTAAGGAGGCTATGGTTCCGTCGCCCTGCTACTGAGTGAGTGCGTGGCGCGACACTGTGAGCTGTGAGTTTCGTGTGAAATGCTTTTGAATCTGCCCAAGGTTTTTTTGGAACGTTACTGCATGTTCGGAGCGATGGCAGCTGGCTATGTCCCAGAGTTGACCGGTGTTTGCCTTATGCAGAAATGCGTGGCTGCTGGGCTTCTGGTTGACTGCCACTGCCATCGACGATGAACTGTATTTTTGTGGACTGTTTGGGTGAACATCTAGGAAACATCCAGATGGGAAAATGACTGCCGATTCCATCAGAGATAAACTGGATGTTTCGTGGGGGACTATTGTGTTGACATTCTGGAGCGACATTATGCACAGTGTATCTGTGCGGGCTGTTGTTTGTCGAGACTCCTGTCTTTTCCACTTTTCACATTGGGCAGTGGGGGAGCGTTTTATGTGATATTCACTGGCATAGGAACGGAGCATAATGGGGACGACCCGTTGCTGTGAAGTTGGAACCGCGACTAACTAACTAACGTTGTATTTACACTTGTAATGTCATTTTAATACCTCTGAGTGCATTACTAATATTTCCTAAGTGTCATTAATGAGTTCTTAAACAATTGACATGAATGGGTTTTCTTGTTACAGGGTGTAATGTAAGTGGGACATGTCACGATAATGGAGTTACCTATGATTACAACTGTAGCACCTACAGGTGCAACGCGACTCGGATTAACGGAATAGACTACTATGTGGCTGAACTGATCACACCGCGTAAGTTAAATGTGTGTCTTTATTTATTTCCCTTTAGGCACTGGGTTGGGTCCAGGGACGATCAGATTGATGAATCCGGTGGATGACACATTAACAGCCTACTCGTAACTAAGCCAGTTTGTATGCACTGCTCTGGATTAAGGTCTGGTTACATCTTAATGTACTTCTCCGTGGATTTGAATTTATTGTATCTGTCTTGCAATCCCCACAGGTTTGTAGAATTCGAGAGAAGAAGAAAGAGCTATGTACCAAAGTTTTCTTGTAGATGGTACGTACGAGATAAATGTCGCAACACCCACCTCACGCCGATAGGTGCAACACTTTTTTTTACGGTACAGGTGAACTGAACACCAATCATGGGAACTAATAATGTAACATGAACTACTAGGTACGTGTGATTCCTGTGAATAAATGCGAGATAATGAAGAATAAGAAATAAAATAAAACTAGAAAGTGGAGATGAGCAATGCGTATTTGTGGACAGTAAAGAAATACTGAATAACATACACATCTTGAGAACATTAACACAAAGAATGATTGAAATGAACATAGATCTATATCTGTGCTTTATTGATTACTCTAAGGCGTTTAATAAGGTTCAACACGAAGAAATGATTCATCTCATCTCACCATGTTCCTCTTTTACCTTGCGGTGTCGAGGTGAAATATAAACAGCGGGAGAGTGCCCGTTTATGGGCTTCATGTATCGATATTCACATTTCCTCCGTCCACCATTTACGTGGTCGCCCTCTTCCTCTGCTTCCATCTGTTCTGTACATCATTGGTTGTTGTGGTATACTGTTAGTTGGTAACCTAGTTGCATGGCCAAACCATTTGACTCGCTGCCTTCTTATAAAATCTAGCGCTGCTGTACCCCACACTTTAGTCCCGATTTTGGGACGCAGAGGTGTTTCCAAGGCACCAGGGCCGGGTTATATACTGCCCAAGACCTATTGACGCGTCGTCGCCGAGCGTCCTGGGCAACAGGTCCCTTCGGGGTCCTGGCTGAAGTCAATAGGATCGTTGAATCCTCCGAAGTCGGAAAGTGTCTGCCTGTACGGCGAGGAACCACCAGTCTGCACACCAATAAGCCAGACATGGGACAACGGATACTCACGCAAACCTCAGGTCCTGTATGACATCACACTGATGTTGGACAACAGGATGCCTTCATCCGACATACAGGACTTTGCGTTGGAGCTCAAGCCAATGAACACAAGCAAGCAAGTCCCGATTTCTTCATTTCTGAGCTTATCTCTTCTTGATAAATTGAATATTCTTCTCAGGAATCTCATTTCTGTTGTTGTGATGTGTCTTCTCTCTTTTTCTGTCATTGTTTAGGTTTGGCATTGGTAGCATAGAGTTGGTAGGAAGATTGTGTTATAAAATGCGTTCTTAGTAACTATTGTTTCATGTTTGTTCTTTACTATTGGTGCTATTTGTAAATTGAGTTGGTCTGCATTATTGCATCTATTTTCGATCTCGTCTTCTTATTTGTCATTTGATTATATTATATTTCCTAAGTACTTGAAACTCTTTACTTTAGAAATTATTAGAATGTGGACAATTTTAATCATTGTCGATAACGTTCTGTGGATGAAAAAATAACATGTATTAACAACAAAGAGCAGCGAAGTTTGGAAGTCGGAACTTTTCAAGTTGGAACAGTCGAAGACTGCACGGTCATCCCTCAAATGAAGGCAGGGACAGTCCATAGCATTTTCCGCCATCCTGGGTCGCTTCCATAATTGCAGAGCGACACATAACGCTCTGGTGCTGGGCTCACCGAGGGAATCGTCACGTCCTGCTCATGGCTGCTTTAATTCCTCACTTCAATATATTGAGCATTTCGTTCGCCCCGGGCCGTTCCCGCACAAACCAGACAGGTCTGCAGACGGTATCCACTCAGCGAGTTTTCGGACATGTGCTTGTCCTTGTGCCCGTCAGAGCTGTTCCAGGCACGGGGGACATTCGGAAACTAGGTAGTCAGAGCTGTTCCTAGCACGAGAGACATTCGGACGAGACATTTCACTCGGACGTAAATGCGTAGTGCCAATATTTAGTTTGCCACCCATAAGACGGCGGGCATTTTTTAATGAGGTTAGCCTTCCTCGGATTTCGAGGCACGTTAGACTTATTGTTGTGATGTCGCCCACATCTCAGCTGGTCAAGATAAAACTATCAACAACATCACGGTCAACCCTCAAGGGAAGGCAGGGGCAGACCATGGGCATTCCCTCACTATCCAAGGAGGCTTCCATAATTGCAGGGCCGGCACATATTGCTCTGAGACTGGGCTCACCCAAGGAGTTGCCATGTCCTGCTAATGGCTGCTTTAGTTCCTCACATCCATGTGTTGGGCATCTCGCTTGCCACTGGTCGCTCAAGCAAAAACCAGGAATGATCAGACTGCGGGCGACATCCACTCGGTAAGCTTTTACTTTTGACTTCGGACCACGCAATGGATTCGCTAGCCGTGCGTTCCATTTCGTGACGTTTTTTTCACTTTTGACTACACCCTCTATGAGTTAGACACAGACAGTTTTCTTGACCATTTCATTCCACTGGGGCACTTTCTGCATTTTAGTACTCGCTCACGAGGTAAGCTACATGTGCTGCCGGCTCAGCACCTTACCTCCGTGCAGCAGTGAACGAGAAACGACCAGGCCCTCTCATCCGGGAATCCCTCATATCCCCCAGCTGAGACCCTTCGAACAAGAATCAGAACTGGGCATGTAGCGTGCTCAGTATCTCACCCCTCTATTTTTCGGTAGTGGGTATCGGCCAGGCTCTCACATCCGAGGGTTTGTGGCTTAGTGGCGTTCAGCCTCAACCCTCGAATAGAGAGCCTTAGAGTATTGTCCGGACCAAGATTTTCTGCCTTCGTGCGCCTGATTTAAATATTTGACTGCTATCCTCAGCCTACCTGCAGAGCAGCAATTTGTGTCTCTCTTAGTCTGACCCCTATCCCATAAGCTGTCCGATATGTAGTTTTCATCCATCGGCAAGCAGATGGGGACAATGGGACACGCAAGCTCCCCTACCACGGCAAGGTGGAGACACATCGGGGGAGGATTCAGAGTTTGATCCCGGGTACACTCAGAGTTTTGCACTACTGACGAGCTAAAAAGAGAGCGAACCTCGAGTAAAGTTCTTCAAGTCTGACGTAGACAAGACCTTAGGTTCGTACCGGAATACAATCAGCATTGCTAGTAGTGGGTTGTGCTCAATCTTTAAACAATTTCTAGATATATTTCTGGCCCCCTATTTCTTTCTCGCCATTTCAAGTATTGTAGTTGTACCTCTTTAGTTCTAGTTATATAGTTGTTTCTCTGTAGTTCTGTCTCTCCTTCTTTCGTTCTCGTAACTCTCTATATCTAAGTCTTTTTCTCTCAATGTCATCTCTCCCTTCCTTCTATCTTTCTTCCCACCCCACCCACTTTATACATTTCCATCTCCCACTCGTTCTTTCGCAGCGTGTGAATCATGCCTAAAAAAAGTAAAGGATAGAACCACTACAATTCAACAAAGAAAACAGACAATACTACTCACAGACACCTGTGAAGTGTTAATATATTAGACGAGGAGATACCCAATGAAATCCCAGCTGGGAGGGGTTATCATCCGAATATGCCTTCTCTAGGTATATGGAAATGGCGCGTTGTCCCCCACGTGAGGTTCCCTTACTACAAAGCAAGTACCCTTCATGAAGAAATAGTATTAAAGATAGTGAATGTAGGTTTCCTAGGAAGGTGTGGGGATCAAGGAAATTTAATACTGGCCTCAAGAACTGAAATACCCAATGTAATATTGATAAAGTTGGGCCAATATGTAGGTCTACCACTTCACAAATAATCCCCACTGTCTCTCAATGTTTTCTGTTTGGTTCCACATCTAGAGACTGACAGGACATACATAGACATTATTGAACAACCACTGTAGGTACATAACAAACAATGTTGTCACATAACATGGTGTACTGTGTATACATAACAACCAGATTTGTCACGTAACAATGTATACAGTACAGATATGAAAAACATGAGTGTCACCGAACAAGGTGTAAACAAAGAACTACCTAAGTGTTTGATATTTATTAAAGTTAATACAACAACAAGAAATAATGCATGAAACATAAAAGGTGGTATTCCCAATCACTACAACCATCACATGACATGATCAAATACAAGAAGTGATTAATTATATTAACCAGTTCTGATGGCGCCCACATAACTATATAGAATAATGTCTTATACAGTGAGTGGCTGTGGAGGAAAATATTTGTCACTGTTAGTAATGTTCATGCTGAGGATAAATCTCTGGGAGTGTTATTCATTCTGAGGAATAGTTTGCAGGAAGGAACTCAAATAGGGTAGTTTCCCAATGGTACTGCTTCTGTCCTTAAATTCCAAGTATTTATAGGATGTTTAGTTTCAGGTGGTTAGGTATAAATTTCTGCTGGAGTTTTAGATTTGCCAGGAAGTTCCCTAGGGATCATAACAAAGTGATATCATTATTCCTGATGCCAAAAGGGCTTTTACAAGAAAAGTAAGAGTATACCGTCATTAAGGCTGAGGGCTGGCATCTCTGCACGGACGGAATTCACCTTCACCATAGAGTGTGGGAGCATCAGCTCCTCTCGACCGGCCAACACATACCCTACTGGAATAATGCAAACAAAACCGACCTGTCTAAGTATCTCATACATACAGTCAATATTCACAAACATACACACATTATCTATAAACATACATGGAATGAAAGAAAAAAAGGGAGGGGGATTGGTATTGGGAGGAGGCTGGGAGGTGGTTCCAATCGCAGGTGATATCACTACTCTCCTCTCCCTTGATGTAAGGTATTAAAACATACGATGGAGAAGGACCAGTATTTATGGATAATACAGCATTTGTTCTCCAGTAATGTTTTATATTCCTAATGAGATAAACTCAGAATGATACAATGATATCAAGATAAGGAAACATCATCCAGATGAGATCAAGTCCAGTTGAGAAGAACGAATGGTCAGATTAAGATAAGTAGAACAAAGCATGTTATGACAGATATCTGTTAGAACACTGCCTTTTGGAATTCTGCATATCAAGATTGAATGCAGTGGATGATATTCGCAGGTTAAAGCAAAGAATGATGAAATGTAAGTAGATTAAGACAAGACATGATGCATGGCCCTTTTTACAACATTTCAGCATCCTACTTCTGTCATATAAAATCTGGCCTTCTTTTCTCAGGAGTTAGACCTGACTCTCAAATGTCCTTCCAATCTCTTGTCATCATCATCATCATCGTCGTCGTCATCATCATCGTCGTCATCATCATCATCATCATCATCATCATCATCATCATCATCATCATCATCATCATCATCATCATCATCATCATCATCATTGTCACAGTCCTGCACTCAGGCAAACCTCATCTGTACCTCACAAATAATAATAATATGCACATATGTTTTCTCTACAATATTTATTCAGGCAAGCCTGTCAATTCTCTAAGGCGTTCTTTGCCTGTACATAAATATAGAATACTTATTAATCACATTACACAATGTATGAATTCACAACACACTCTCGCTAAACATTGCATGCGTTCATAGACACTCAATAACTTAGAACCACGTCCAGTCAGAAAGCCGTCTGTCCCCCGTCTCTCTTAACTCAGCTCGCAGCTTGCCTACGCGGTCAAGCTCCCTCGTGGGGTGCGTGCTAATCCCTTTTCACGCAGCACTATCGTCTCTGTCTTCTAGAGTTCTGTTCTACTTCACGTTGTCACGTCTACGTCTGCCCGTCCCCTATTCCTGGGTCGGTCCCTATATTGTCCTAACTATAACACGTCAGTGTTCCCACCCGAGTCTAGTTATATCTATTATTACGTCCTGGCTTGGGTGCTGTCTCTATTCAGTCTATACCTTTATAGACGTCCTGTCTCTATGTCCTGTAAGTCATCACCCCTCTACTGTCACTAGTCTGTCTCAGTACAGTGTAGGACCTTGCCATTCTCCCGTCGTCCGTCGTATTGCGTCACTAGATTAATGTAGTAGGTTTGACGCAATGTCGTCGGAGCATATAAAATTAGTCTGATCTAATTTAGTCAAGTTGTACACTGTTCTCATCTACGGTCCACTTCTGTCTTTCAATAAGTCTGGTCACAAGTTGTTGTATCCAGCCACTGGTCATAGATCAGCTTCACACATCTCCACTCTAAACCAGAGTCACTACATTACACTCTTGGGAGCTGTGTTGAACCAGGGCGCGTTAGCAAAACTCAACCCCTCAAAATATTGATTGACCAATATCCCAAAACAAATTGCTCTTGTTAAGGATGCAATACATGAATATAATTCATGGCTCCTGTGAAATGTACTTTCACTTCTCTTGTTAGTTGTGTGTATGTTAATGTTAGCCTATCTTGCTTTCGCGTGTAGCTAAATATTCAACTTGACCTCGCACTCATTGTAAGTTTGTCGTGTCCCTTAGATCAAGTGTTCCGTCCCTTTGAAATCAACTGCTGTTTGTAAATCTATCTGTTTGTATTCCTGGTTGTCTGCGTGTAAATATTTAATTTATAAGTGTTGCAATTAGGAACATAACCCTATGCCTATAATTGATGTATTAATGTTTTCGAGCATCATGGATAGGCCAATGTTCGTCATAAAGTAATGCCTATGCTTAATTTATGACGCATTTCGCCGATCTGGGATCCTAGAAAACAACTATTGCTTCAATGCAATAGTGGCTGTAACACACATGAAACTACACACATCACATGGTTTACACAGCGGACGCGGACGAGTCATAAAAACACATGTGTGCGAAAAAATGCACAAATATTCATTCCAATATTTTACTTCTCTCATTCGTCCGTTTACTCATCTCATTCTTCACTTTCTCGCACATTGTCAATTTGGTTAAAAAAATTTTGTAATGAAGCATTAAAATGGGCTCTTTTTAAACAATACGGAGCCGAAAAAGTGGATTTCTCTATCACTTTGTTATATACAATTTTGAATGTGTTGCATAAGGCAATACAGTGAAAGCTAACTAAATGTAAATGTTTCTAACTAATCTAATGTCTAATTGGTTATACCAGTCAATAAATTGACGGTGTCTAACGTTACTATCATTCTACACCATGATGCTTAAGAAACTAACTAAGGTATATAATCTAAGTAAAAAAAAAAATAACTACTAAGGGAAGTAAGTTAACTAAATGTTGGTTTATGATGTAAAGTAAAAAAAAAATATGTTATTAAATAAATAGAGGATGTTATTAACTTAAATAATGCAACTAATCTATTTAAGTAAATGATAATTGTAATAAACAAGATAATTTAAATTAAGTAAATGAATAATGACTGATGTTAAATCTAAGTATCTAATTAAATAAACTATCAATGTATGGATGTTTCTAAGGGAAGGTAATTAACTAAATTAAACACTTTAAGAGAAATGTGTTAGTTCCCTTAAATAAATTAACATCAATGTTTCTAAATCTATTTCTAAATTAGCCTATTTTATGTCTAACTCAATCTAAATATATTACCTCGCCGTTTTAATTGGCTTCATTGGTAGTAGTCTCAATGGAGAACTATTTAATCTAATCTAATTATCTAAATATACATAAAATATACATTTATAACTATAAAACTACTGTAAAGGTATTCCCAATCACTACAACCATCGTGGTTCTTCTATTACTACTAGTTCTACTAGAATGAACCACTCAATAGCTTTAATGCAACTTCGTTAAAATACTATATTAATAATATTACATACATGTTATATGCACAGACATGTTATACAATCACTAAGCTAACTAACTAATTGTAGGTCCAGGCGATGGTGATCACGATGTGTCGTTCCTCTGGGTTCTTCTTTATGATCGTCTATATACAATGTTAACTGCACTCTAAGTGACTCTGTAGTGTATCACAATATGTTCACCATAGTATCACAGTTTATATGTCCTAGTAGACTCTATACATGTAATGTGCTTGATATAAGGCATTACTAGCGTTCGTGGTAATTTCACGTGTTAATATTTACATTGTCTTATCTTTTACCACTACTAGCACAGTACATATGTGAGCTACTTAGTGCTTAATGCAGATACCTATGGCAGTGCTACATCTGCCTTCTCCATCACTTCAATACCTGATGGTCTCGTCAAAAGGTCTGCAAGGTTGTTATTACTTCCTTTAATGTGTTTAATGCTGAAGGAGTAATTCTGGAGAATCAAAGCCCAGCGGTAGATTCTGTTGTTTTTCGGCTGACCTTTCTCCATAATTAAAAAGGGAGAGTTGTTGGTCTCTAAAATGAAGTGAGTTCCAGCTAAGTATGTATGAAGCTTAGTTATACAATATAAAATAGCGAGAGCTTCCACCTGAGACACATCATACCGTGATTCAGCTGCGGTAAGCTTACGGCTCAAATACAAGATAGGATGAAGGATCTTTTCGTGTTCTTGGAGTAGTACACCAGAGATCATTGTTGCACTGGCGTCACATCTAAGAATATATTGTAACTCATGGTTAGGCAAGCGTAAGATGGGAACTCTGCTGAACATGTACTTTAAATCTGACATAGCATTCTGTAAAATAGCATCTTGAACGTTTATCTTCGCAGAAGATTTTAATAGGTCCGAAAATACACACGTAATGTTTAGCCAAATTGGGGATACATTTGCTGTAATAATTTACTAGCCCCAGCAAGCTTCTTACTTGCTTTTTTGTTGTTGGAATTGTAAGATTCAAAATTTTAGTAATAATTTTGTTGTCGGTCTTTAACTGGCCATTGGAAATTGTGTGGCCAAGGAAATCTATCTCCTCCAACGCCAACTCGACTTTTGCCGGTTTTACAGTCCAAACAACTTTATTCTGTCGAAAACGTGTCTTAACGTTTGTAGATGTGTTGTCCAGTTTGTTGTATGGATGCATATGTCATCAATGTATGTCTGCACATTTATTACTCCATGGAGAAGTTCCCTAGTGAGGCGGACAAAAGTGGCAGGTGCGTTTCGAAGTCCAAAAGGAAGAAAAAGCCACTCATAAAGCCCTAAAGGTGTAGCAAATGCGGTAAGATGAACAGAATGTTTCTCCATCGGGATCTGCCAGTATCCTTTCGTCAGGTCAAGTTTAGAAAAGATGATAGATGCTTACATATTTAGGATCAGAGCGTCACATGATGGGATAGGCTCTGCGTCAACTTTAGTGATATAATTTAATTTCCTGTAATCTATTCAGAGTCTCAAGGTGGAATCCTTCTTTTTTACCAGAACTATCGGAAATGAATACTCAGACTGGGATTTCTGGATTATCCCACAGGCTTCTAGGCTAAGAATTTCCTTAATTAAATTTTCCCTGTAGTTCAAAGGGATAGAATAAGGTCGATATTTGATTGGAGTATCATCTAGGAGAACAATGGAGTGTTGTATCCTATCTGTCCTACCTGGTGTGTCTGAAAAAATGTCCTTGTATTCTGTTAGTAATGCTGTTGTTTGCTGTTCTTTTCGTCTGTCATCGTAGGCCCTAAATGTATGTTGGTGAATGTTGTGTTGCTTTCTACCGTCGGTACTGGTAATTCAAATTCATCTTCTTCTGTTTGGTTAATGACTGGCTGAAATGTGTTCGTCTTCTATATCGTCCACTAATGTGTTTGTCGTTTGTTCGTCTGACGTCTGGTGTATTGGTATGGTTGCGTCCTGTCGGTCTTCAGTCTCCTGTTGTTGTCTCATGTAATACGGTTTTGACATATTGATATGAAATATCTTGAGTTTGTTGTTCAAGGATATCTCATAGTCAACTTCTGAAATCTTTCTCACGACTTTAAATGGCCCTTGCCATGAAGTCAATAACAAATCATTCTTATCCGGCAATAATAACAAAACATCCTGATTAGGCTCAAGTTGCAAGGATTTTGCACCTTTATTAGCGTAATGCCTATACACCTCACCCTTCTGTTCCAAATATGTTTTAGCTAAGACACATGCTTTCATGATTTTATCACGTGTCTCTGTGACTACCTCGTATGGTGATAGATGTTGTGGAGTATCTGAGGTGTCTGTTATCATCTGGGTAAATTTGAAGGGGTCCTCTTGGGTTCGCCCCGTAAACTAACTCAAACGGTGAGAAACCCGTACTCGCCTGCGGGACTTCTCGGTAAGCAAACAGCACTGTTGGCAACAGTGTATCCCAGTCAGATGGGTTCTCTGCTGTTACTTTTGCAAGCATATGTTTCAGGTCTCCGTTAGGTTTCTCCACGATACCATTCGCCGCTGGTCGATATGGACTTGTTAAACATTGCTTGATTCCTAACAAAAGCAGGTATGGGTTCAATCACTTCTGACACCAAAAGCGGATTGCCTGTCACAGTCCTGCACTCAGGAAAACCTCATCTGTACCTCACAAATAATAATAATAATATGCACAGATGTTTTCTCTACAATATTTATTCAGGCAAGCCTGACAATTCTCTAAGGCGTTCTTTGCCTGTACATAAATATAGAATACTTATTAATCACATTACACAATGTATGAATTCACAACACACTCTCGCTAAACATTGCATGCGTTCATAGACACTCAATAACTTAGAACCACGTCCAGTCAGAAAGCCGTCTGTCCCCCGTCTCTCTTAACTCAGCTCGCAGCTTGCCTACGCGGTCAAGCTCCCTCGTGGAGTGCGTGCTAATCCCTTTGCACGCAGCACTATCGTCTCTGCCTTCTAGAGTTCTGTTCTACTTCACGTTGTCACGTCTACGTCTGCCCGCCCCCTATTCCTGGGTCGGTCCCTATATTGTCCTAACTATAACACGTCAGTGTTCCCACCCGAGTCTAGTTATATCTATTATTACGTCCTGGCTTGGGTGCTGTCTCTATTCAGTCTATACCTTTATAGACGTCCTGTCTCTATGTCCTGCAAGTCCTCACCCCTCTACTGTCACTAGTCTGTCTCAGTACAGTATAGGTCCTTGACAATCATCATCATCATCGTCGTCGTCGTCGTCGTCACCACCACCACCACCACCACCACCACCACCACCACCACCACCACCATCATCATCATCATCATCATCATCATCATCATCATCATCATCATCATCATCATCATCATCATCATCATCATCATCATCATCATCATCATCATCATCATCATCATCATCATCATCATCATCATCATCATCATCATCACCATCATTATTTCAATGCTTGTATGACAGGGGGAGGTTAATTCCACCAACTCCTTCATCAGGAAAAGTAACAGTTATGAACTAACATTACATATACAATTCTCATAATGAAAATACAAAATATCCTTCATGAACAATGCACGAGCCATAACATAGATATGCATCTAAATACTCAGTACTTCAAATACAATGACATGTGTCTCTCCCATCTGTTCTCTATTGAGCAAAAGAGGCTAAAGACGATGGTATTTAACCCATCAATTGCCTTAAGTTAGTATCGTGCACACCTTTCAATTAAAGTCTGCTGTATGGCCCTTTATCCGAACACATCTTGGCAGGTACTGACCATAACATTAAATTATTCATCATTCTTAATGTGAGTGATGCTGTTATTGAGTGCAGCTTCTAACAACCTTTGAGTACCAGGTGCATCTATTTTCTTTGATCATTGAACATTAATTTTCATGCAAAGAACATGGCACTTTTACATCTCAGTCTCATGAAAGAGAGGTACAAAGAAGTCACATGATATATTAAGAATTATGTAGATCTTTGCACAAGAAGTTTAAGAGATATATTCATAGAATCATCTACACGCAAAATTCAGTCCCTTATTACTTTAAACAGTGTGTAAGGACTACGCTTGAGTTTAAGCGAGCGAACAAAGAAGAAGATTTACTCTTGTAGTATCATCAATGCATAAAATGTTCATTTGAAATGGGCATTATAAATACACTGAGAAAAGACAACTATATGCACGATGGAATATCCTACTTTTGTATATAGAGAACTTGTATTCGTAGAAGAACTGTTCTAACCTGGTGAGTGCAGAAATGAACCCAACATGGCGTTGTACCAGAATCTACTTTCGAACAGGAACATTGTTATGGAGCATAAATAGCATGATTACACCATTATATATATATATATATATATATATATATATATATATATATATATATATATATATATATATATATATATATATATATATATAAACAATGCGTTACCTTTATGGTTAGGAATGTCAATTGATTGATTGATTGATTGATTGATTTAGGAACCGACATCACAGCATTCAGGACATTCCCATAAGCGCTCCGTCACCATCCTCAGCAGGAATGTCAATTAAGAACTTCTGGTGTGTGAGCCCATCCTGGGAATAGCGAGAACACTTGTCACGTCACCTCCCAACTAACGTATTGTTGACATCTTGCAAGCTTGACCCGGACTGTGCTAGAATGTTCTGCTAATATTTTATTTTTACGACATGCGTTGGAATTTCAAATCCAACCAATAGATGTTCTCCGCTAAACGCCTACGCTGTCTCCATTTTCGTCCAAAATATTATTGTGTTTCGAAGTTGTAGTTTATTTTATAAAGGTCGACGAATTGTCAATGACTGTACAGTATGTGACAACACCTCTAATTCAAAATAAAAGATTGAAATTGCATCTGCCATGAGAGAGATAAAGAGGTTAGAATACCACTCGGATTTGCGTGTCCTGTTTCAAAACGTTTTATGGATAAAGCCTGCTCTTTCGTTAGATATTTCCTGCCACAGAAGTAGAATCACAAAATATATTACCTCTAAAGTCGGAGTGGGTTCGCCTGATGGCGATGGACACTGGTAATAGGGAAGGCTAGTCCACACGCAAAAATCAGCCCAGTGCACTAGAAATGGTTGTACGTGTATGGACTTTGTTTCACTTTAAATCGAGAGAACAAATAAAAAGAAATACTAGACATATAGAATATATCCACTCCCCGGAAGTAAATAGGAAGGAAAAATACAGATCGCTGAGTCGATGGACAAATATCTGCGATTTGCTGCGTGCTTATAACAAGACATAGAGTAAGGGATGCCCAACTAGACTATAGGCACAACTGCAAGGGCTATTTATGTTAAAAAATCAACAACCGTCACCCCGGGTATATAAAGTAAGGAGTATTTAATCTACAAATTAAATTCTGGCGGCATAAATCTACAATACTGCTAAGTGCCATGAATCTGCAATACAGTATATGGAGTCTTATATCTACAATACACTGTACAGAACAATACAATGTGCGGAGTCATATGTCAACATTGCAATGTACAGAGACACTGGTGAACAGATACATAGAAATCACTATAAAGAAGGAGGCTAATCTAGCAAAAGGCATGAATGTGCTAAGGAAACAGAGATCGCAAACAATTATAGATGAACAGTTATTATTATATTTGATAAATAAAAAAACAATTAGATGGCGATTATGTCTCGGATACAATCATATGTGAAAAGGCCAGACAGCTGTATGCCGATCTCAGTAAGCAAATGCCTGGGACGATTGCTAATGTACTTAATGGTTTTAACGCCAGTAGATTATGGTTTAAAAAATCAAAAGGCGCAATGGCGTATACAGTGTAACTAGGAACGACAAAGTTGGGAGTTCGGACAAGTATGGGACCGAAAAATAGTATTAAACACTATATTCATTCTCTATAAGATGTGTTTTTTATGTGTATTTTGGAGTGTCTAGAATAAAGTAATTGGATTTACATTAATTCATAGAAATAAGTGCCTCGATTTTCGTCAGTATCGGATTTCGCTGATTGTTGTCGGTCGCATTATCAGCGAAAACCGAGGTTTCACTGTACTGCCATCTGTGATCAGCAAACGTCAGAATAGTTCTACATTCACCAATTGTTCAGTGCGTACTATGACACTGAAATCAAATTTGCAGATTATCCGTAATCAGTGTTCCTTTTATGGTAATAAACTACCAGCTCTGTTAAACTAGCAGTCGTCTAGAGGAACCGTGGTCATCATCATCACCATCAAAGATTCAGATGAAGAATTAATAACAAAAATGATGGAACCGTCCCCATCCCCAGCAGCCAGCGAAGAGTTCCAACACTAATAGTACCAGTAGCAATCTGATTATAAGTCCGTCTCGTCTTTCCTTTGAGCGTTGAGCGTCGGCCAGATCCCTTCGTCACTCCTCGTTGTCTCATTCTTGCCAGACCATGGTTATCCATTTGCTCCTACGAGGTGTGCACGTGCTCCCACAAGGCCGCAACCACGTCTGCCTTGTCATGTATCAATACTCCACCAAGATCTGCAGAGCCAGCCAATCTGTCCGCCTGTTCATTTCCCAGCACACCGGCATGTCCCGGAGAAAAGATCCAGGCGATGCTTGTCACCCGTGACCTCCGAAGCGAAGCAAGCCATTCCGCATGAAGTCTGCCCGTACTCACCCTCGGCAGCATGCTTTCTGAGTCAGTTACAATCACGTTGTGTGTGTGTGTGTCGTATTCTCCATCCAGCGGAGAGCCGCAGTGACTGCCTCCACTTCCATTCTTAAGCTGGATGTTGTGGTATCATATGCCAGGCTCTCCTGCCCCAAACATCGACCAATAGCTTTGTCTATGAACCCCCAGCCACTTCTCTCACCTCTTGACACCGAACCATCTGTGTAGATAATCACATCACTCGAGTGAGCATTGTCCTGGATTAGTTGCTGGATTTCCACTTCCGTGGCCCCTGCTGGCCACTCCCTGCACTCCCGGCTTAATGTGATTATAACTCTGCACAAGTCTGACTGCTCCGCTGGCACTCTGACCCACTCCTCTCCACGCCTAATGTTCTCCAGGGGGCACACCTGTCTGATCGTATCCTCCGCCTGAGCCATCCATGATTTCCCTCTTATCAGTCGCTGACCCTTAACTGCGTCCAGCGCCTCATGCAGTGGGTGGGCTGTGTCTGCAGCTACTCTGAGGTATGCCTTCGCCTGCATCACCTTGAGCCTACCAGCAACAGTCGGCAGACCAAGGATGTAACGCATACACACTACTGGGGTGTCTCTAGTGCATCCCAGAATGACCCGCATAGATTCGTTCTGTATGCGCTCTAACTTCACCAGCTGACTCTCTGAGACAGTGAGCAGGCCTAATCCATAATCAATTACTGAGAGGATCAAGTGCTGGTATAGTGTGAAAAGCATTCTCTGCTCTATGTCCATTGCAGCCATAGTTTTAAGTGCATTGAGTCCCTTTTGAGTTCTTGTCACGACCGTCTCCACATGGTCCTTGAAGGATAGGCTCCTGTAAAATGTGATCCCCAGATACTTCAGTTTGTTCTCTCTGCTGACATTTCTACCATCTATCGCGAGGCTTGGGACATCAGCTCTCACAATCCTGTTGTCCAGAGAGCACCACAAAACAGCCGCCTTTTCCGGGTGGATGACAGCACTCAATTCTGTGCACCAGTCAATCACTTTATCTACTGTCGCCTGTAACTCCTGTGCTGTTTGCTCCCTATCTCTCCCCTGCCTATATGCAAGAATATCATCTGCAAATGTTAGTATTCTTCCAACCCCTGGTGCTTCTAGGTTTGCAATCTTGCTCGTATACACATTAAAGAGCACCGGTGAGACTGCAGATCCCTGTGGCAGTCCCGGGGTTAACATATGTGGCTCTGAGGTCCATGCGCCCAGACGGAGAGCAACCCGACGAGAGTGCAAGGATGGCTGCTATCCAGTTCACCAACCAGGGATTGACCCCCTTCTCCATCAGTGCGGTCATCAAAATATCATATCGAACTCTATTGTACGCATCCTCGAGATCAAGCGCTACCGCCATCGTTTCCTGTCTACTTTGGAAGCCCTCATAAACATCAAATGCAAAAGTGGCTGCATTTGACCAGGTATCTTTTCCTGGCCTATAGCTCCCCAGGCCTCTTGGAAGAAGCTTCCCCCTTTCCAAAAAATCCTGCAGCTTAACAGCGACTATCTTCTCTAAAACCTTCCCAAATGTATTTTGAAGGGTGATGATCCTAAAGCCGCTAAGCTTTGACTGATCCTTGAATGGTTTTGGGAGAAGCATGAGATAGCTGTGCACCCAATCCTGCGGTACTGATGCTGTCCTAATGCTCTGGTTAAAGCAGGCGGTCATCTCCTCCAGGTCTGCTTCGCTCAAACCCTTTATGTTGCCATTTCTGATCCCATCGGGCCCTGGTGCCGTGTCTTTTGCCTTTTTCAAAATGTGTTTAACATCTTCCACCCGTATGATGTCTTTATACTGCATATTTTTCGTGGTGCCAGATAGCTCCTCTCTAACTGCATCCCTGGTGTCCGCATCATTATGATTGGTCTGCTCTAAAAATCTCTGGAGAAACGCCTCCCCTTTCTCTTTGTCTGTTGTCACGCGCACACCATCATCTCTATCAATTGTTCCCACTGTCATCGGCCGATCTTTTCTCTGCATTTGCCTGTGCAGTTTCCAGAATTTTTGCAGTGTTTTATCACCTCCAATCTCCTTCATGAAACATTCCCATTTTGCCTTTTTGGCCTTTGCAGCACAGCGCTTGAAAACCTCCACCTTGTCTTTCTTGACATTTTCCGCTGTGTCCACTTCCTCTCGTGAGCTTCGAAGTGTCTGTCGCACTTTCTTTAGCTGCTTCACTGCAGCTCTCTTTGCTTTCCAAGCATGATCTACTTCTGGGGTCCACCATAGGGGCTGCAAAAAGGGAGTTTTAACAGTCCTGTTGCATGCCCCTTGTCTGAGGCGTCCAGGAAGGCAATCGGTCCACTCATACCGGAAGGTCTTGCGCGCTCTCCCAGCTTTAAATTTCCTGGGTTTAGAGATCAGGACTGAACATGGCATGTGATCACTCCCATGGTCATTCAAAACATTCCACTTTACATCAAGGACTGATGACTGAGATACAAGTGCCAAGTGAATAGCTGTGTCTGCATCGCCAGGCCTCATTGCCATTCTTGTCGGCCTACCATCATTTATGCAGACCACATTGGAGTCCACCATGGCATCTACAAGGGCAATTCCCTGTCGGTTTTCTCCACTACTGTCCCAATCTCTGTTCCTTGCATTGAAGTCTCCACATATGAGTAGCCTATCACATGGTAATTCCTCTAGTTCCTTAAGCCAGTCCCAATGTTCCTTTCTGACAAAACAGTCCACTGTGGCATATACATTTATGATGTTCCAACTTAAGCAACCAATCTCCATTTGTATACCCTGGACCTCTCTTGCACTGTGATTCCACTGGCTAAAGTCGAGTACCACATGCTTCACTCCTTCCTTCACCGGCAGACCTTGTCCATGTCTCTTCTGCCCAGTAGGGTTTATATAACTGGCGTACCCAGGGCAATGGTATTTGTCTGTATTTAGCTCCTGGAGCATGAGGACATCAAAATCATATATTAGCCTCTCCAATACAGGACCTCTCTGTCTGGCACTGCGACAATTCCAGTATCCCACTCTAACATAGTTGAAACCTAGTCTCTCCACTTTTCGTCTTGTTCTCCTGGCGCCTGCCCTCCTATTTCTATTCCGTCGTCTCACACCATTTCCTCGTCTTCTCCTCCTCACTCTCTCTTCGCTAGCCTCTGAGGGATGTGTCAAGCGCAGAGCACGTGCTCCGTAGCTCCGGCGACGATTCCCATGTTTAAGTAAGTAAACACGTAAGAAAGTAAGAATGTAAGTATGTAGTAAATAAGAACGTAGTAATTAAGAACGTAAATAGGTAGGAACATAAGCAAGTAAGTACGCATGTAAGTAAGTAAGTTAGTAACTTAATATAAAAGTACAACAAACACTGGTACTTTTGTGGATTCGTGAATTTGTGTCCAGTGACTTATGGTTACCATGTTTCAACTGTATGTTATCACATTCTCCTATTGATCATCGATGACAACAATAATTACCATCTATCTACGACACGTATCAAGTGATCAATCTTTCAAACAGTGGCGCTGTTAAAACCATGAGATAATGGGAGCAGCCAGTCAATGTATGGAAGAATGATGACCTGGCGTGAGTCTGATGGGGCCTGATTATCACCCAGAAATATTTATTCATGATCATTTGACATAAGAATTAGATACGACATAAAAAATATGTCTTACAAGTAACTACCATGCACAGACAAGCAGAGCAAAGAGATCCATGCAGAGCTGTATACTGTTACTGAAATAAGAGACCCTGGGTACCACGATGAGATTACTACAACAAAAGCCTTCATACTGAGTAGCCTGATGATGATGATGTTGATGATGATGATGATGATGATTATGATGGTGATGATGATGAAGCCCCTGTGGATCTTAGGAAGAATGATAATTATGAAACTATGGATAATTGGATAAGCAATATTTATTACAAGCAAGTAACGTTGTATTTACACTTGTAATACCCTTTTAAAATCTCTGAGTGCATGACTGATATTTCCGAAGAGTCATTAATCAATTCTTAAATAATTGACATGAACCGATGTTCTCGTTACAGGATGTAATGTAAATGGGACATGTCACGATAATGGAGATACCTTCACTTCAAACTGTAACATCTACACGTGTAATGCAACTCGGATTAACGGAGTAGACTATTATGGGGTTAAACTGATCACACAGCGTAAGTTGCACGTGTGTCTTTATTTCTTTCCCTTTAGGCACTTGGATGGGTCCAGGGACGATCAGATTTATGAATCCGGTGGAGGACACATTAACACCCTAGTCCTAACTAAGCCAGTCTGCATGCTCTGCTCTGGATTAAGGTCTGGTTACATCCTAATGTACTTCTCCGTGGGTTTGAATTTCTTGTATCTGGTTTGCAATCCCCACAGGTTTGTAGAATTCGAGACAAGAAGGAAGAGCTATGTACCAAAGTTTTCTTGTTGATGGTAAATACGAGATAAATGCGCAACACCCACCTCACGCCGATAGTTGCAACACTTTTTTTCACGGTACAGGCGAACTGAACACCAATCCTGAAAACAAATAATGTAACATGAACTACTAGGTACGTGTGACTCCTGTGAATAAATGCGAGATAATGAAGAATAAGAAATAAAATAAAACTAGAAAGTGGAGATGAGCAATGCGGATTTGTGGACAGTAAAGAGATACTGAATAACATACACATCTTGAGAACATTAACACAAAGAATGATTGAAATGAACATAGATCTATATCTGTGCTTTATTGATTACTCTAAGGCGTTTAATAAGGTTCAACACGAAGAAATGATTCATCTCATCTCATCATGTTCCTCTTGTACCTTGCGGTGTCGAGGTGAAGTATAAACAGCGAGAGAGTGCGCGTTCATGGACTTCATATATCGATATTCCCATGAACTCTGCTATTCCCTCCGTCCATCAATTACGTGGTCGCCCTCTTCCTCTGTTTCCATCTGGTCTGTACATCATTGCTTGTTGTGGTATACTGCTAGTTGGTAACCTATTTGCATGGCCAAACCATTTGACTTGCTGCCTTCTTATAAAATCTAGCGTCGACTTTTTCATGTCTGAGCTTATCTCTTCTTGATACATTGACTAATCTTCTCAGGAATCTCATTTCTGTTGTTGTGATTTGTCTTTTCTCTTTTTCTGTCAATGTCTAGGCTAGGTTTGGCATTGGTAGCATAGATTTGGTAGGAAGATTGTGATGTGAAGTGCTTTCTTAGTAACATGTTTGTTCTTTAGTATCGGTGCCATTTGTCCAATGAGTTGATTTGCCTTATTGCATCTATTTTTGATCTCGTCTTCTGATTTGCCATTTGATAATTTTATATTTCCTAGGTACTTGAAACTCTTTATTTTAGAAATGATTAGGATGTGAAAAATTTTAATCATTAATGGGTATTTGGTAAACTTGCAGACACGTTAAATAATGTCAGGGAGACGGATAAACTTATCGTTATGGGTGATTTTAACGGACGAATAGGCACACGAATGCATGGGGCCATTCAGCGACACAGCGACTGAATGTAACAGCAATGGTCAATATCTACGCAACATATGCTCCGATCACGGACTAATAATAGCAAATACTTTTTTTTCAACATCGTTGTAGCCATACCAAAACCTGGTATAAATGGAAAGACGTAGACCAAGCATCTCAAATTGACTTTATTCTACTTAGGAAATCAGACATAAGACTACTATTAGATTCAGATACACTCCCAAATACAGACGTTGATAGTGATCACAAACCAGTCATAATAAAACAGATTTCAACACGCAGGAATATAAAAAACAAAAGGGTAACAGCACATGTCATCAATTATATGAGGCTTCTGGAAAATACGGTTAAAGACGAATTCAATCAAGACATCAAACACCTACATAAGAACGTCCCTGATGGCCACTCAAGCGTAGATAAGGAATTGACAATTTTCAAGGCTGGAATGCTCGACACACAGGAAAATAATTGTGGAACAAAGAAAGTAGGGCAAGACAAAAGATTAAGAACAGCCTGGTGGAACAACGAAGTTAAAGATAGCATATTCAAAAAAAAAAAAGTAGCTTTAAAAAAGTGAACGAAATGCCAAACTAACAATTAGAGCATCTAAAGATAAATCCTGGAGAATATACGGTGAACAGATGGCGACCCGTAGCAAAGACTATTTAAGAGAATTTTATAAACGTGTCAACACAATGAGAAACAGAGATGCATGCTACAACCCAACCACCATAATAAACAGCAAAAGAGGTATACCAATGTTTAATCCACAAGAAAGACTAGCAAGGTGGGCAGAATACTTTTAAGAACTACTTGACAACACACATAACATAAAAAACCTCACTTTTGTATCTAAAACCATGGACCGAGAACCAAATTTCATAACTGCAGAAGTCAAAGCAGTTATACAGAAACGTCCTAAAACATATCACCATGTCCAGGTGGAATAACCACAGAAGCTATTCAGGCCTGTGGGGAAACAGGAGTTAAATGGCTAGCAAGACTTTAATATAGCATGGGCAGAAAGAAAAGTCCCAGATGATTGGCAACAGGGAATAATAGTACCAATAGGGAAAAAGAAATGCAGTATGAGAGAGTGTGAAACATACAGATATATATCACCGCTGAGCCGTATACAGAAAATGTACATGCAACTGTTGGAACAAAGAGCTAGACCCATAGTTGAACAACAGCTAAGCAAAGTACAGTTTGGTTTTCGGAAAGGTAAAAGTTGCACTGATGCACTATTCACACTTATGCAAATAAGTAAACAAAAAATATCGAATATAGTGACCAGCAGAATATTGTGTTTGTATATCAGGAAAAGGCTTTCGATAAAGTAGACAAATATACATCATGGACCATCCTTGAAGAATATGGGACACAAGGGCAACTGCGTGAAAACATCATAGCCATGTACCACTCGAGCCGAAGTGCAGTAACAACACAAGAAGGTAAATCAGACATGTTCACTGTCAATACAGGGGTGAGACAGGGATGTGTGCTCTCTCTCCGGCTTTTTAATATCTACATGGACATAATGTCCAAAGAAGCAAGCATTGACAGTACAGATTCAGAAAATTTAGAACTCTTTACTCTAGATGAAACAACCGATCCACAGGAAAAAAATGAACTTCTATATGCAGACGATCAGTGCCTGTTTTATAGCGACGGGGGCAGACTGCAAAGCCATATTACTAATCTGAGTTTCAACATTCAGCAGATACAATATGAGCATAAATACAGCCACAAACGAAGTAATGCACGTTAATGCAAGTTAGCAGATCCCCGAGCCCACTAAGTATGCAGGTAAATAGCACAGCTCTGAAACAAGTTAAAAAATTTAAGTATCTTGGAAGTATGATCACAGAAGATTGCAGATTAGACAGAGAAACCGAAATCAGGTGTCAAAAAGCTATGGCACTTACATAACAATTATTACCCTTACTGAAACATAAAAAAAAATACTCATGTCCGCAAAAAGACAGATAATAACAGCATATTCACACCAAACCTCTGCTACCAATCTCAAACCTGGACTTTATCCAAATCACACACTCCCAAAATCAATATCTGCGAGATGAGATGCCTGAGGTGAGCTGCCAATTTAACAATCCGAGACTGAGTAAGAAATGCTGTTATCAGAATGACAGTGGAATCAACACTTTGTGCCACATTTATTTAAAGACAGACGATCAAGTGGTTTGGCCATGTCGTTAGAATGCAGCACCATCAACTACCATCGCTGGCGTAAAATCAAAGATCATCTGCGACGAGACCACTCGGACGTCAAAGAAGTATTGATGACGTTAAAGACATTGTACAATCACACGGAATGACACTATCCAGTGCCGCCTATCGGACGCTGGAGTGCAAATTATTCCTTCTCACGACGCGTGACGGCAGTAGAGGAAGAAGAAGAAGATGATGATGATGACCATAACGTTCTGTGGATAATAAAAGAACATGTATTGACAATAAAGAGCAGCCATGCATATATACAACCATTTGTGAAGTTATATACTTTACTTCATTTGCAACATTTGTTAGACAGAGGTGTGTACTGTTTAATTTGTACAGCTACTTAATAGTGAGATTCATATAAGATATACGGGCGGAAGAGCGCAATAGGGAGAGTACAAGGCTTATTCTCGTGCGAAGAAATGCAACCTAAAGACAAAAAGTCATGGCAGGGCAGACCAGGCCCTAAGCCTTGGTTGGCAGCTGGTCTAGCATCGAAGCTCCGACAGGAGGACAGCTAGAGCATTGCTTTGCTGATCCGGCAGCTTCTGCAGCTTGTCTTGTTCCAGATGTATAGGTGTTACCTTTCCTCTTTAGTGAACTAGACAGGCCGAGAGAGGAATCATGCCGCATGGGCAACACATGGTCTCTATATTTTAGCCCAGGCTTTGTGCTATGGAGAGGCAATAACTCCATCCCAGGTCTTAACTGGTCTCGAAATCAACGCGAGAGGTAACTGTTACGGGTTTAGTCAGCCACCGCCCGCTTGCAGCCCCCGGCAAATTGGGTGCTGATCCGCCACAGCCTTCCAGCTTCAATGGGTGCTTGGGGGATAGGACAAAATCTGATTCGCAGGCTGTAAAACCAATGCACAAGGTACTAACAAAAAGAAAAAAACTCAAGCTACGACTTGCAACCTGGAACGTAAGAACCATTGTGTCCAGGATTTTCCACTGACTTGGCAAATATTGACGATTTGAGATAAACCGATGTGATTGATGCCGAACTCAATAGTCTTAACATTAATATTGCTGGCCTGCAGGAGACTCGCCTCGCTGAGAAATGGTCACTCAGAGAAAACAATTACAATTTGGAAGGGTAGAGGGCAGGCAGAAAAAAGGCAACATGGTATGGGCTTTGCAGTGTTGAATTCGCTACTGGGAATGATTGATATCCCAGCTAGAGGTAATGAAAAATATTATCCCTGCGCTGAGCAACTTCTTGTGGTTTTGCCACCATTATCGCTCCATGTACATCGACACTCGATTCCTCTGATGATGTGAAGGATTCTTTCTATGAGGAGATGAGGAGCTAGACTCTGCGATCAAGACAGTTCCAAAATACGACTGCATTTATATGCTCGGTGATTTCAATGCTCGTGTGGGCAAGGACCCGATTTCATGGCCTGTGTGCCTTGGAAAATACAACATCGGTCGCATGAATGAAAATGGGCAAAGGCTGCTGGAGCATTGTACCATTAATGATCTGTATGTTTCAAACTCCTTTGTTTAAAAACAAAAGAGCTGCATAAGGTTACATGGAAACATCCAAGATCCGACCATAGGCACCAGCTGGACTTAATTATCACACGAAGACAACATCTGAACCATACATCATTAACTCTAATTTACCACAGTGCTGAGTGTGATACGGATCATTCTTTAGTTGTTGCAAGGGTTAGACTGAGACCAAAGAGAATCTACACAACTAAACACAAATCTAGCCCCAGGATTAATATTATTAACACTCACGATCCTGGAAAGTGCTTTGAGTTTCAACAGCAACTTGAAGACGCTTCCACTGATACATCAGAACATTTTTACAGTAAGTGAATAGTGTAGTAAACTTAAGGAAACTATGTATAAAACAAAGGTAGAGGTTTAGGGCACTGTGGATCATAAGAGGCAGGACTGGTTTGCGGCAAACAGCCAGATACCGCAGCCCTTGATTGATAAAAAGGAGATAGCTCTCTTAAGAAACAAGGAAAGAACAACGCGTAACACTCTGACTGAGCTGAAGCAAGAAAGGAAGGATGTGAAAAAGGCTGCCAGGCAGTGTGCGAATGACTATAGGATCAAGTTATGTGAGTCCATTCAAATCGCAAGTGATAAGAGAAACATCAGAAGCATGTATGAAGGGATAAAGAAATCATGTGGTCCAATAATCAAAAGAAGTGCACCACTAAAAACCTTGACTTAAGAAAACATCACTGATAAGAAACAGCAGATGGATGGATGGATAAAGCACTATTTAGATCTTTACTCAAGTGAGACCAAACTAGCCGATGATGCCCTCAACGCCATAGAGGCCCTGCCAACTCTTGACCACCTGGACACACTTCAAACCATTACAGAAGTTAAGTGTGCTATAAATGAACTTGCATCTCGCAAGGCTCCAGGTAAGGATGAAATTCCAATAGAGGTAATCAGGAGTGGGCAAGACACACTCACTCTACAGATCCGCCAGCGAATAGAGCTATGCTAGCGAGAAGGACAAGTCCCACAGGATTTCAAAGATTCAAGAATCAAACGCTGTACAAGAACAAGAGCGATCAGAGCGACTGTAACAAATATAGGGGTATCTCACTTCTGAGTATTATTGGGAAAGTATTTGCCAGAATTGTTCTGCGCAGACTTCACGTCCTGGGATATCAAGTCTACCCCAAATCACAGTGCGACTTCGACAGAACCGATCTACCATTGATATGATATTCTCATTGCGACAAATGCAAGAAAAATGCCGGGAACAAAATCAACAACTGTTTATTGCCTTCATCGTTCTCACAAAGGCAATTGATTTGATCAGTTGTGAGGTTCTGTTCAAAGCACTAAAGAAGATTGGCTGCCAACCAACTCTTCTTCCTTTGTGGAATCGTTCCACACAGGCATGAAGGGTATAATCAAGTTTGATGGTGCAACTTCAGAAGAGTTTGAAATCAAGTGTGGATTTAAGGAAGGTTGTGTACTATCCCCCACCCTCTTTGGGATATACTTTTCACTTCTATTCAAATATGCCTTTTGAAGATGATGCTGCAATTACGATCCACTCTGAGGAAGAATTACAAAATCTACTTTCTGCATTCTCCAATGCTTGTTCTGATTTTGGTTTAACAATTAACAAAAAGAAGACACAGATTATGTCACAACGTGCACATGGGGTACCATCAATCTTTATTGACGACGCCGAAATATAGTAGACCATTTTACATATCTAGGATAAAAGGTAAATAGCAAATTATCCCTAGATCAGGAAATCAACATCATGATTGGTAAGGCAGCAACAACAATGAGCATGTTAGCAAAAAGAGTCTGGGAGAACAGGAAGCTTACTGCCAAAACAAAAGTCTTCGTCTACTAAGCCGGTGTCCTTAGTACTCTTTTTCATGGCAGTGCAACCTGGACAACTTACTCACACCAAGAGAAACGTTTAAACAGATTTCATATGCGGTGTCTGCGAAGAATACTTGGTATTAAGTTGCAAGACAAAATCACTAATACTGAAGTATTGGAAAGATCAGATTGTGTGACGGTGTGTTCCATGCTCGGTCTTCGTAGATTTAGATGGATAGGACATGTTAGGAGGGTGGATCATGGTAGAATACCAAAGCAAATCTTTTTGTGGTGAATTACAGATGGGTAGCAGATCTCAGGTTAGGCCTCTACTACGAAACAAAGATGTGTGTAAGCGGGACATGATTGATGCAGGCATTGATAATGCACATTGGGTGCAAGTCACCGCTGAACGTGTTGCATGGAAAGCAACTATCAAAAATGGAATAAGGAAAAAGGAGAACATGATTGCAGATAATGCACACACACAGCGTGAAAGACGTAAGATTGTGCATGATGGTGGAAATGGCCATGTTATCACAAGCATCCAATGTAGACAAACATTTGCAGCACGAATTGGCCTTATTAGCCACACTCGCCACCGCTATGGGTGGTAGGTATTAAGCATTTTTGAAACACAATGTACCAAACTATCGTCTGTCAAAACGGAAAGGTGCCAGTGAAAAGATATGCCAGAAATATCCTTTAGTGGTCATTACGTAAAAAATCTGCGTTATGCTGATGACCTGGTTTTGGTCTCTGAACGAGAAACGCATTATGCTCCCCATTATGCTCCTTCCCATGCCAGGGAATTTCACACAAAATGCTCCCCACTGTCCAATGTGAAAAGTGGAATAGACGGGAGTCTCGGCAATCCAAAAATCCCGCACAGGTACACTATGCATAATGCTGCCATCAGAATGTTAACACAAAATTCATCCACGAATACCACAGTTCCTCGTCGATTGACTCGGCAGTTACCAGAAAGACCTCATTAACCCGAGTTTGCTCACATGGCTCGGTCTTCAACCGCAGGGCGCTCCGCCGAAAGTGGTGCACAAAGCACGAACTCCGCAGCTTCAGCGCCGACTCCCAGGAGTCTCCTGAAAAATGCACTCGTGAACAGAAAGGGCAAAACAGTCAATTCAGCAACCGCCGGTAGCCAATGGTCCCAACATACAGTTCACTGGGCAGGACAGATGTAAAAGCATTCCACGCGTATTTCACAGTTCACGGTGTCGCCCACGCACTCACTCAGTAGCAGAGCGACGGAACCATGTACTACCAGTCCAACATGAGGAAAATGCAATTGCACACCGTAGCCACAAGCATAAACATTCCACAGGCCCTAACGGCTCAACGCCTAACTGCCATGCTGGCGACCGGAACTCCATATATATATATATATATATATATATATATATATATATATATATATATATATATATATATATATATATATATATATATATATATATATATATACTTACATACTTGCAATGAGAAGAACAAACAAAGGACGTTGTCTTTAAATCAGAAACTGATCAAGAAGAGAGGAAAGAGGAAAATCAGAGGAAACAGGAAAATCAAGAAGAAATCAGAAATAATGGCTATTACCTTATTGCAAGGTCAGAGAGCATTGAATAATTCTTAAATAAACCGATATAGTTAATTATTTGGCACTTTAATAAAGCAGATGGGAGAAGTATTAAAGAAGGTAAATGTAGAATAGGCCTATCAAAGGCAGCATTTCACAAGATAAAGATTATTCTCTGCAATTTACCTGTGTTAATTGAGGTGATACAAACATGTATTATGAGCTGCATCGAACCAATCATGATATATAGAAGCGAATCTTGGACGAAAGGTAGGCAAGAGGAATCATATGGAGTTTTCGGAGATGTGGTATCATTACAGAATGATGAGAACACCGTCGTCAGATAGAAAGATCGATGCAGATATCTGGACAGAAGTGAACTCACGAAGAGAACTGGTCACTCGCATCAGAAGATGCCAGTCAACATTTCCTGGGCATGTCATGAGAAGGGGAGAGCTGATGTATAAAGTCCCATCGGGACAACTGGTGGGGCAAATTAAGGGGGAAAACCAAGAGAGAAGATTCTGAGTAGTTGGACCTCATGATATGGAAGAACAACGGTGTCATACATGATGGACAGCACATCAGGGTTGAGGAGAGACATTGTTATGTTTGCGTTCTCTCGCTTTGATCTCAAGTATAGTCCATACATGTACTTCTACACATAGTCATCTGGACTGGTTTTTGCTTGTGGATTGACATTCTAACCAACACCGCATACCATAGATTGTGTGAAGAAGAAGTTCTAGAGCTCGAATCCTATCTCCTGTATAGTCCAACTATGTAGTTCGTTCTCTGTAATTCAAGCTCTGTAGTTCTAGTTTTATAGATCGGCTTTTCTAGACCATTGCCAGATCAAGAAGACCTGATCAACCGGGGCTACATCAATTGACGGATGTCAGTGTATTTTGATCTGTAGCCTCTTTTGGGTGACGTAGTGATATTCTAATGTGATAATTTGATCGCGTCAAGCGTGAGCCGCGTGGTTAAGTGGTTGTACACGCCCCACACACGCCAGTGATTCGGAGTTCAATCCCGGGTACAGTCAGGGTTATGCACTACAGACGAGCCATAAAGAGAGCGAAACTCAAGTCTTTTCCTTATAATCTTATGTAGACAAGACCTTTGGTTCGTACAAGAATACGATCAGCATTTCTAGCAGTGGGAAGTGCTCAATCATTAACAATTTCTAGATACGTATTTCTAGACGTAATTCTGTCCCCCTAGTTCTTTCTCCCTATTTCTAGTATTGTAGTTGTACCTCTTTAGTTCTAGTTGTGTTGTTGTATCTCTGTAGTTCTGTCTCTCCTTCTTTCGTTCTCTTAACTCTCTATATCCATGTCTTTTTCTCTCAATGTCATCTACCTCTCCCCCTCTATCTTTCTTCCCACCCCACTCACTTTCCACATTTCCATCTCCCACTCTTTTTTTTTCTTTTTCGGAACGTGACTGCATGTTCGGAGCGATGGCAGGTGGATATGTCCCAGAGTTGACCGGTTTTTGCCTTATGCAGAAATGCGTGGCTGCTGGGCTTCTGGTTGACTGACACTACCGTCGGTGATGAACTGTATTTTCGTGGACTGTGTGGGTGAACATCTAGGAAACATCCAGATAGGAAAATGACTGCCGATTCCATCAGAGATGAATAGGGTGTTTCGTGGGGGGCTGGTGTGTTGACATTCTGGCGGCGGCATTATGCACAGTGTATCTGTGTCTCCTGTCTTTTCCACTTTTCACATTGGGCAGTGGGGAGCGTTTTGTGTGATATTCACTGGCACAGGAACGGAGCAAAATGGGGATGATCCGTTGCTGCGAAGTTGGAACTGCGACTAACTAACTAACTAATTCTTTCTTTCTTTTCGTGTAAATCATGCCAACAAAAGTAAAAGATCGTACCAATCCAATTCAACAAAGAAAACAAACAATACAACTCACAGGCGCCTCAAAATTCAAATGAAAGATTGAAATTGCGTCTGCCATGAGAGAGATACGCAGCGGAGCGAGAACTGAGGTGGTTCGACCCCCGCTCGTGACTTGCGGATACTGAGCCGGCCGCTCAGAAAGCAATGGCAAACTACTGAGCGTAATCTTGCCAAGAGATCAACAGACAGCTGAAAGATGCTGCTGTTGACAGCTAAGTCCTGTAAAAGGATACGCAAAAATAATAATAATGAGAGAGATAAGGACGTTAGAATACCACTCGGGTTTGCGTGTCCTGTTTCAAACCATTGTATGGAGAAAGTCTGCTCTTTCGTTCGATATTTCCTGCCACAGAAGTAGAATCACAAAACATATTACCTCCAAAGCTGAAGTGGGTTCGCCTAACGGCGAAGGACATTGGTAATAGGGAAACATGCACACATCAGTCCAGTGCACTAGAAATGGTACGACGTGTATGGACTGTGCTTCACTTTAAATCGAGAGAACAAATAAATAAATAAATAAATAAATAAATAAAAACTATACATATAGAATGTATCCACTTCCGGATGAGAATAGGAAGGGCGAGTACAGATGGTTGTGTCGGTGGACAAACAACTGCGATTTGCTGATGATGGTGTGCTTCTAGCAAGATATAAAGCAACGGGATGCCCAACTAGACCCTAAGCACTACTGCAAGGGCTATTTATATTAAACAATCAACAACCTGCACCCCGGGTATCCGAGCACAATACTTCGTTTATGAACAAAACAACTCTGAACACCTGCTTGCAACAGGATCAAGATCTGGAGGTTTTGTTCATTTTTATAAATGAGTGCATATGGTCAGCACCACGTGCATCAAGTTCTATCCACAGAAAAGGATGACAGACTAAAGCGGGACAAATCATAGATGGGGTGGGCGGAAAATGTTGACATGCAGGTCTGTAGTCTCACAAACATCAACGTAAGCGGTTAAAGTTGATGGCAGTGTCATCGGCGGCTTTAATTTGGCTGGAATAAAAGAATTCTGACAATGTCTGCGTCTTTAGTGATTCAATGAGCGTGGCCGGTCGTCGAATAGGGAAACTACATAGACAACGGACGGAATAGCTACCGAGGGCTAATTTTCGAAGAGTCACCTTCATCTTCATCCCGGGACATGCAGGATTCGAGGGAAATGAACGAGGTGATAAATTTGCTAACTCTTCATCCATTATAGGTGGCCAGCCTACGAATCGTGCGGATAATATTAATGCCCTTAGAGATGGGTGGAGAGCGGAGGACATTGACACCAGTGAATCCTCATCGTTGTCTAGAACTAACTAACTAACTAACTAACTAACTAACTAACTAACTAACTAACTAACTAACTAACTAACTAACTAACTAACTAACTAATTAATTAACTAACTAACTAACTAACTAATTAATTAATTAACTAACTAACTAATTAACTAAGTAACTAACTAACTAATTAACTAACTAACTAACTAACTAACTAACTAACTAACTAACTAACAACCTAACTAACTAACTAACTAACTAACTAACTAACTAACTACCTAACTAACTAACTAACTAACTAACTAACAAACTAACTAACTAACCAGTCAACTAATCTCTCAGATCTCTCCATTTAAACACAATAGAGATCATTCAATCTAATAAAGACTGCATAGATCCATCAATCTATAATACACTGTATCGTTTCATGAATCTACACTAAATTTCCAAATCTATATTTTCAAACAATGTTTTTCAGTAGTGAATTTGCATAACGAAGACAAAAACAATAGACTGCACGATTTATTTCCAAGAATATGTCGCTGCATCTCGTCAGGTACATACTGCAGAATTCACAAAACGAAAAGCAAAATAACTAGATACATGATCCAATCTGATATATATATATATATATATATATATATATATATATATATATATATATATATATATATATATATATATATATATATATATATATATGTATATATATATATATATATATATATATATGTGTGTGTGTGTGTGTGTGTGTGTGTGAGAGAGTATTTTATCTACAAAATACAGCCTGACGGCATAGATCTACAATACACTCCGTAGTGACATTCATCTGCAAAACAGTATATGGAGTCTTATATCTACAATACACTTTGTGGAACCATATATCTACGACACAATGAGCGGAGTCTTATATCAACATTGCAATGTACAGAGACACTGGGCAAACAAATACATACAGATCACTATAAAGAAGGAGTCTAATCTAGCAAAAGGCATGAATGTGCTAACGAAACAGAGATCGCAAATAATTGAAGATATCGAACAGTTATTAATATTTTGGATAAATCAAAAACAATTAGATGACGATTCTGTTTCGGAGGCAATCATATGAGAAAAGGCCAGACAGATGTATGCTGATCTCATTAAGAAAACGCATGGGACGATTGCTAATGTACTTATTGATTTTAAGGACAGCAGATTATGGTTTCAAAAATCCAATAGGTGCACTGTCGTATACAGTGTAACTTGGAAATCTATTGTTGTGGTTTATTATGCTAGTTGCTCGAGATTGATCACATTTCAAGGTCCCTGATTGTGTTGAGATTTCAATAAGCATACGTATATGTCGTGTATTGTTTTCATCAGTCTGGTGACCAGGCCTATTCCATATTCTTCTAAGGCATTGATCGTTTCTTTTGTTATTTGTCTGGACCTGGTGTCTTACCGGTTTTCAAGTGTTAAGTGTAATCTAACCCTTCACCTTCTCAATTGGTGGCCATTCAATAGTATATGCTTTATCACACTGTTCACCTCTTGAATCGGCATAAAGTCTTTTTATTTGTTTTTGTTTTTTGTTTTTAACGTATTCTGACCAATATTGTAAGTCTGATCTCTATTCATCATGATGTTGCTTTCTTTTTTTTCTTTTTTTCTGTCAACCAGTTGATGCTTTTCTAGTAAGATCACTAATTCGTGAGTGCAATGTTTTGGTATTTAGGGCAATGTGCGATTTTTAAATGTGACTGAAATTGTCTTCAAACAATGTCTGTTTTGCCTCTTTGAATATCTTTCTAATTTAACTGTGCATATTTTATACGTTTCATTGTTAGGTTTTTTTTTTGTAGCTGGCGTGTTTTGTTAAGTGTGGGTGAAGCAATTTGATTTCTGATGTTAATGTGCAATGTTAATGTACAAATGTTAATGGGCTTCTGGTAAAATGGCGACGACGTGACGCTTTTATTTTTCGGGATGACGCTGTTTTAATGTTTTTCCTGTGGAGTATGTGGTGTTATTTCATTTTCGTTTATTGGTAGTGTTCAAAAGAAGCCACGGAAGGCAGTTGGTGGATGCAATTTTGAGGGCAACCGACAGATATTTGTTGGTTATGGTCTCAAGTTTCACGTCGGCAGGCAGAGGAGCTCTTCTCGAGTCAATGGCTGCGGTCATCCGACCAGTACGGTCACTGCCATAGAGGAAAGCAACGGCAAACTACGTCTGTAAAAGTGCCTAGTACATTATGATTCGCTTAAAGACTGATCATCGCAAGACAAGGGCAGAGACGTTAAAATTAGCAACATGGAACGTTAGGACGTTAAACAACGAAGAAAAATTAGAGAAGATATACAAGAAATTGACAGAGAAAAAAATAATATTTTAGGGATGTGCGAAACGAGATGGACAGGAGCAGGCGTCAAGATAGATACAGATTTTAAGATTATTTATTCTGGAGGTGAAGATCGACAAAAAGGAGTGGCAATCATTTTGGACCGGAAAACATCAAAATCTGTTCAAGCATATTGGGCCGTGCTAGGACAGATTTCTACTAATTAAATTAAGTGGCAGACCTTTTAGCATGAATACTATTCAAGTATATGCCCTAACAGGAGAATCTAGTGAAGATAGTGTAGAGGAATTTTATAATTACATAGTCTGCCTTAAAGACAAGTAAAAATTCAGAAATTAACATTATAATAGGGGACTTCAATGCAAAAGTAAGAAATCAAGGTGATAGATACACAGTAGGAAACTATGGTTTAGGAGAGAGAAATGAAAGCGGATACAGACTCGTAGAGTGGGCAAAAGAACAGGAAATGATTGTAGGAAACACGTGGTTTAAGCAACACCCTAGAAGATAATGGAAATGGAGGAGTCCTGATAGTAGGATTAGAAACCAGACTGACTACATTCTGATTAGCAGAAGATTTAAAAACGAGCTAACAATAGATAAAAACAGTTCCCAGTGCTGACTGTTATAGTGACCACAGATTACTCACAGGAACATTGAGGATAAAGTTGAAGAAAGTCAAGTATATAACAGGAAACACTAAATATGATTTGTGTACATTGAGTAATGACAAGGAAATACAAAACAAATCCAACATAGAAGTACAGAACATATTTGAAATATTGTCTGATCTAGAGATCCTATTCCAGGATGTGGATGATCAATGGGAAACGTTGAAGAATTTAATCAGTTTGGCTGCAGAAACAACTATTCCAAAATTAAAGACGGCGGGGCGTAAGAAATGGATGACTGAAGAAATTTTACACCTAATGGAAACAAGAAGACTCAACAAAAATAATTCTGCCAAATATGAAGACATTTACAGACAAGTCAGAATATTATATAAGGAGGCAAAAGAAGCATGGCTTAAGGAAAAGTGCTTAGAAATTGAAAACCAACACAACAGTCAAAATACCAAATTAGTGCACAAAAGAATTCAGGAACTTACTAATAAAAGAACAAGTACATCAACAGGCTGTCTAAAAACTAAAGATGGCAAAATCATAATAGAAAAAGATAATATTCTACATGTATGGACAGATTATGTGAAACACCTATATGATGATAACAGAGAGGAACATTATGATATTAGATTTAATAATGAAGGACCGTCAATGTTGGAGATGGAGGTTCGAAATGTTCTTAAGCATATGAAAGCTGGCAAGAACCCCGGTGCAGATAACATCACAACAGAAATGATTAAAGCTTTAGAAGAATATGGACTAGAGCAAGTCACCAGACTGCTGAACACATTATATGATACTGGAGATATACCTTCTGAATTATGTAACTGTATTTATTGCAATCCCAAAGAAATCAGGAACCTTGCAATGTGATCAACGTAGAACAATTAGTATAATGAGTCACATCACAAAGATTTTGCTACGAATTATTATGCTAAGAGTGAGGAAGAAAATACAACCTGAAATAGGGTGAAGAACAACGCGGTTTGTAGAAGGAAAGTGTACAGTAAATGCTGTGTATATGCTGCGAACAGTTATTGAACGTGCTATAGAAGTAAATAAGAATATATTTCTTTGCTTTATTGACTATACAAAGGCTTGTGATAGAGTTAGACATGTCAACATGGTGGATATGCTTGCAGATCTACAAATTGATGGGAAAGACATTAGGCTTATAAAAACATATATTGGAAACAACAAGCTGATATACGGATTGATAAGGAAGTGGGCCAATATCAGCCTATTAAGAGAGGTGTTAGGCAGGGATGTGTAATGTCTCCAGATCTTTCTTCTCTATACAGGGAAAATATTTTCAGAAATGTAGAAGATATAAATGGAATCAGCATTGGAGGACGAAACATCAATAACATTAGATATGCAGATGATACAGTATTGATTGCAGACAATGCACAGGATCTGCAAGAATTAGTAATATGCGGTTGTTGTACACAGTGAGCAACTGGGGTTAGAATTAAATTGTAAACAGACATAGGTTATGGTCGTCACTAGGAAGAACGAAGTGCCACAATGTAATATACAAGTAAATGGAAATATGCTTCAACAAGTGAATCGGTACAATTATCTCGGAACAGTCATGACATCTGATTGGAGATGCCTCGAAGAGATTAGAACAAGAATCGCCATGGCGAAAGTAGCCTTTAGCAAGATGAAAAACATTTTGACCAATAAAAAGATGTCAACTGAAAGTGACAAAACGTGTGTTGAGGGGATACATAGAGCCTGTTATTTTGTATAGATGTAAAACGTGGACAATAAGCAGTCAAGCTGAAAAACATCTGATGGCTGCAGAAATGTGGTTTCTGAGGAAAATGCAAAGAATACCATGGACAGACAGAAAAACCAATGACCAAGTTCTACAGGAGACAAATGAAAATCGTAAATTGATTAGAGAAATTAGACGTAGACAATCAAAAGTTTTTGGACATGTTATGAGAAGAAACGGATTGGAGAACTGGAGGGGAACAGACCAAGAGGAAGACCGAGAGGAAAATACCTGGATGGCTTAGCCACATGGCATTGACGAGACAGGAACACTGAGCTGATCCACGACTCTGGTGATCGAGAGAAATTACGAGTCATGACCGCCCACGCTTTCCGTCATGACACATGATTGATTGATTGAATGTACATAAAGTCCCTTTCATGTCTAAACTCCTCTTGGGTTTTCTTAATACGATGTGTGTCCCTTAATCATACCATTCTCTTATCTTCATTGTAAAAGTCTCTCCTATATTATTTCGCTCCTCCAGTCCATACTGCTGATAGGCAAAGGAAACTGAGTGAAAATGACAAACAAGAGCATGCTAAGATAAAGAAAGAAATAAGGGATAAATCTGTGAAGGCAAAAGAATGTTGGTGAAACGAGCAGCGAAAGCAATTTGAATTTAATTATGTTAAAGATACAAACAATATGCACAGTCAAATCAGTGAGCTCACGGGAAGAAAAATAAGAGTAAATACCTGGTATAAAACAGGAAAGGTATTATTGGGAAAAGGTACTGTAATGAAGAGGTGGACTGATTATATAAAAGAATTGCATGATGGAGAAAGGGAAGAATTAACAGAAGAAAGTAAGTTATAAGGCCCACCCATTCTAAAAGAAGAAGTCGCAGAAGCTATCAAATATATGAAGATATGAAAAACAACTGGGTCATATGGAATAACGATAGAAGAATTAGAAATACTGTGATAATTTGGAGTAGATATATTCACCAAAATGTTAAACTGTATTTACAGCAGTGTATATTTACCGAGCGATAACGTATAATTAGAAGAACAAGAAAGACAATGAAAAATGGAAATTGGTGAAGAAAAGAACATAGATTATACCAAGACGTTTGATGAAAATAAAACATGATGGAGTACTTAAAATGCTGGAAGATATTAATTAACATT
>OY992888.1:62018062-62118062 GCA_963921405.1 Cepaea hortensis | reverse complement strand
TATTGCTCCACAATCTGGGATGGATGCTCCATATCAATAAGACAATGGCTATGCACTCCATAAAAGGGCAGCGCGTTTAATTAATGGTGACAAGCTTACCGACAATTCTAACCTACACAAACGTCTTCAGTTACTGCCACTCCACGAACGCCTACTTTACAATAAGGCTAAACTTATTCACAAAATCCTATTTTAAAATGCTCCAAGGTACCCTTGGCCATTGTTCAAATATAATTCAAGGCATAGCGAACGACTAAATATACTTCATGTGCTTAAACCTAGAATAGACTTATATAAAATAAGCTTAGTGTATTCTGCCGCTCAGTTGTGGAACAATCTTCCACAAGAAATCAATGACACATTCAACCATTATACATAGTCGCAACCTTTTTGAACACTACCTCAGTACAGACTACATGCCCCCCTCCCCCTAATACAATAATAATGGAAATTATCACAAACAACAACTAGCCGATAAAAATTCTCATATATATGGCACGTAACGCCTTCAATTTGTCTAAATGAGTAGTGTATTATTGATTATTTTCCATGCTTTCCATTCCTTTTTTTTTCTTGTTGTCTATGATTAGCTTCATAAGTGACGTTGAATGAAATAATGTATGAGAGGAAATAGATAATAAGAGAAGAATTTCAGACGGGTCTGCTTGCCCAATTCTTAACCCTTTGAAAATAAAGTTTGTTTGGTCGTTCGTTCGTTCCCTGGGTCATGATCTGGTTACATCCTAGCTTTTCTCTCCCTGGGTCACGATCTGGTAAGATCCTAAATTTTCTCACCTAGGTCATGATATGGATACATCCCAACTTGCCTCTCTTTGGGTCATGATCTTATTACACCCTAATATGTCGCTCCCTTGACCATGATCTGGTTACATCCTAACATGCCTCTTCCTTGGTCATTATCTGGTTACATCATAATATGTCTCTCCTTGGGTCCTGAACTGATAAAATCCTAGCTTGCCTATCCCTGGGTAGTGAACTGAGTACATGCTAACATGTCTCTCTCTGTACCATGATCTGGTTATATCCTTACACGCCTCTCCCTGGATCATAATATATTTACATCCTAGATTTTCTCTACCTAGATCATGATCTGGTTATATTCAAAGTTTACTCACACTGGGTCATGATCTCGTTACATCCTAACTTTTCTCTCCCTCGGTCATGATCTGGTTACATCCTAGCTTGCCTCTCCCTGGTATTGATCTGATTACGTTCTAAATTTTCTCCCCATGGGTCATGATCTGGTTACATTCTAACTTTTCTCTCTTTGACCACGATCTGGATACATCCTAAATTGCCTCTCCCTGGGTCACAATCTGGCTAAATCCTAACTTTTCTCTCTTTGGACAATGATCTGGTTACATCCTAACTTGTCTCTCCATGGACGATAATCTGGTTATGTCTTAACTTGTCCATTCCCGAACCACGATCTGGTTACATTCTAACTTATCTCTCCCTGGACCATGATCTGTTTACATCTTGTCATGTCTTTGGCTGGACCACGATCTGGTTACGCCCTAACTTGTCTCTCCCTGGACCATGATCTGGTAACATCCTACTTGTCTCTCCCAGCACCATGATCTGGTTACGATCTAACTAGGCCCTCCCTGGGTCATGATCTGTTTACATTCTATTTTGTCTATACCTGGGCCATGATTTGGTTAGCTCCTAACTTGTCTCTCCCTGGACCATGATCTGAATACATCCCAACTTGTCTTTTCTTGGACCATGATCCATTTACATCCTACCCTGTCTCATACTAGACCATGATTTGTTTACACATGAATGTGTCTCAGATAGGGCCATGCACTGGTTACATCCTGATTTCTCTCTCCCTGGGCCATGGACTGGTTACAACCTAACTTTTCTCTCCTTGGCCCATGATCTGGTTACATCCTAACTTGTCTTTCCATGGACCTTGATATGTTTACATCCTAACTTGTCTCTATCTTGACCATGATCTGTTTACGCCCAAACTTGTCTATTCATGGACCATGATCTGGTTACACCCTAACTTATATATTTCTGAATCATGATCTGGTTACATCCTAACTTATCTTTTTATGAACCACGATCTGGTTATATCCTAACTTGTCTCTCCATGAACCATGATCTGGTTACATCCTAACTAGTCCCTCCCTGGAAAATGATCTGGATAGCTCATAACTTGTCCCTCCATCAACCATGATCTGGATATATCTTAACTTGTCTCTCCCCGGGCCATGATCTGGTTACATCCAACCTTGTCTCGTCCTGGACCATGATCTGTTACATCCTATTTTCTCACTGAATACAATGTTCTGGTTACATCCTGACTTGTCTCTCTCTGGTTATGATCTTGCTACATCTAACTTGTCTCCTCCTGGACCATGATCTGTTTACATTCTAACATTTCTCTCCCTGGACCATGATCTGGGTATATTCTAACTTGTCTTTCTGTGGGCCAAGAACTTATTACATCCTACTTTGTGTCTCCCTCGCATGATAGGATATGGCCATATCTAGAAGTAGAGCTCTGTAAGAAGAAGGGACAACAAGCTGCTCATGCTCCGTTCATTCTTTACCTACCCATCTATGATGAAGTACATCTTTGATATACAGTTCACCTTTATGTGGAGATGAATGTGCTTTAGGCAGTTTATGAAAACATGCCGCTAATGTGACATCTGCTGCCTGGTCTTATTTCAATTCCTCTTGTTGAGGATTTGCAGGAGTTGTCATCGCCGGAGCCTTCTCCGCTTCCTGTCTAGTCATCATAGCTGAGATTATCAGAGGATTAAACTGATCTAATAAAATGAGGTAGCGATATCCCAACATTACAGGGTAAATTGAATCATCTAGCGCAGCTACTCTTATTTCGCCAGTCACATAACGCGAAAATATGCTTACATTTGTCACTGGTAATGACATCGGGGCTGAGGAGGAGTTCAATTGTTTCCTCGATGACTTGATCAGGGTTCACTATCGTGGTAGACACAATTGCATCAATTTGAATATCAGTGTCATATAGCCACGTGGTATCGAATCCGTTAAGAGTAACTGATTCAATAGCTGGATGTCTAGTTTTGGTGTTTTCGTTGTCCTTCCTAACCACATGGTCATAAGTGTTCTGCTTCTTAATTTCTGGTTTCGCCAAACATACCACGCTATGACGTGGTTGTTTACGACCGCATTCCTTCGCTTGGAGTCCAAAAATATTGCATTTGAGACAATATTGGTTCCCGTGTTTCAATGCATGTCGAACCAAATGTTTGGTAGGGGTTTATTCCTATCCTTGGGCATATTTTAACTGTTGCTATCCTTTTCCTTTGGCTTCTAAAATGTGTCAGGTGAGGAACTACAGTCTTCTGACGAGCATCCCCAGACCTTTCCTGTGACGTTTGAAGCCTCTCTGCCATGATAATAATAGCATCCAGTCTCATAGCTCCATGCTGAGTAAGGAATGTCCTCATATAATGTCAGCTGACATTATAATTTTCGGCTGATCTATGATGACCATTTCATGAAATTTTCCTAAAATGCTCCACTTGAGTAGATATGTTAGTAATCTATCCAAAAATAGTACATAATTTTCTTCAGGCTCTTTTTTTTTTTTTGTTCGGTTTTTAATTTCTTCTTATAACTTTCTGCATCAAACTCAAATCTGGCAAGCAATGCCTGCTTGCGAACTTATAGTTGTTAAGTTTCTCTGAACGCAGTCTGAAAAACACATCATAGGCAATCCCACACAGTCCGTGAAATAACTTGATACTCCATTTACCTTTCTCTAAGCCACATAACATATTCTCTCGAATTGGTGAAGATAACTCTCAATCGTTTCGCTATGCTCTGAAAATGGTTCTAAAGGAAACGCCATGGGACCTTGTTGAAGAGAGGATGCTATTGCATTTGCTTCGACTTTTGGGCTTGCGTTAAGTGCGGGGGTGGCTGGATTATTTCCTAGTCTCCTAAGCTTCAGCTCATTTTCCATCCTCTTCATATCAATGGCATGTTGGCGATCTTTCACTTTGTTCTCCATTTCAGCCTGAAGACATCGCTCTGCCAATTCTCTTGCCCTTCTGGACGTTTCATCTTTTTCAAACTCATCCGACGTATAATTCGCCAATTCTGAGCCAAGGAGACCACACAGTATCCCTGTTTCCTTAAACAGGGCACTTAGGTTTTCTGCCTCTGCCATTCTAAATGTATATCTATTCTGCCAACAGTCACTAAATATGTCTATTCTTTCAAAAATAGATATTCTAAAATAGAACAAATCTTGGACAACAGAATAGATTTAAAAAAAAAAAATAGATGTTTTAAACCACAGTAGGTGTTCACAAAACAGAATATTCATCTATTTCATAGGCAGAGGAATTAGCAAGCCACACAATAAAATCAATTTACACAATGTTTTTCATCCGCACAATCATAGTGATAAATACTGACTAACATCAATTTCTAAAATACTCTTTAAAATCTTAAACAGCTGGAAAGGTCGAGCAACACAATAGTCGCGATGATCATAATATCACTGACTGGCAATACCTTGTGTGGTTGTAGTGGGTGAAGATATAAGGAAAATAATCCCCAAATCTTATTAGCCCACTGTATAGGAAATTGAATTCGCTCAAAGAGACTATTAGGGGTATAGATTAAGAATAAAGTGATGTTTCCCAATAGGGCCAATTGAGCACTGGAAATTTACCGAACCTTCGAGAGGTGAGCACTCACTCTGTGTAAACAGAAGATCCGTGTGTTTCTCCAGCCCAAGAAACTGTTTCTCAATATTAGTGTTGTCCCTGGACTAATCTTATCAAGGTTAACACACATGAAAACAACTCAAACATCAAATAACAAGTAAATAAATATCTATTGCTTAAAAAAAAAAAAATATATTATATTAAGATAGCTGCTGAAAGCAGGAAAATGTCTGCAAGGTCATAGAACATGGCATAATCATACAACCACAAAACAAAATTAATAATAACATCGCTTTACACATTTTAGAATTATATCAAATTAATTAATTAACTATCCATATGTTGTCGTGATGAAGTAATGAAATTAGCATCTTCGTTGCCCCAATTAAATGCTTAGCGTTTTCTAGTTCTTACGGAACAAGTTCATGTTTTGGCAGGAATAAAGTAAATGTCCGTGAGTAAATTAAACCATGTAGTCCATTTTTGTTCTTAACCCACATAAGGTTTGAAAGTCTATAGACAAAAACAAATAGGGTGCAAAAGTTCCTTTTCTTATGGAAGTACGAATGTCCATCCTCTTCACACAGGGGGGGGGGGGGGATCCATAACTAATAACAGACAGGGTACGAACGTCCATAAACATGTATTTTTGGAACGGGGAATAATATGAAGTGGTAGTAAAGGAGGCTCAGCGGCGTTTATCCTGCTGGGGTTGATGTTCGGACAATGAAGAGGCCCGTGTTGGTTAAGAGTGAATCCTCCTCATGCACTGGACAAGCATCTTCTCCTCCTACCTTGAGAAATATGACCCTCCTGTTGCCAGACATCATCATTTATAAAAATGTCCCATCTTCATTCAAACAAAGACCATGTCTCCTCAAGGAAGAATATCTCAGTGCCCAACAATCACTATGTATGTTTCCATCATGAAGTTATATTACTCAATACCACCACAATAACAACAGCCGAACTGGCCCACACATCTTGTTAGGTCAGGACATTTATGTATACTGCATCTCGACTGACAATTTCTCCCGGTAATTTACAATTTCCCTCAGTATCATATTAACTGTGCCACTACCAATCATATTATTAAATTTCTTCCGCCAACAAGACAGCACTCTTATGTAGGAATATTGTTGACAATCCTACATGGGTATCGACAAGGGGAAAGTAACTTGCAGTTATCTACATTGATGAAAGTGGGGTTGGGGAAGGGTGGGGGGTGGGGGTGGGGGGGGGTAATATTGACAGCCAAAGCCTTGCAGAAATCCAAGTGGAACTATTTTAAACAAGGCATTAACTATTTCAGTAGTCTCCCTTTTTCTTAGCCCCCAAAATCAAACTACAGATGGTGAATGTCACAGCTATATTTATATGTTGTTGTCAACTCCAGTTCCCATTTTATCAAAAAGAGCGGAGGATAAATGGTCTAAAGCTACAATTAAAATCTACAGGTGTTCCTAGTCCGGACCTGGTTTAACACTGGAATATTTTCTCCTTATATATGTGGTGTGTTTTCGGAATTTTCAAGGGCTGGAGAAAAATATGTAACTACATTCCATGTGCCATGATCTGATTACATTCTAAATAGTCTCTCCCTGTGCCATGATCCGGTTGCATTCTAACTTGTCAGTCCCTGTGCCATGATCTGATTACATAATAACTTGCTTCTTTCTGGGACATGATCCGGTTACATCCAAACTTGCATCTCCCTGGGTGTGAAGTTCTAGCATGTGTCTTGTACCAGCTCTTTGTGGGCTTGAAGAGAGGATGACGCGCTCTGAACACATTAACTGTCATTCTCTCTCTCTCTCTCTCTCTCTCTCTCTCTCTCTCTCTCTCTCTCTCTCTCTCTCTCTCTCTCTCTCTCTGTGTCTTGTGTGTGCCCTCTTGCTTGCGTTCACTCCCTCTCGCACTCGATCTGTCTCTCTTTATTTTCTCTATCGCTCTCGATCTCTCTTTCATATGTTTCTTGTCGTCTTTCTAGTGATGTATCTCAGTCTATTTTTCTCTCTGTTTCTATCGCTCTGTCTGTCATTCTCTCCCTCTCTTTTGCTGTGTCTTTCTCTCTAACTGTATCTCCCCCTCTATGTCTATCTCCTTAAATTCACTGATAACCGCTGTTTCCAATAACCACGTCGTGTTATTCTGTCCGATGGCTGAATCATTTGTGATTTCATTTCCGTAGTGGCGGTCACCGAAGTGCACATGAATAAGAGCGCTTGATCTTAAACTGTTTGTGTGCTGATGCCGAGGTAGCGGTTCAGCCCTTACACTGGTCACCTGGAATAACACGTTGGCATCCCGTTCTTAACCTGGGGACGTACATTACAAGTTGGAGTGGGTTAGCTTGATAATGATGGACACTGGTAATAGGGAAAAATATTTAACACGCAACAATTAGCCCAGTGCGCTAGAAGCAGTAGCACAATAATGGACTACTCTTGAGTTCAAAGCTAGCGAAGGCAACAAGAAACAATCCTTAGTCCATACTGACTGAGTCTGCATCTGTCTTGTTGGATTCCAGGACTGAGATCTCTGCAGCTGCCTAACTTTGCCAGTTCGTATGGACCATGGCCATGATGAAGACTGCAGGGTACAGGAGGAATTACTAAGAAGATTTAAAAGAACAATTGCACCAAAGAACTAAAAAGAAAAATGAAGGTCTCAAACTCATTCGCGCTTCAAGCGGTGCGCTTATCTGTTTCGTTGTTTCTGTTGTCTGATGTAGCCTTTGATAACGACATCTCCACATTTCTGTTCTATGAGTGCCCACAGTTAAATGGATAGATGTTCTTTACTTGATACACCTAAAACACTACTTGGCGGAATAAATTCATTACTGCCAGACTCATTGTGATTATAGCCATAGAAAGATCTTATATCCACAGTTCCAACACAACTTTGTTATTTTTGAATAACGAAGACACAAATAATAGATTGCACGATTTATTGCCAGGCATATTTCACTATATCTCGTCAGGTACATACTGCAGAAATCACACAACTTACGTGAATTAATTAGATAAATCCTTCAAATTGAAATATACACATGTTCGCACAGTTATGTCGATTGTCTACCACGGTAATTTTAAACTGACTAACATGTCTTTCTGCTTGCACAAGGACGGCTTACGAAGGTTGATTAGTATAGCTTCAGCAAACTTTAACAATCGACTACTTTGTATGTTGACCAACACACGGAAGGCACTGTCTCTTTCAACCACGTGACCGCTCTCGAGCACATGTCTCGCGACCGATGAAGCCGGACTGTTCCGGTGTGTCGGCCTGCCTAGGCTACCATCTTCTGTGTGTAGTATCTTGTCCACCCAATTCGGAATGTGTTCTGAAACCCTGCAATGTTACTGTCGCTCAGTCCTACCTATGTAGATGGCCTCGCATCTGCATGTAAATTGGTAAATGCAATTTGATTTGGCGTACAAAGCTACAGGTTCTTTTACTGCTGGGTTAGGGATCGGTTTGGTTCTGTGCCTGATGACTGGAGTTGCAGCACAGAATATTCGATCGACTGCTGTGATGAGCTGGTCCCGCAGACGTTGCATTACGTTATCTCCTCGGAAGGATAGCTGGATGAATACCTTGAGTTTAGGGACTATAGTTACTTCTGGTTTAGGTTTGGGCTGTTGGCAGTGGCGCTCTATAAATCCTGTGGAGTACCCATTCAGGTTTAAGGCATTCTTCAGAGTTTCAAATTCCTCTGCTAGTGTATCATGGGTGCATATCTTCCTAGCACGGTCAAACAGGGTCCGTACTAAACCCCGTTTGTACTGGACAGGTGCGAAGCTCTGAAAATTTAAGTATTGGCCAGTTTATGTTTCTTTACGGTACACTGATCTTTGAATTGTGCCGTCTACTCTAAGTCTCATTAGGATATCGAGAAACGGCAACGCTTCGTTGTGTTCGTGTTCCATAGATAGAGAGATGTTTTTATGTGTCACGTTCATTGTGGCTTGGAACGACGTTGCTTGTAGCTCGTCTGTGGTAATAATTAGTATATCGTCCACGTAACGACGGTAGAAGGCAAAGTTATTGATGTCTGAGGATCTCTTTTCTTCTAAGTGTGCCATGAAGATGTCCGCTAGAATAGGTCCAAGCGGGCTCCCCATGGCCACTCCGTCAATTTGGCGATATGACTTGTTGAGAAAGTTGAATTGTATATTGGCGGTACATAATTTTAACAGCTTCTCTACAATTGCTGATGGTATGCCTAGTTTTAGTTGTTTCTCTCTAATGCGTTCACTTATTATATTCACGGTCTCATCTAATGGAACGTTGGTGAATAAAGAAGCAATATCCATGGATGCCATGTGTTTATTGTTTATGTCCATAGTATCCAATAATTCCACCAGTTTGAATGTATCTCTGAGTGTTCGGAAGGATGGCGGCCGGCTGTTGCTGGATTGACTGGTTTGCGTTTTCGGTTCACGATTACTTTTTTCAGGAGACTCCTGGGAGTTGGCGCTGTAGCTATGGAGTTAGTGCTTTGTGCGGCGCTTTCGGTGGGTCGCCCTGCGGAAAGAGACCGAGCCATATGGGATAAAATATGGGTCAATGAAGTCTTTCTGGTGACTGCCGTTTCCATCGACGATAAACTGTATTTTTCGTGGAGGACTTTTGTGTTGGCATTCTGGCGACGGCATTATGCACATTGTACCTGTGCGGGATGTTGGCTTGTCGAAACTCCTGTCTATTCCATTGTTCACATAGGGCAGTGAGGAGAATTTTGTGTGATATTCACTGGCACAGGAAAGGAACAATATGGGGATGACCCGTTGCCGTGAAGTTGGAACCGCGACTAACTAAGTAACTTCCGAGGAGATAACGTAATGCAACATCTACGGGACCGGCTCATCACAGCAGTCGAGCGAACATTCTGTGCTGCAACTCCAGTCATCAGGCACAGAACCACACCGATCCCCATCCCAGCAGTAAAAGAACCTGTAGCTTTGTACGCCAAATCAAATTGTATTTACCAATTTACATGCAGATGCGAGGCCATCTACATAGGTAGAACTGAGCGACAGTTACATTGCAGGGTTTCGGAACATATTCCGAATTGGGTGGACAAGATACTACACACAGAAGATGGTAGCCTAGGCAGGCCGGCACACCGGAACAGTCCGGCTTCATCGGTCGCGAAACATGTGCTCGAGAGCGGTCACGTGGTTGAAAGAGACAGTGCCTTCCGTGTGCTGTTCAACACACAAAGTAGTCGATTGTTAAAGTTTGCTGAAGCTATAATAATCAACCTTCGTAAGCCGTCCTTGTGCAAGCAGAAAGACATGTTCATCAGTTTAAAATTACCGTGGTAGACAATCGACATTACTGTGCGAACATGTGTATATTTCAGTTTGAAGGATTTATCTATTTAATTCACTTTACGTTGTGTGATTTCTGCAGTATGTACCTGACGAGATGCAGCGAAATATGCCAGGCAATAAATCGTGCAATCTATTTTTTGTGTCTTCGTTATTCAAATTCATAACGGGAAATCATTGTTTTGAACAACTTTGTTGTCTCAAATGCATGCAGCGAAATGTCAAAATGAAATTAAAGTACTTTCAGCTTTGGCACAACGATGCAATTATTGATTGCATCATCATTACAAATACTGCTGTTTTATTTTATGAATAAGTTTTGCCCACCTGCTGAAATAAATGTGTTATGAAGTAATCAAGTTAATATCAGTTAATTCAGAAAATATGCTTATTTTCTATAGAAAATTCACAGAGGTACATTCGGACCTCATTGGCAACACGTGCAGAAACGTATGAAAGTATATGCAATATTTATGCGGTTGCTTAAACATTGCAACATGGTTTTGGGGAATATATTGCTAATAATATCATATAATATCATAAATATTAAATCAAATTTAAGAAAACTAGAGAAACCGTCCATGTGGACCCCGTGATAGTTCTAGCGCTTAAATGATAACACAACAAATACTGATGCTTTGACGTATTCGTGGATTTGTGTCCAGTGTCTAATGGTTACCACGATTCAACTTTATAGTATGTTCTCTTATCCATCATCGATGACATCAATATGTTCCATCTATCTACTACATGTATCAAGTAATCCATCTTTCAAAAAGTACCTTTGTTAATATTATGAGATGAAGGAAGCAGCCGTTCAATGTATGGAAGAAGGGTCACCTGGCATGTGTCTGATGGGACCTGATTATCACTCAGAAAAATTTATACATGATCATCTGACATAAGAATTAGGTACGACAAGACAAGAATGAGTCCAAGAAGTAACTACCATGCACAGACAAGCATGGCAAAGAGATTCATGCAGAGCTGTATAGAGTTATGAAACTAGGGGTTCTGGGTACCATGATGAGATGGCTTCAACACCAGCCTTCAGAATGAGTATCCTGATGATGATGCCGTTCTGGATCTTAGGAACAATGAGAATGTTGAAGCTCTGGAGTAGTGCACAAGCAATGGCTATTACTAACAAGTTGTATTTACACAAGTAATATACTGTTATAACCCCTGAGTGCATGACTATTACAGTCTAAGGGTCAGTAATAATTTCTTAAACAACTGACATGAAACGGTTCTCGTGTTACAGGATGTGCATTCGGAGCGTCATGTTACGAAAATGGATCTATCGTCGAATCAAACTGTCGCCTCCAGATGTGCATCGTATATGAGAGTGGAGGATATTTCTACCCTTCTTTTGAACAGACCAATAACTGTATGTTAAATGCGTGTCTTTATGTCTTCCCCTTTAGAATCTGGGTTGGGTCCAGGGACTATGCGATTTGTGAATCCCATGGAGGACACATTAACACCATATGCCTAACCAAGCCAGTCTGATTGTTCGGATTATTATCTGGTTATATCCTAATGTACTTCTCAGTGGGTTTAAATTCCGTGTATATGTCTTGCAATCCCCACAGGTTTGTTGAATTGAAGAGAGAAAGGAAGAGCTCTGTACCAACGTTTTCTTGTAGATGGTACATTGGCACTGATACGAGATAAAGTTCGCAACACCCATCTCACGCCTACAGTTGCAACACTTTTTTCACATTACAGGTGACCTGAACGCCAATCATGGGAACTAATAAAAATGAACTGCTAGGTACGCGTGACTCCTGCCAAGAAATCAGAGAAAATAAAAACATGCACAGCGTGGGTACATTACAATGAAAGCATGTCTGGAACACGAAAATCACACTGTAACTTTAAGAATGGTATTACTAACTTTAAAATAAAATATCAGTGAGTTACTCCACAACATAACGAATAGATTTTTTTGATCTTACTGATCTTCATCAGTAATTGTCGTGTGTGTGTAAAGAATGACTGTCGTATTAGTTACTTGTTCTTCTTTACCACTTTAGTGTCGTCCCTGGAGTGAAGAGAATCAACACCCACATTATTTTTAATTCAATATCTCTATTCTGGAGAAATCCAGCAGACTCCGTCCACACACTCCCTCAATCTGAAGACACCTTCCTCTCACTCTTACTCACCCCTGGATCATGCCCCCTCTCATTCTTCCCCAACATAACATACTTGACAACTCTCGCTTCAACAAATAAAACAAGAAATTTATTTAAGCGAAGAGTATATGTAGGAGAAGTGTATGTGTGTATAAGGTGTAGAATGTGTGACGGGTATTCTAAATCGTCTATAGACTCAGATCAGTGTTCAAGAGGATATTCATTCTCATCCCTGTGCTGAAGACACACCAGCACCATGTATCCCATACAAGTAGCCTCACCCAGGTGATGCTCCTCCGGTCACGTGAAGACTTCCTCCGTTGTCTCTGGAACCACCAGGATGCTTGGACACCCCTGACAAACACTGTCTAATTAGAGTCTGATTCACACTATGAACTTCCTCGGTTATTTAACGGATTGGTAATCAGGAAATTCTAATCCTATTGTCACTGTTAGTGGAGAAATCTTAATGGATCTAGAGTCACTTTTTCTAAAGATTCCTCATATTAACACCACAATCTAACTGTTCTGGGTATCAGTATAAATTATGCAATGTTCTGACTGTTTATTGGTACATCTATCACTTGGCTAAACCTCAATCTCGTCAACATGTCCTGCTCAGCAGAAGCCAGGTTCCCGCAAACCAACTTGGGTATAAGCCCTATGTAGCGGCCTCTCAGCAACCTCTGTCTTCAGATGCTGAGCCCTCCTTGTATAAAACTTTGAACCTGTTTCTTCGTAGTAAATCCTCGCACACTCAAGTGGAACACTCAAGAGGAACTGTACATGGAACCTGTAGAGCAGATAACATCATGGTGAGGGCAACTCAGTCCTGGCCAGAATTAGGCAAGTGTAGGCCAATAACAGCACTCAGATCTATAACAGAGATCCGATCTCTGTCAGACGGCCAAATAACTCAATCTGAGACATTGCAACACCAGGAAAGATTAAAGGAACGGGTAGAAACCCAGCAGATGCCCTACTGGAAGACCCTACCATTACACATTCCCCTCCTCCCTCTCAACCATCCTTAATCTCTCTAATTATTATTCCACTACATTGTCCTCAACTTCCCGAGTAAAATGATATATAACACAAGCTACTTGAAGCCACACAATAGAATACTAGTGTCGACGCTCCTATGATACTTTCTAGCACCGCACTGTACTGTACTCTACTCCTAATCATAATACATTATATCACTGCACCTATAATACATTATATCACCACACAGTACTGTACTCTATTCCTAATCATACTCTTAAGTTAGATATAATTAATTGCCTACCATATGTCTATTCCTGTTGTTACTCGAGAAACTAGGCAATCCGATTGGATCTATGTCCGCGGATAACTATCACTACTAAGATAGGCTAGTCTCTCTAATATAACACAACTCGGAATTATCCCCAATCCTAACACTACAGAATGTTTTTCTCGACTCCCTCTACCTGTTTAAAGCACTGGGTTTTATATGGGTGCTTGAGTGAGTCACCAGAAAGTCCAGACGCCAATCTGTCCAGAATCTGGCTTTGTCTTCCTGTTTCCAGACTAACCAGAGTCAATTAGCTGTCAAGTTTCCTTTTCATCTAGGGAGTAATTTGTCTCATCCAACAAATATCCGGGTTGTCTGTGAGCCAGAGACCTTTCTCCCATTACAGAATCCTTCTGACCTCTAGCAAACATCTGTCCATTACTTTCAACGGCCAACTCCCGTTTTGTAGACAAATGTTGCCAATACACACCTCTCGAACAACATCCTGTCATCAAACTGTCGACTGTGTGTAGACAACTCGACGTGACTCCCTCTGATCTCATACACACTGTCGACCAGGTGCAGAGAATCTGTACCGACGTATTTTCCTCAGTTTGTTCACCATCAAAGAGTCAATTGTTAGCAAAATAATGTCGGGCCTGGTTGTCATCGATCGACTGACAAGTTTATTTATCCTGTGACATAGTCCCCCTCCTAAGAGAGTAGTCCGCAACAAGTCTTTCTTCTTGGAGGTTCGATCCAGATGACCTATTCCTCTTCTTCAGGAGCTGGATGTCTAGACAGGAAATCAGCTCCAACATTTTCCTTCCCAGGTATATACTCCACTGTAAAGTGGTATGGCTGAAGTAGCAACGACCACCGCATCAAACGGGCGTTGAGCTTCTGAGAAGTGGCCAGGAATATCAAGGGTTGATGATCCGACTGAACTCGAAACTGAACTCCATACAAATAAGGCTGAAATGTTTGTACGGCCCATACGAGAGCCAAACACTCTTTCTCAACGGTCGAATAATTCCTCTCAGCCGGGAGAAGTTTCTTGCTTGCGTATGCCACTGGTTTTAAAACTGAAGCATCGTCGTTTCCTTCCTGTAACAAAGCTGCCCCAATCCCAATCTTACTTGCATCCGTTCTCAACACAAATGGTTTGGAAAGGTCCGGGAGCTGTAACACAGGTTTGCTGACCAAGGCCTCCTTCAACTGACTGTAGGCAGTCTCACATTCTGGTGTCCAAACTATTTGGTCTGGGAATCCCTTTTTGAAGGTTTCTGTTAATGGAGCTCCCAGTTCAGTGAAATGTGGGATAAATTTGTGGTAGAACCCACACAACGATAGAAAAGATCGCACATCCTTCTTCGTTTTTGGCCTTGGAGAACTTCTGATTTTCTCTAGGTTCTTTTCCTCTGGGACAATGTGTCCTGGAGTGATGGTGTGACCAAGAAATTCCAGAGTCTGGTAACCGATCATGCACTTGGTTGGGCGAGCTGTAAGCCCCGCTTCCTTGATCCTATTGAAAACACTTTCCAAGGATTGTAAATGGTCATCCAAACTGTCACTGGAAATCAGAATATCATCCATGAATGAGATGATGGACGGATCCTTTAAAGGATCTAGTAAAGTCCTCATCATGCGAGTAAACACACTAGGTGCATTGCTGAGTCCAAAGGGCATGACTTTGAATTCATAATGTCCACTGGGGGTACAGAAGGCCAGTAGGGGTCGAACCTCTGGTTTGACCGGAATCTGATAATACCCGCGACTCAGATCCACCTTTGAGAAATACCTTGCCTCATGGAGCCTCGCGAATAACTGAGTTGGATTCGGCAAAGGTTCCACCTGAAATTGTGTATGACTGTTCAGACGTCGGTAGTCTATACACAACCGGTGTTCTCCACGTGGTTTTCGTAACAAAACTACCCCCGCATTGTATGGAGATGTGGATGGTGCAATCACGTCATCCTCCAACAGTTTCTGTATTTCCTCCTCCAGGGCCTTTTCTTTAGAGAATGGCACTGGGTAAACCTTTTGGCGAACAGGCTCTTGAGTGGTCAAAGTCATCTTGAACTCCACCAACCTCGTTCGTCCTGGTTTATCAGTCAGTATCTCCTTATGAGACTTGAGAACCTGGGTTATCTTTTCCCTCTCCTGGGAAGTCAGATCAGGGTTCACCTGTACATCCTTGTAGGTTTCCTGGTGTACCAGGGGATATTCCCTTCCCTCGTTGGTTCCCACTTCCGTCTCCACTGCAACTGCCATTGCCATGAGGTGAGCTGCTTTTTCTCCTGGTCTCTCTTCGTATTTCCGCAAGAGATTGATATGGAAAATCTTCGACTTTCCCCGGATCCGAATCTGATAGTTGGTTCTGGATATCACCCTTTCCACGGGAAATGGTCCTTGCCAACCTATCTCCAGCTTGTTGTTTCCCGTTGGGAGGAGCAACAATACTTTGTCTCCCACCTTTAGAGATCTGTCTTTAGACCTACGGTTGTAGTAAGCCGCATGTCTTTTTCTGGCTTTTTCCAAGTTTTGATTAGCCAGAGTCCATCCCTTGCGAAGTTTTTCTTTCAGTTCCTCCACATATTTGTAAGAAGAGATCACTTCTTCTGACGTCCCTTGTTCAGTCCAACTCCTCAACATGGCTTCCGACGGTCCTTTGATTGGACGACCAAACAGCAACGTAGCGGGTGGTAGTCCTGTTGTGCCATGAGGAACTTCCCGATAGGCAAAGAGGGCTGCTGGGATATATTCATCCCACCTATCAGGTTTTTCCTGCGCTAGTTTCCTGAGCATTGTCATCAACGTGCCGTTGAAACGCTCTACTTGTCCATTGGCTTGAGGGTGATAAGGGCTGGTATGGATATGGTTAGAGTGGAACACCCTAAATACCTCCTCCATAAGTTTTCCACAAAACTGGGACCCATTGTCCGTCAGTATTTGATCAGGAAAGCCTAATCTTGTAAAGGCCTCCATCAGTGCGTCCGCCACTCGTTTCGAGTCAATTGTGGTCAACGGTATGGCTTCACCCCACATTGTACAGCAATCCACCATGGTGAGTATGTACATGTTCCTCTTCCTAGTCCTAGGAAGTGGACCCACAATATCGATGGCTACCCTTTCGAAAGGAGAGTTCATGATGGGCATTTCACCCAAGACCACCGGTGCTGTCCAGTGTTTCGGTGCCACCCTCTGGCACTCAGGGCATGACTTTACATACCGACGCACATCACCTGTCATTCCCGGCCAATAGTAGTGGCAGGAAATTCGCTGCATGGTGGCGGCAATACCCGTGTGTTCACTAAAGGAGATGGTATGCCCCATATGAAGAATCTGGGAACGGTGAGCTTTCGGGACCACCAACTGACCATGTAGGTTGTCTCCCCTTCCGGCTCTCCTGTAGAGTATCCTATTCTTCATATAGTACTGCCCCCGTTTTGGTGGATCAGCACTTTTCTGCAGCTTTTTGTAGCAAGAACGTAACGTAGCATCCTTACTCTGGGCAGTTCGCAACTCCCCTGGCAGTGGGTTAGTCACCTTGGCTTCTGCCTCATCCGTTTTCGTCTGAGAGCGAGTCTGAATTGCTCCCATATGGATTGGCTCCCTGGGCATTCCCAGAAAGACATACCGGCAACCGAGGATTACGGGAAAAATGGGATCAGTCAACACCGTGGCCTTGATGGTGCCGGTGATATATCTTGACCGAATCTCCACTGTGGCAATGGGCAATTTCATGGCTACAGCACTCTTCTGTGCAGGCTGTATCTCCATGGTTTCACCTGTGAATTGTTCTGGATGTACCAGATCCGCAGAAATCACGGGCTCCCCGTCCAGTCCTGTGTCGTATAAACACTCCACTTGACGACCGTTAACTTCTACCAATTCCACTACAGGTGGTTTTTCCTGGTCTCGAGTCTCTTCTTCGGCCTCGACCTGTTCGGTGGGCTCCACCTTAGGTTTTCCGGGGCACACGACGAATTGAGTGTCTCCTGACTTTTCCCTGCAGTCAATAGCATTGTGTGTATTCGACCTGCAGTGTTTGCACCATTTCCCTGTCCTAGATTTTCTTGTGCCGGACTTGAGTGAGCTCTCCTGGTGGTGAGCATCCTTGTCGACCTTGGTATTGTCAGTGTCCACCTGCGTTGAAGTCACTTGACATGCCGCGAAGTGAGGGTTCTTAGCCTTCGATTTGCAATCCCTCGTATTGTGAGAAGGTGACTTACAAATCGAACACCACTTCTCCGACCATGTTCGTTTTTGTGTAGAGCTTGAAGTTTTCTTGCTTTCCCCCTTCGTCTTCTCCGAACTCTCCTCTGAAGTTTTGACATATGGTTCCACCTTTTTAGTTCCTGTGCTTTTTGCTTTCTTCAGGTTATGTTTTTCCTGACTTTTGGTGTTTGTAGAAATGTTTTCTGCTGCCTCCCCATGGACCTCGACGAACCGTTCTGCCAATTTCGTCACCATGTCGATTCGTTCCGCCCCTTGTTCTCCCAAGAATGTCCTGAGAGGTTTTGACATTTGCTTCCGCATCTGGTCGACTACCGTGAGCTCTTCCAGACTCTCATAGTCATGCGCAAACCCAGCCAAATCCATCCACTTATGGAGATAGATATGCTTTCAGACGCAGACTATAGGCGGCGAACAACTCCCCCGGTTCTCGTTTCGCTCCTCGAAATTTTTTCCGGTAGGTATGGGACGTAACTTCAAAACGTTTCAGCAAAGCCGTCTTCAACTCGTCATAATTGTTCTCATATCCTGGTGGCAGGCGAGAATAAACCTCGTAACCGGCCCCGCGTAATCCCTGGGATAGCTTGAGATTCCATTTATTACGGTCCAGACCCATAGCAACTGACATAGCCTCGAAGCGTTGAAGGTATTGGTCAATCTTCTCTTTGTCCTCCTCGTAGATCGCTAGAGGGAACTTCATAGCATGGTAGCTATGTCCACTTACTGGTGTTGCGCCAGGGAGAGAGGAACCTCCCACTGCTCCCTCAGTTTCCCCACTAGATTGCCTCTTAAGCTCGATTTCCCGCATCCGGTACTCATGCTCCCTTTTCTGAGCCTCTTGCTCCGCTTCCCGTTGCTTAGCAGCTTGCTCAACCTCAAGTATCTTAGCAGCTTGCTCTGCTTCCAGTTTTTTAGCTTCTATTTCCAGCCTTCTCATGGCTTGCTCAGCCTCAAGTTGCCTAGCAGCTTGTTCTGTTTCCAATTTCTTAGCTGCTTGCTCTGCCTCCATCCTTCTCAATTCCAACTCGGCCTTCCGATCTTCCCTTTCTGCTTGATGATACTCCCTCTCCAATTCCTGTATGTAATCCGTTAGAGCAGAACCCGACAACCCCATTTCTTCCCCCTTTGCTCTAAGTTCTGCCGTAGTTAATCTAGGAGTGGCCATTTTACAGAGAGGTAACTCAACAGATAGAGTATAGATTATCTCTAAACAACTATATAGATAATCACAAAATACTATTAATCTATATATTTATAACACACCACACAACACAACACAATCACTCAGTGACAAGAGTAGAATCAGGCCACAGACCTATGCAGACGTGTGAAGTGTGAACAGGTAAGATAAGTCCTAACACCTATCCACATTCACTCTAGCTGGATTCTCACTAATAGGATATCTCCATCCTCTAACTAAAGATCCCGTTGTCTAAAGATCCCGCTGTCCAAAGATCACGTTTACGAGCCCCCAATAAATGTCGTGTGTGTGTAAAGAATGACTGTCGTATTAGTTACTTGTTCTTCTTTACCACTTTAGTGTCGTCCCTGGAGTGAAGAGAATCAACACCCACATTATTTTTAATTCAATATCTCTATTCTGGAGAAGCCAGCAGACTCCGTCCACACACTCCCTCAATCTGAAGACACCTTCCTCTCACTCTTACTCACCCCTGGATCATGCCCCCTCTCATTCTTCCCCAACATAACATACTTGACAACTCTCGCTTCAACAAATAAAACAAGAAATTTATTTAAGCAAAGAGTATATGTAGGAGAAGTGTATGTGTGTATAAGGTGTAGAATGTGTGACGGGTATTCTAAATCGTCTATAGACTCAGATCAGTGTTCAAGAGGATATTCATTCTCATCCCTGTGCTGAAGACACACCAGCACCATGTATCCCATACAAGTTAAAAAATCAACAACCCGTATCCCGGGTATCAGAGCACAGTACTTCGTTTACGAACAAAACAACTCTGAACACCTACTTGCAAGAGGATCAAGATCTGGAGGTTTTGTTCATTTTTAAAAATTAGTGCATATGGTCAGCACCATGTGTATCAAGTTTTAAGCATCAAGTTAGTCGCAGAAAAGGATGACAGGTTAAAGAGGGACAAATCATAGATGGGGTGGGCAGAAAATGTTGACATGCAGGTCTGTAGTCTTACACACATCAACGTAAGCGGATAATGTGTATATGTGTACCCAGGGCTTAATAGCACATTCCTCTGCATTGTCACGCTTGGTAGGATGTGCAAACGGCCGAATCATGGAGCTGTCAATGCAGAGATCAACGAGCTCATCAATGAACTTTCAGTCTATTTCGATACGCTTATCTAAATCTGTTATAGAACAGTAGAGAAGTGTGTGGGTGTTCACGGTGTGCTCAATGGGCCGATCCATTCAAGATGCCAGGGGACTCCATTCTATGACCACTAACAGCATGACCATGGAGTTGATGCAATGGCACCGGCTTTCATATGCTGGAATAACAGAATTATGACAATGTTTGTGTCTTGAGTGATTCAATGAGCATGATCCGGTCGTCGAATCGGGAAACTGTACGTAGGCAGTGGACGGATTCGCTACCGAGGGCTAATGTTCGAAGAGTCACCTTCATCTTCATCTATGGACATGCAGGATTCGAGGGAAATGAACGAGATGATAAACTTGCTAACTCTGCATTCATTGTAGGAGGCCAGCCTACGAATCTTGCGGATAATATTAAAGCCCTTAGAGATGGGAGGAGAGCGGAGGACTATGACGCCAGTGAATCTACATCGTGTCTAGAACTAACTAACTAACTAACTAACTAACTAACTAACTAACTAACTAACTAACTAACTAACAAACTAACAAACTAACTAACTAACTAACTAACTAACTAACTAAATGATAATATTAATGATGAGTATACAGAAAAAAATATGGAATAGAACGTCAGGTGACATTATACTCTCAACTCTCTATATTTCTCTTTCTTTTTTTTTCTTTTGTTGTTTCTTTCACACACAATAACTTTCTGGTTGTCTCATCTGCCCACACACATACACACATCCTCCACCTACCAATACTCACCCACTTACATATACTCCACCGCACAGCCAGACACTCCCAATCACAAAGCCAAATACACACCTCGCACCCACAAATACCCCTCCACCCACATATATCCCTACACATATCTCCCAACCCCACACCCATCCCCAATGCCACCTACACACACCCACCCACATATCCACACACACATATTCCCACCCATCCACGCCCTTACATCCCACTAAATACCATCACCCACACACATCCACACACACCCACCCACCCACCCACCCAAAAAACACACCCCCACAGATCGCCATCCATGATACACACCACCCACCCACACGTCCCTCGTACACACACACATCCTCACTCACCTGCATGCACATCCCCCATAATCTCCCCACCCACCCATATCTCCCTACCCCCCCCCCCCCCACACACACACACACACACACCCAAATGAAAAAAAATATTGTGATAATGAAAACAATATGTTATACATTATGTAACGAAGAAAAGTTTATGCAATTCAATAAAGAATATAATTTCTGGAATTGACATAAACATGATGAAATACGCAGTGCTCTCTCTCTCTCTCTCTCTCTCTCTCTCTCTCTCTCTCTCTCTCTCTCTCTCTCTCTCTCTCTCTCTCTCTCTCTTCTCAAAAACACTCACTCGCACTCACTCTCCTTTACTCTTTCACACACACACACACACACATACACACTCTCTCTCGCCCTCTTTGTCTCATTCTTTTCTCTCTCATTCACTCATTCGCTTAAATTCTCTCTTACCCATTCACTCACTTTAACACATTCACACACACACACACACACACACACACACACACACACACACACACTCACACACACACACACAAACACATAGTGAAAAATGATACCACTAGGTGATTTATGGAGGCATATAGTCTGAATGGTGAACATATTGAAAGAGATTTCGGTTGAATGTATAGGGGCTCATTGGAGTTTCAAGATCTGTTGGAAGGTCATTTCACAAGTGGGCACCAGAATATGCAAAGCAAGTTATGTAGAAGTTCAGTCTAGGTTGTGGGACATATAATAAATTTAAGCGCTTGCTGTTCATTGCGTAAGATTGAATCAACGGTTTAAGATACTCTTGGATACTTTTAGGTTTTACTTTATTCACTAATTTGGCTTTGTTAAAAAGGAAACTCTTTCGAAGTTGTAGAAGCCTTAGATGACTATGTATATTATCACTTTCAGCGTGTTTTGTGCCTGAAACTAGAACAAAGTCGTTTCATATTAGATTTAGTGCAACCATCCCAGACTTGGAACACTAATCCAGAAGAGATAGAATGTAGGATGTATAGAATAACTTTCGCGTGCTTTTGTCCGGGAAGTGCTGAATTTTAGCAAGTTGGTAAACATTATGTGCTATTTTCTTGGTAAGGACATGGACATGGGAGCTCCAATTTAAGTATATATTAATTAAAAGAAACAATGACTTATATTCATTTACATTAACTATAGGTAATGTGTCTCTGCGGAGTTCGAGTGCTGCCCCAGTTATAAAAAGTGTCTGAAGTTTTTGTCTGGTCGTTTATTAGCATGGATTTGGTTTTGTCGATGTTAATTTGCATGAGGTTTTCATTGCTCCATCTAGTAATATTATCAAGTTTTTTTTTGTAAATAACTTTCTAATTCACTACGGTTCTTCTGACTAGCATATATAGTACAATCGTCTGCAAATAGATCACAATTAGTATTGAGATATAGAGGAAGGTCGTTAATATAAACTGCGAAAAGCAGCGTACCTAGTATCGAGCCCTGAGGAACACCAAAATTAAGCTGTGTGGGTCTTGATAGACTGTTATTAAAGGACACGACTTGTTGACTGTCTGATAAAAACGACGTAATTAGATTCACCATATTGGCACTAATCTTCACTTGTTTCAGTTTGCTAATTAAAATATTGTGATCTACCATATCAAAAGCTTTTTTTAAAGTCTACAAACACCGCTCCACAAATGTAGCCATTGTTGATGTTAAAATGCCCTTATCGGTCAGTTTTGTTAGAGCACTATGACAAGAATATTTAGGTCGAAACCCAGATTGGCTGTCAATTATTAGATCGTTATTAATAAATGATGTAATGTTATTTTATGGTTGTACTTTTCTAATGGCGTTGATAGCGACAATAGTAAGGAAATAGGTCTATAATTACCCAAGACGCTGTTATCAGTTGAACCATATTTAAATAGAGGATAAACTTTAGCAATTTTTAATGAAGATGGGAAGCAGTTTTTGGCCAGGCATTGATTATATGTCCATCTCTCCATCATTAATACACTGTAGAGTTCATTCAATCAAGAAAACACTGTATAGATCCATCAATCTATAATACACTGTATAGTTCCAGAATCTACACTACATTTTACAAATCCATATATAAAAACAATTTTTACCAGTAGCAAACTTGAATAACGAAGACAAAAACAATAGATTCCAAGATTTATTGCCTAGAAAATTTCGCTGCATCTCGTCAGGTACATACTGCGGAATTCACAAAACGTAAATTAAAATAACAAGATACAGCATTCAAGCTAATATATATATATATCTTCTTCTTCTTCTTCTTCTTCTTCAGCTTTCCGAGCCATTGAGGTTCTTTGCTGCAAATACAATCCGTCTCCATTCGTCTCTCTGGTGGACCTTAGATTACACCCAACATATAACAGAGAAAAACTACAAGACATTACAGTCAAAGAGAAATTTACAGATGAAATAAAATGTAAACTTGAATACAATATATATATATATATATATATATATATATATATATATATATATATATATATATATATATATATATATATAACGTAAGGAGTATTTGATCTACAAAAAGAAGTCCGGCGGCATAGATCATCAATACATTGTGTAGAGACATATATTTGCAATACAGCATATGGAGTCTTATATCTACAATACACTTTACGGAACCATATATCTACAATACAATGTGTACTATGAGTACTATTTCAACATGGCAATGTACTGAGCCACTGGGAAACAAATACTTACTCATCACTATAAAGAAGGAGGCTAATCTAGCGAAAGGCATGAATGTGCTAACGAAACAGAGATCACAAACAACTGAAGATGTCGAACAGTTATTATTATTTTGGATAAATCAAAACCAATTAGATGTTGATTCTATTTCGGAGGCAATCATATGTGAAAAGGCCAGACAGCTGTTTGCTGATCTCATTAAAAAAATGCCTGGGACGAATGCTAATGTACTTATTGATGTTAAGGCCAACTGATTATGGTTTCAAAAATCCAAACGGTGCACTGTCGTTTACAGTGTAACTAGGAACGGCCACGTTGGGAATTCGGGCAAGTCTTGAACCGAAAAATAGTATAAAACACTATATTCATTCTCTATTAGATGTGTTTTTTATTTTATGTGTAGTTTGGAGTGTCTAGAACGAATTAATTAGATTTAAATTGATTCAGATAGAAATAAGTGCCTCGGTTTTAGTCGGTTTCGGATTTCGCTGATTGTTGTCAGACGGATTATCGACGAAAACCGAGCTTTGACTGCACTGCCATCTGTGATCAGCAAACGTCAGAATAGTTCTATATTCACCAGATTTTTAGTGCATACCACGACACTGAAATCTAATTTGCAGATCATACGTAACCAGTTGTGGCATAACGCTAACCACCATTATTCATTTACCAAAACATGCCGCAAGAAGAGGAAACAACATTAAAAGAAATTGACTACACAACCGCAAACGGAGACTAGGACTTAAAACTTAACATCGAAACTGGAACTGAACAAGTGACAGATGACGTGGATTCTTGGAAAGATTTCATCAGCCAAGGCTTAAAAAACCATTGGACGGGACAGACACGTGACACGGCTTTCGCGCCAACGCCGGTATAGATTATGATAAGCAGCGCACTCTTGCGAAAACATGCCTGGCGAACAGACGTCAGAAATTGTGTGACCAAATTTTCAAATAGAGGAGGCAGAATGTCTGAATCCCAGTGATCTTGGTGGCTACATACCAACAACCACCCAACACATCAGCAAACTAACCACCTAAATCAGACCTGAAAGAGGGAAGCCGAGAGAAAGAGATGAACCACAAGTGAGATGGAAGATGACTTGGCCATGAGCAGAGTATGGGGAGGCCTTCAGAGGAGCTATACGGGCAGACCTGAAGTGGATCCATCAGTCAATGGACCCTGGCTTACCTAATCTTCCAGTCACCAGGTTACCTTTCTAATGGGTATACACCACACCCAATTTCAGGAAAACTGATATTTAATTGTTGAATTACCATCACACTTAATATGTACAACATCAAATCGTTTACTATGTTTCACACTTGTTGACATCTCATGTATTTATGCTTGTTCATTGATGGTCTCTGTGTGACTGGTCCAATGTGCAACTTTTCTAATGTATCTTGTGTAAATCACAATAGAAATGTATGTACTGGCCAGAAGGATCAGGCCCAGTCAATAAATGATTAACATGAATTGACCTTCTGTTAATTTATCAGTTCAAACCTATCTGTGAGTCAACAACTTCTTTGTACATCATGTTGTCAGAATCTAATGTGATTGATTATGTGTTTGATTGTTTAAAAATAAATTAACTCATAATGACTTACTAAAATGGGGGAGAGAAGACTCTAGATCTATCAACTGCTCAATATCCATGTTTTCTTCATCTAAATCAGGCTGAGAAAATTCTCCAGACTTTCCTCAGATTTGATAACCAATAAAAGGGGGCTCCAGAGCTATCAGAATCATTGGAGAAGGGGCAGATTCCCAGTTAGTAATTACCATTCTCACCAGGGCCATAATCTATATCTCCTAGACATACTTAATAGAACGAGGCCTGCAGATAACTCAAGGTTCATATTCTGGGGTTATTGAAGATAGAAGAGGATGGGGCTCTACTTCTTTTGTTAGAGATGGGGCATGCACTACAGTGATCTCCCACTTCCTTCAAAAATATATGACATATTGTCGGCTACGTCCTGGATGGTTCCCATAGAATGAACCTTTAAACAATTACATAAAACATTAACACAATTATCTTTAGATTTTGAACATTGTCATTTTCTTATATTGATTGACAGCCACATGATATGAATGACATTAACAGATAAATAAGAGTAGGTGACTGATCATTCCTCCTGAAGAAGGGGGCCATGGTCAAATAGGCTTATACTTCAGAAAGAGGTGCTCCAGGAGAAATATATAGTGTGTATCTACTCTACCAACACTACTTCTCTTCCAGAGAGGGTGTTCTTTTTCTGTGGAGTCTGAACTTAACAGCATTTCATCAAACCACCTGAAAATCGTATCCGTTGGGAAAAATCTGTCTAATTTCAGATTCTTTTCTTTACTAGGAATTAATTCTGGTTACTTCAGTGCCTGCTGCCTTTGGCTTTTCCAGCATTGACAGACAGACATAACATAGGGTGTTTTTAATATTGCACATGCTCTGTTGTATATTTGCAGATCAGGGACTGACAAGCTTACGCGGATCAGACTAACTGCAATTATATATTTAGGCAGAACAAAGCAATAAATTATAGACATGGCAGAAACTGCAAAGTTTAGAGCCCAAATAACAGAAACAGGTAGGGCATGCGGGTTAGATGGCCTTGAGCTAGCTAACTATGTTTCAGATGCATTCGACAAAAGAGAAAGACTGCAAGCGGAATTGGCTCTCAAAGAAAAACAGCTTCAGGCTGAATTGGCTGAGAGGGAAAAACGATTTCAGGCAGAATTGGAGGAGAAAGAGAAACGACTACAGGCTGAAATGGAAGATAAGGAGAGAGAGCGTCAACACCAACTGGAATTGAGGAGAATGGAGATTGAAGTGGAGATCCGGAGAATAGAGAAAGGGAGTGGTCCTACACCCTCAACCTCATCAGGATCGCCAGTGACAGAACCACCTCCTCACGTCTCTCAACTTAATTCAGGAGCTATGTCATTTCCTCTGGAACCCTTTAATGAACAGACTGACCACATCGAAGGATTTTTATCACGCTTCGAGTTAATGGCTGTCAGCTGTGGGCTTGAAGAAAGTAGATGGGCGACGAAGTTAGCGCAGGCCTTAAGATCCACGGCGTATGATGTGTTCTCGCGCCTCACTAGAGAGGAACAACAGAACTACACAACACTTAAGACGGCACTCTTAAGCCGCTTCGAAGTGGACGCCGAATCTTATAAACTCAGGTTCAAAGCCGCAAGCAAGGAACCGGGTGAGAGTTACGCGCAACTAGTCGAAAGACTGAAGTCATACATACAAAGATGGACTTGCTTGGGAGGATTTGAGGAAAATTTTGAAGGACTCCGTGAAATGATCATCATTGATCAGATCAAGGGGAAAATGCAGAACGAAATGAAGGCATTCTTAACACAAAACGGGGCTGACCGCCTGGAAACTATAATCATCCTGGCAGAGAGATTTGAGAAATCTCAGAAGGAGATGGGAGGAAAGGGACGTTCGAACAACACCCCCTCTCAAAACAAAACTCCACAGCCAAAAGAGGGTGAAAACACTGTGGCCACCGGGAAAAAGGGGAAAACCCAGAAAAACACTCAAAACTCAGTCCAAACAGCGCCGAAGGAGGACAAACCATTCTGTACCCATTGCAAAATTAGAGGTCACACATTTCAGAATTGCAGGAGGAAGCCACCTCCACACACAGCGGCATGTTTGGCCAACCGAAAAGAGAAAAAAGTGAGCACTGGTGAAACGTCCAAACAGACACCTCATCAAGACACATCATCTCGTATTCCGGTTGTAGAATCCATCTTGCTAAATGGATTCAACACGACCTGTTTATATGATACTGGATTATCATATGACTGTGTTGTCTCATCATCCTGAGTTCACCCTGAACAGGTGACAGAGGAAATAGTGGAATTACAGGGACCACTGAAGAGTACAACAAATATGTCTCTTCCAGTGGCAAAAGTGAACATAACCTCGCGGTATGTCACCGGGACAATCAAGGCAGCAGTCTTGGACGATCCGATATATCCTGTAATCCTCGGCTGTAGATTTATCGTTCTAGGAGAACCTGTTCAACCTGTGGCGATGGCGACCATGACCACTCGATCCCAGGCAACAAAAACTCCAGAAACTACTACGCCAATCCCTCGAACGGAGGAACTGAAGAGGGCACAAGAAGCCGACAGCACCTTGGAACCCTGGTTCAGAAAACTGCCAAAATCACATTTACCTCTACGTAAAGGTGATCTGTTCATGAAGTCAGCACTTCTTTACAGAAAAGCAGGACGAGCTGGACAAGAGTTTAATCAACTTGTTGTACCAACTCAATACAGGACTCAGATCTTAGAGATGGGTCATAGTCTACCATTCAGTGGGCGCATGGGTATCAACGCTACTACACAGCGGATTACCACTCACTACTTTTGGCCAGGGATGAATTCAGACATACAACGGTTTGTAAAATCATGCCCACAGTGTCAGAAAGTATCACCAAAACACCGGACACCACCGGCAATGTTGGGTGAATCGCCAATCACTGGAATTCCATTTGAGAAAGTGGCTGTAGACATAATCGGACCTCTCTCAGCAACGAAGAGGCGAAACCGATTCATATTAACGCTTGTGGACACAACAACCATGTGGGCCGAAGCAGTTCCTATGCCCAGCTGTGACTCCAAACACGTCGCTGATGCATTATTAGGAATATTCACACGTCTAGGATTCCCACAAAGGATCTTGACGGACAACGGATCACAGTTTCGTGGTAAGCTCATGGAAGAGACCTTCAGACTTTTTCATGCACGCCATATCTTCAGTTCACCATATCACCCTCAGTCAAATGGACTTGTGGAAAGGTGGAACGGGACATTGATTAGTATCCTGCGCAAAATTGCCCAGGAGAAGACAGAGGATTGGGACTTGTATTTACCCGCAGCATTATTCGCTTACAGGGAAGTACCCCATCACTCAACAGGTTTTGCTCCAGCCACACTGTTGTTTGGACGACCGATCAAGGGACCACTGGAGGCGTTACTTCGAACATGGACTGATAATACTACAGATGATACAGTCGTGACTGCATCTACATATGTTGCCGAGTTGAAAAATCGTTTACAACACAGTTGGAAACAAGCGAATGTCAATATACGTCAAGCCAGACGAAGAATTGCTCGCAACTTCAACCGCAAGGCAAAGGATAGAGAGTTAGAGGTAGGAGAGAAGGTGATGTTGCTACTTCCAACCAGTCAGAATAAGCTGCAAATCGGATGGAGAGGACCTTATGTAGTGACGGAGAAGATCTCACGTACCAACTACAGAATTTCAGTCAAGGGCAAGATGAAAGTATTTCACATAAACCTCTTGAAGAAATATCATGAAAGACCCTCAACCCCCGAACCTGCACATCTGATGGCCATGAGTGTGGCTACTGAAGTCGAAGAAGGATCAACAATGGGAGTCGAGTGCCAACTGGAAGCCAAAGAGACCTTTAACTGATTGCCTGCCAAACAAAAACATGGCCATACCCAAACAGAGATTCAAGGCAGAAAATTTGAACTAGGGGTATACCACAATCTTGCTTTTAAAATGGTTACAATTGTAGCAGATCTATTGTATTACATATAAAATTAAAGAGGATTGCACAAGGAACATGACAGTGTTAATAATAAATTGATAGGTTACAAATATTATGACAATAATGAGAGTTTTAGTAATAACAATTGAAATTAAAGTGTTAAAAATTATGAAAAAAATTCACTTACCAAGGCGTTATTTCATATCCGAATCTGCTAATCCAGTTAAATTTAGTGAATTTTATTACAAACACCAGTTGGGTTCTAGAATATCACAAGAACTGCTCCATAAAACGAATAAAACACAATGAAATCATAACATTATGAAGTACATCATTTTCACACAAAATGGAAAAACCATCATTTTCTTAGATTGTTGGTTGATTGTTGTTGTTCTTAGACTGTTAGATTTTTTTTCTCTATATTATTTCCGTCTTCTACATAACTATCTCACTACTGCACAGGTTTGTTTTCGAATCTATCACAAAGTCGTTTACATCACAATAACTATAATATAAAACTGTTTAAAACTGTAATTTTATTAAAATATATGAGGTCCTTCACCAGAAAGTAATGTCACAAAAATTCGAATCACAAAAATCCATTTCGAAACATGTTTTCATGTGTATTCTGCTTTGTCATGCGGGATTTTTGCACACGGAAGCCAGGTAATTCTTTCGTTCTGAAGTTTAACTTAATGGGACACTGAAATGGTGGACTGGAATGGAGAAATGGTTCAGTTTAAACCAAAATATATAAAAAGCCTAAAGTGTGGTTCACGGGTGTCGCACAAGGGTTACGGGGTCTATCAGACGGTCTCCAGCGGGCAATCAGTTAAGGATGTGGAAATCAATCCCAACTTAACAAAGGATCAGCAAAAGCAGATTAGGGAACTTATGGCAAAATATGCAGAAGTACTTACTGATAAGCCAGGAAGAACTGATTTGGAGGAATTTGACATGAAGTTAAATGACACAGTGCCTGTGCGAGTCAAGACTTACCCAGTTCCTTATGCAAAGCAAAAGACTTTAGAGGAAGAAATACAACAGCTGCTCACCGCAGGGATAATCTCACCATCTGAATCACCTTACAGTGCTAGTGTCGTCTTATTGAGAAAGCCAAGCGGAGAACATAGATTGTGTATCGATTATCGAGAGCTCAATGCTATTACTGAATTCCAAGCAGAACCTCTGCCTGATCAGAATAAACTCTTCACAGCACTCAACCGAGCTAAGTACTTTACTAGGATTGATCTCAGTAAGGGATATTACCAGATTCCTGTAAAACCGGAATTGAGACCATGGTTAGCTTTCAGCACGCCTGGAGGACACTATGAGTTCAACGTTCTTCCATTCGGATTAAGTAATGCTCCCAGCGTCTTTACACGTATGATGAGAAAATTACTTGACCCACTACAGCATCCAGACATCAGTCACTTCATGGATGACATCCTGATCGCCACTGAAACATTTGAAGAGTATGTAGAAACCCTGCATCTTTTGTTCAGGCGCCTCAGAGAAACTGGATTGACGGCTAGACCAAAGAAGTGTCAGATAGGATTCCAAGAATTGGACTTTCTAGGTCATAAGATATCTCATGGACTGATAACTCCACAAGAGGGAAATGTGGACAAACTCCAGAGAGCACCTCGTCCAAAAACAAAGAAGGATGTAAGATCATTTGTATCCTTATGTGGATTCTATCAAAAATACATCAAGGACTTCAATACTCTGTCAGCACCTTTAACGGATCTTACCAAAAATGGGAAACCAGAGAAAGTCACTTGGTCAGCTGACTGTGAGAGAGCTTTCACAGCACTAAAGCAGGCATTAACTGCTCATCCAGTCTTACATCTACCAGACCTCGACCAACCATTCGTGCTGCGCACCGATGCCAGTAATATAGGAATTGGGGCAACGCTGTTGCAGTGAAAGGGAGATGTACCATCAGAGCTATTCCCTGTAGCCTATGCTAGCAGGAAATTGAATGCAGCAGAGAGAAATTACAGTACTATCGAGAGAGAATGTCTTGCGCTCATATGGAGTGTACAGAAATTTCAAGCATACCTATATGGCAAACATTTCACAGTGCAATGTGACCATCAACCACTCATGTTTCTCGCAGCATCTAAGACTCTGAATGCCCGACTTATGAAGTGGTCGCTGCTTCTTCAACCTTACTCGTTCCAGGTTGTTTATGTTCCTGGGAAAATGAATGTGGGAGCGGACTTCCTGAGTCGACACCCAGTGCCTGATGAACCAGGTCAATCAGATGCAGAAGAAAATACAAGGGAGGAAAAATGGGGACAGCTTGATAACTGAAAATGTTGGAAACATAGTTCCATACCATAGAACAATCTGGAGTGGGGCCATGTGGCATAACGCTAACCACCATTATTCATTTACCAAAACATGCCGCAAGAAGAGGAAACAACATTAAAAGAAATTGACTACACAACCGCAAACGGAGACTAGGACTTAAAACTTAACATCGAAACTGGAACTGAATAAGTGACAGATGACGTGGATTCTTGGAAAGATTTCATCAGCCAAGGCTTAAAAAACCATTGGACGGGACAGACACGTGACACGGCTTTCGCGCCAACGCCGGTATAGATTATGATAAGCAGCGCACTCTTGCGAAAACATGCCTGGCGAACAGACGTCAGAAATTGTGTGACCAAATTTTCAAATAGAGGAGGCAGAATGTCTGAATCTCAGTGATCTTGGTGGCTACATACCAACAACCACCCAACACATCAGCAAACTAACCACCTAAATTAGACCTGAAAGAGGGAAGCCGAGAGAAAGAGATGAACCACAAGTGAGATGGAGGATGACTTGGCCATGAGCAGAGTATGGGGAGGCCTTCAGGGGAGCTATACGGGCAGACCTGAAGTGGATCCATCAGTCAATGGACCCTGGCTTACCTAATCTTCCAGTCACCAGGTTACCTTTCTAATGGGTATACACCACACCCAATTTCAGGAAAACTGATATTTAATTGTTGAATTACCATCACACTTAATATGTACAACATCAAAATGTTTACTATGTTTCACACTTGTTGACATCTCATGTATTGATGCTTGTTTATTGATGGTCTCTGTGTGACTGGTCCAATGTGCAACTTTTCTAATGTATCTTGTGTAAATCACAATAGAAATGTATGTACTGGCCAGAAGGATCAGGCCCAGTCAATAAATGATTAACATGAATTGACCTTCTGTTAATTTATCAGTTCAAACCTATCTGTGAGTCAACAACTTCTTTGTACATCATGTTGTCAGAATCTAATGTGATTGATTATGTGTTTGATTGTTTAAAAATAAATTAACTCATAATGACTTACTAAAATGGGGGAGAGAAGACTCTAGATCTATCAACTGCTCAATATCCATGTTTTCTTCATCTAAATCAGGCTGAGAAAATTCTCCAGACTTTCCTCAGATTTGATAACCAATAAAAGGGGGCTCCAGAGCTATCAGAATCATTGGAGAAGGGGCAGATTCCCAGTTAGTAATTACCATTCTCACCAGGGCCATAATCTATATCTCCTAGACATACTTAATAGAACGAGGCCTGCAGATAACTCAAGGTTCATATTCTGGGGTTATTGAAGATAGAAGAGGATGGGGCTCTACTTCTTTTGTTAGAGATGGGGCATGCACTACAGTGATCTCCCACTCCCTTCAAAAATATATGACACCAGTGTTCCTTTTATGTTAATAAACTAGCAGCTTTAGGTACCTCTTGTAAACTATCAGTCGTCTAGAGGAACCATGGCCATCATCATCACCGCCAAAGACCCAGATGAATAATTAATAACACAAATTGTATAGATATTTTGCCCTGGCCATGCGGGTGTAGGAGAGCATGAACAGGCTGATATGCTAGCAGGGAGGGCACCTCTTGGTGGTTCTTTGCCTATGGACAAGGGGGAGGTGGTCGTGAGCTTGTGGGACCAGGCGGAGAAGTCGGAGGAACAGATTGAGAACCCATATGTGGAAAGAATGAGATTGCGGGGGATCTGCAGAGGTTCTGGAAGAATCTCAAATCTGAGAGGGAAGACCAGGAGAACTTGTAATCAGATAGCGGTGGGAACTATTAGTGGTATGACTCTTCGCTGGCTGTTGAACGAGGGGACGGAGCACGTATGGGAATGTCCTGAGTGCAGTGATGTCGGTTCTTAACTCAACTCAACTCAACTAATAACACAAATGATGAAACGAATGAAACAGACTACTACCGAAATATAAACTTTGGAGGTCGAGTCGAGTCGTAAGTAAACACGTGAGAAAGTAATAATGTAAGTATGTACGAGCGTTAGTAAATAAGAACGCAAGTAAGTAATTAAGAACGTAATTATGTAGGAACATAGGTAAGTAAGTACGCATGTAAGTAAGTAAGTTAGTAACTTAATATGCAAGTACAACAAACACTTATGCTGTTGTGGATTCGTGAATTCGTGTCCAGTGACTTATGGTTACCATGTTTCAACTGTATGTTATCACATTCTCCTATTGATCATCGATGACAACAATAGTTACCATCTATCTACGACACGTATCAAGTGATCCATCTTTCAAACGGTGGCACTGTTAAAACCATAAGATAATGGGAGCAACCAGTCAATATATGGAAGAAGGGTCACCTGGCATGTATCTGATGGGACCTGATTATCACTCAGACATATTTATTCATGATCATCTGACATAAGAATTAGATACGAAAAGACAAAAAAATGAGTCTTAGAAGTAACAACAACGCACAGACAAGCAGAGCAAAGAGATTCATGCAGAGCTGTATATGGTTATTGAAAATAGAGGACTCTGGGTACAATGATGAGATTACTTCAACAAACGCCGTCAGACTGTGTAGGATGATGATGATGATGATGATGATGATGATGATCATAATGATGATTATGATAATAATGATGATGATGATGATGATGATGATGATGATGATGATGATGATGATGATGATGATGATGATGGTGAGCATGATGATGATGATTATAATTGTTGTGGTTGTGGATCTTAGGAAGAATGATAATTATGACACTATGGATTAGTAGATAAGATATATTTTAATATTGTCATAGTGTGTTTCATGTAGTTTTGTGTTGGTTTGTATTTGTTTGTCCTGTGCTGACGAAGGCTTTGGCCGCAACGTCCAATTTGTCTCTTGTAGTCGTGTTTCAGTAAAGCTCACAATCTACTTCTCGTTTATTTGGGTGATTCATTCATTGCCTTTTTAAGCTTTACTGCAGTTCACCTCATTCTTGTTTACCATTTTCCGCTCCCTTGAACTGCTACTATATATTTCACGTTTCGTCTTCGTTGTCGGTAAGATTGTTGTCGATTTGTAGTCCATTCTGTGCGCGCGTGTCAGTGTGTTTTCTAAGCGGCGTGCTACCCTCAACTCATGCCTCTCTGTGTGTACTAACACTATATAGGTTTCCACAGCGGTGTTTCGAGCGCTTAACGATAATTGCTAATTGTCATCTGCGTCCGTAACATCTTTGCCGGTCTCTAATTTCACTTTTCCGCACACATGGGCGCGTCTCCACCCCACTCCCTTCCCGCTTGACCTTTGACCCGTGTACCATACATCCGGTCTATTGATCCACTGGCGCCCTACTTGTGTCAGTCCTTCCAAGCTAGGACACGGTATTCAGATGAGTACATTCAATTTTAATTAGTTTAATAGTTTAATATTGTCATAGTGTGTTTCATGTAGTTTTGTGTTGGTTTGTATTTGTTTGTCCTGTGCTGACGAAGGCTTTGGCCGCAACGTCCAATTTGTCTCTTGTAGTCGTGTTTCAGTAAAGCTCACAATCTACTTCTCGTTTATTTGGGTGATTCATTCATTGCCTTTTTAAGCTTTACTGCAGTTCACCTCATTCTTGTTTACCATTTTCCGCTCCCTTGAACTGCTACTATATATTTCACGTTTCGTCTTCGTTGTCGGTAAGATTGTTGTCGATTTGTAGTCCATTCTGTGCGCGCGTGTCAGTGTGTTTTCTAAGCGGCGTGCTACCCTCAACTCATGCCTCTCTGTGTGTACTAACACTATATAGGTTTCCACAGCGGTGTTTCGAGCGCTTAACGATAATTGCTAATTGTCATCTGCGTCCGTAACATCTTTGCCGGTCTCTAATTTCACTTTTCCGCACACATGGGCGCGTCTCCACCCCACTCCCTTCCCGCTTGACCTTTGACCCGTGTACCATACATCCGGTCTATTGATCCACTGGCGCCCTACTTGTGTCAGACCTTCCAAGCTAGGACACGGTATTCAGATGAGTACATTCAATTTTAATTAGTTTAATAGTTTAATATTGTCATAGTGTGTTTCATGTAGTTTTGTGTTGGTTTGTATTTGTTTGTCCTGTGCTGACGAAGGCTTTGGCCGCAACGTCCAATTTGTCTCTTGTAGTCGTGTTTCAGTAAAGCTCACAATCTACTTCTCGTTTATTTGGGTGATTCATTCATTGCCTTTTTAAGCTTTACTGCAGTTCACCTCATTCTTGTTTACCATTTTCCGCTCCCTTGAACTGCTACTATATATTTCACGTTTCGTCTTCGTTGTCGGTAAGATTGTTGTCGATTTGTAGTCCATTCTGTGCGCGCGTGTCAGTGTGTTTTCTAAGCGGCGTGCTACCCTCAACTCATGCCTCTCTGTGTGTACTAACACTATATAGGTTTCCACAGCGGTGTTTCGAGCGCTTAACGATAATTGCTAATTGTCATCTGCGTCCGTAACATCTTTGCCGGTCTCTAATTTCACTTTTCCGCACACATGGGCGCGTCTCCACCCCACTCCCTTCCCGCTTGACCTTTGACCCGTGTACCATACATCCGGTCTATTGATCCACTGGCGCCCTACTTGTGTCAGACCTTCCAAGCTAGGACACGGTATTCAGATGAGTACATTCAATTTTAATTAGTTTAATAGTTTAATATTGTCATAGTGTGTTTCATGTAGTTTTGTGTTGGTTTGTATTTGTTTGTCCTGTGCTGACGAAGGCTTTGGCCGCAACGTCCAATTTGTCTCTTGTAGTCGTGTTTCAGTAAAGCTCACAATCTACTTCTCGTTTATTTGGGTGATTCATTCATTGGATTAGTAGATAAGCAATATTTATTACTAACAAGTAATGTTATATTTACACTTGTAACGTCCCTTGAAACGTCTTGAGTGCATTACAAACATTTCCGAATAGTCAGTAATCAGTTTTTAAACAAATTACATGTACCGGTTCTCAGATACAGGATGTATTGTAAATGGGACATGTTACCATAACCGAGATACCTACAATTCAAGCTGTGACACCTACACGTGCTATGCAACTCTGTTTAACACAGAAGTCTACTATTATGATGCTGTTAGTACACCGCGTAAGTTGCATGTGTGTCTTTTTTACTTTCCCTTTAGGCACTGGGTTGGGTCCAGGGACAATCAGATTTATGAATCCTGTGGAGGAAACATGAACACCCTAGGTCTATCCAAGCCAGTCTGCATGCACTGCTCTAGAATATGGTCAGGTTGCATCCTAATGTACTTCTCCGTGGGTTTAAATTTCTTGTATCTGTCTTGCAATCCCCACAGGTTTGTGGAATTCGTGTGAAGAAGGAAGATCAATGTACTAACGTTTTCTTGTATATGCTAATATGCTACATAGACACCGATATGAGATAAATGTCGCAACACCCATCTCACAACGATAGTTGCAACACTTTTAGTTCAGGGAACAGGCGATCTAAACGCCAATCATGGGAACTAATAATGGAAAATGAGCCGATAGGTACATGTGACTCCTGTGAAGAAATGAGAGATAATGAACACATGCACAGTGGACAGTGTTGCATCGAAAGCATATCTGGAACACGGAAATCACAGTGTAATATTAAGAATGGTATTAATAACTGTAAAATAATATCTCAATGAGTTACTCCACTGCGCAATGAATTGATTTTTCGATTTGTGTGATCTTCCTCAATCACAACAAGATCTAAAGGAGAAAATAAACGCAAAACTGCCATTTACTGCCAATAAAGTACCTTGCGGTGTACGGCAGGAGGGTGGGAGTGTTGGGGGGGGGGGGGTGTCTTTGAGCCTGAGGAAGAAAGGCCGCCTGGCCAGTGCAGTCGCCGCGAACTGTGCAGGTTAGTATTTTCTTTTTTGCCCCAGACAGAAAAGCAATCCCACACCTTGCCGAGAATTCGAACCCGGGTCTCCCGAAGGAGAATCCGGCGTTCTAGCCACTCGGCCAGCCGCTCCTCCAAGAAATTATGAATTTTAATTAAATATTAAAAATAATAACGTAAACAGAAAATATATTTGCATCGGATGTAATTAGATCATTGCACGTGCTTCGTGTGTATGAAGCAAATGTTCAGTTGTGAAAGGTGTTTAATAAGAAATGTGAAGTCAAAGGTGTACAAACAGTTGTATGGACATATAGAAGGGAGTCAACAGAGTTATATAGTGTCACCCATAAAAGTATGTAGTTTTGCTAAATGGGTGCGTCACGAAGAGTTGATTAAATGGCTCTTAATTTTAAACCTAATTAAGCTGTTAGAGTAACGTGACTTTAATTATGTGACTCACACATCGTCGACTCCATATTGATCTGACGAGATGCAATGGTTATAGACAAGTTTGTTGGAGTGCTTTATAATATCATTAATGTATTCCCTAAAACAGGCGGCTAGGCGGTAGCCAGTCTGTCCAATATATTTCATGTTACATCGGTTGCAAATAATAAAATATGTTAGACTGCGGGATAGACATGTAAATGAGTCTAGATGCCTAAGTAGTATGTCACCAATCTATCTAACTACCTACCTACCTACCTACCTAACTAACTAACTAACTAACTAATTAACTAACTAAGTGGCACCTTGCCGACTTGACAGACCAAAGTATGTGAGTTGGAATTTGGCCAGAATTCCATCACAATGCCTGGGTAGAGCTTCAGAAAACTTGCGATGCCCAAGCTACATGTTCCCTCTCTTGGCCTTGCCTTGTTTATTACAGAGGAATTCATAACCAATACATCTGGAACAAGGCAGGCTGCAGACGCTGGCAGCTCAGCGTCAAACCTCCGAGACCTCGCCTCCACGAGCAGGTGGCGAGCTATGGCCAGAACCTAAAACCCATGGAACTTAACTTAGAGACGTTCAGCCAAGTCCCGCAGGATAGGGCCTCGTACACGCCTGGACCGTAGGGCGCGTACATCTGTCAGTTCTAGAATTGCCATAGTTATCCAGGTAGGATCGTGTCATCTAAGGAACCTCGACTGATTTAATGAGCCATTCGCGGTTTCACCGTGAGACAGTGTGAACTTAGACATGCATGGCTTAATCTTTGAGATACGCATATGACTTCTGGCAGGATCAACACTTAAGAAAGTAATAATGTAAGTGTGTATGAACGTTAGTAAATAAGAACGTAAGTAAGTAATTAAGAACGTAGGTAAGTAAGAACATAAGCAAGTAAGTACGCATGTAAGTAAGTTAGTAAATTAATATGAAAGTACAACAAATACTCATGCTTTTGTGGTTTCGTGAATTTGCGTCCAGTGACTTAAGGTTGCCATGTTTTAACTGTGTGTTATCACATTCTCCTATTGATCATCGATGACAACAATAATTACCATCTTCCTACGACACGTATCAAGTGATCCATCTTTCAAACAGTGGCACTGTTAAAACAATGAGATAATGGGAGCAACCAGTCAAAGCATGGAAGAATAATGACCTGGCGTGCGTCTGATGGGGCCTGATTATCACCCAGAAATATTTATTCATGATCATCTGACATAAGAATTAGATACAACAAGAAAAACAAATGAGTCTTAGAAGTAACTACCATGCACAGACATACACAGCAAAGAGATCCATGCAGAGGTGTACAGAGTTACTGAAAATAGAGGACTCTGGGTACAATGATGAGATTACTTCAACAAAAGCCTTCAGACTGAGTCACCTGATGATGATGATGTTGATGATGATGATGATGATGATGATGGTGATGACGATGATGATGATGATGATGATGATGATGATGATGATGATGATGATGATGATGATGATGATGATGATGATGATGAAGCGGTTGTGGATCTCAGGAAGAATGATAATTATGAAACTATGGATTATTGGATAAGCAATAGTTAATACTAACAAGTAAGGTTGTATTTACACTTGTAATATCCTTTTAAAAATGCTTGAGAGCATTACTAATATTTCCTAAGAGTCATTAATAAGTTCTTAAGCAATTAACTTGAAACGGTTTTCATGTTACAGGATGTAATGTAAACGGGACATGTTACGATAACGGAGCTACCTACGATTATAACTGTAACACCTACAGGTGCAATATAACTTTGATTAACAGAGAATTATACTATGGAGCTGACCTGATCACAGAGCGTAAGTTAAATGGGTGTCTTTATTTCTTCTTCTTTAGGCACTGGGTTGGGTCCAGTGACAATGAGATTTATGAATCCGGTGGAGGACACATTAACACCCTAGTCCTAACCAAGCCAGTTTGCATGCACTGCTCTGAATTATGGCCTGGTTACATCCTAATGTACTTCTCCGTGGGTTTCAATTCTTGTAGCTGTCTTGCAATCCCTACAGGTTTGTGGAATTTGAGAGAAGAAAGAAGAGCAATGTACTCAATGTTTCTTGTAGATGGTACATTGGCACCTATACGAGATAAATGTCGCAACACCCACCTCACGCCGATAATTGCAACACTTTTTACACGGTAAGGTGAACTGAACACCAATCATGGGAACTAATAATGTAAAATGTCCGATAGGTACGTGTTGAAATTAGAGATAATGAACACATGCACAGTGTACGTACATTACAAAGAAAGCATATCCGGAACACGGAAATCACAGTGTAATATTAAGAATGGTATTAATAACTTTAAAATAAGATATTAATGAGTTACTCCACAGCATAACGAATGAATTTTTCGATCTTAGTGATCATCATCAGTAATAACAGAACAAGATCTAAAGAAAAAACTACAATTATGAGCTTGAATTAAATATTAAAATGATAACGTAAATAAAAATCTATTGGTATCAGGTGTATGCAGGCTATTGTGCGTGCTTCGTATCTATGAAGGCTGCGTAGAAGTTCATTTGTGAAAGGCGTTTAATAAGAAAATGTGAAATGATAACGTAAACAGAAAATATTTTGGTATAAAATAAAATTAGGCTGTTGCACGTGATTCATATCTATGAAGGCTGCGCTGAAGTTCATTTGTTAAAAATGATTAATAAGAAAATGTGAAGTCGAAGGTGCACAAACAGTTGTATGGACATGTAGAAGGGAGTCAGCAGAGTTATACAGTGTCACCCATAAAAGTATGTAAAACCGCTGAATGGGTGCATCACGAAGCGTTGATTAACTGGCTCTCAATTTTAAGCCTAATTTAGCTGTTAGAATAACGTGGCTTTAATGTTGTGACTCACACAGCGTCGACTCCATTTTGATCAGAAGACACGAAAGTTTGATGGAGTTTTGTATAATATCCTTATGTTGTTCCCTAAAGCGGGCGACTGGGGAGAACAGAACTGCCGTTCTGTTCAATACATTTCATGTTACATCGATTGCAACTAATAATATATATTAGACTGCGGGATAGGCATGTAAATGAGTCTAGATGCTTAGCCGACTGCTTGAGGTAAGGTAATTCCCCGGAGCCAGATAACACTAGTGTCGAAAGAAACCAGAAATATATATATATATATATATATATATATATATATATATATATATATATATATATATATATATATATATATATATATATATATATTTCACTGTTCCAAGATGGCGGTGTAAACCGCGTCGCTCGATTCGGAGATTAATTATGTGTTCTGTGCGTGTTTCTTAACATCAATTTGTTCAAATAAGGATGAACCTACGACAGGTCCAGCAAACCGGTAGGGAATTTATTTGTTCAAGAACTATTGCTCGCGAATTATGGAGGAAATTGAGAGAAAAACGCAGCTCTATCAGCGTTCACGCCGGAAACTACACACCGAAGCGTCACAACAAACGACTAACGACGACAACCGCTAAATTTCGACACACTTCAAATAGAAAGGAGATTTTTGCAACTTGGAATGTTACAGGTCTAGGATATAAGGAACCAGCTCTTGTAGAGTTTATGAAACAATCAAATATTCAATTATTAGGACTCGCAGACACTAGGAAAAAGGGGCAGAACACGAAACGAACACACCAAGGTTACGTCCTTATATGGAGTGGCGTCGATCAGCGAGCTACAGCTAAACATGGAGTGGGTTTTTTGTTGCATCCAGACAAAGCGAAAGCCATTATCAACACTAAATTTATATCAGAAAGGATAATACTAGTACAGATCAAAGAAGGAAATAGAACAACAACTTTTATACAAACATACGCCCCATGTAATGACACTTACAGCGACGAAGACAAAGACGAATATTTTGATAAACTTGCAGACACGTTAAATAATGTCAAGGAGACAGATGAACTAGTTGTGATGGGTGATTTTAACGGACGAATAGGCACACGAAGAACACCGTGGGAGGATTGCATGGGGCCATTCAGCGACACAGAGACTGATTGTAACAGCAATGGTCAACATCTACTCAACATATGTTCGGAACATGGACTAATAATAGCAAATAGTTTTTTTCAACATCGTCGTAGCCACACCAAAACCTGGTATAAATGGAATGACATAAAGCAAGCATCTCAAATTGACTTTATTCTAATTAGGAAATCAGACAGAAGGCTACTATTAGATTCAAGAGCACTCCCAAATACAGATGTTGATACTGATCACAAACCAGTCATAATAAAAAAGATTTCATCACACAGGAGAATAAGAAACAAAAAAGTAACAACACATGTCATCAATTATAGGAGGCTGCAGGAAAATACAGTTAAAGACGAATTCAATCAAGAAATCCAAAACCTACATAAGAACATCCCTGATGACCACTCAAGCGTAGATAAGGAATGGACATGTTTCTAGGCTGCCATGCTCGACACACTGAAAAATAAATGTGGAACAAAGAAAGTAGGGCAAGACAAAAGATTAAGAACAGCCTGGTGGAACAACGAAGTTAAAGATAGCATATTCAAAAAGAAGGTAGCATTCAAAAAGTGGATCACAACTAAATCTGAACAGGACTATATTACTTATAGAATAGCACGACGTAATGCCAAACGAACAATTAGAGCATCTAAAGATGAATCCTGGAGAATATACGGTGAACAGATGGCGACCCTTAGCAAAGACTGCCCAAGAGAATTTTATAAACGTGTCACCACAATGAGAAACAGAGATGCATGTTACAACCCAACCACCATCATAAACAGCAAAAGAGGTATACCAATATTTAATCCACAACAAAGACTAGCAAGATGGGCAGAATACTTTCAAGAACTACTTAACCCCACACATAACATAGGAAACCTCACTTTTGTGCCTAAACGCCAGGGACAGCAAGAACCAAATTTCATACATGCAGAAGTCAAAGCAGTTATACAGAAAAGTCCTAAGAACAAATCACCAGGTCCAGATGGAATAACCACAGAAGCTATTCAGGCCTGTGGGGAAACAGGAGTTAAATGGCTAACAAGACTTTTTAATATAGCATGGGAAGAAAGAAAGGTCCCAGATGATTGGCAACAGGCAATAATAGTACCAATATGGAAAAAGAAAGGCAATATGAGAGAGTGCGAAACATACAGAGGTATATCACTCCTAAGCCATATAGGGAAAATGTATGCAAAACTTTTGGAACAAAGAGCTAGACCAATAGTTGAACAACAGTTAAGCAAAGCACAATTCGGTTTTCGGAAAGGTAAAAGTTGCACTGATGCATTATTTACACTTAGACAAATTTGTGAAAAAACTATTGAATATAGTGACCAGCAGAATATTGTGTTTGTAGATCAGGAAAAGGCTTTTGATAGAGTAGACAGATACAAATTATGAACCATCCTTGAAGACTATGGGATAGAAGGGCAACTGCTAGAAAATATCATAGCCATGTACCACTCGGGCCAAAGTGCAGTAAGAACACAGGAAGGTATATCAGATATGTTCACAGTCAATACAGGAGTGAGGCAGGGATGTGTGCTCTCTCCCCTGCTATTCAATATCTACATGGACAGAATTTCCAAAGAAGCAAGTCTCGACAGACCAGATTCAGAAAATTTAGAACTCTTTACTCCAGATGAAACAACTGACCCACAGGGAATAAATGAACTTCTATTTGCAGATGATCAGTGCCTGTTTTACAGCGATGAGGGCAGACTACAAAATCATATTACTAATCTGAGTTCAACCTGCAGCAGATACAATATGAGTATAAACACAGCCAAAACCGAAGTAATGTATCTGACAGATAAATAACACACCTCTGAAACAAGTTAAAGAATTCAAATACCTTGGAAGTATGATCACAGAAGATGGCAGATTGGACAGAGAAATTGACATCAGATGTCAAAAAGCTAGTGCACTTACATATCAACTATCACCCTTACTGAAACATCCAAACATATCCATGTCCGCAAAACGACAGATAATAAACAGCATATTCACACCAACCCTATGCTACCAATCTCAAACCTGGACTTTATCCAAATTACACCTTCGCAAAATCAACACCTGCGAAATGAGATGCCTGAGGAGAGCTGCCAACTTAACAATCCGAGACCGAGTAAGAAATGCTACTATCAGACAGACTGTGGGATCAACACCTTGTGCCACATTTATTGACAGACAGAAGATCAAGTGGTTTGGCCATGTCATTAGAATGCAACATCAACAACTACCATCACTGGCCTTACATCAAAGATCATCTGCGACGAGACCACGAGGACGTCCAAGAAGAAAATGGATTGACGACATCAGAGACATTGTACAACCTCACGGAATGACACTATCCAGTGCCGTCCACCGGGCGCTGGAACGCAAATTATTCCTCCCCACGACGCTTGACGGCAGAAGTGGAAGATGATGATGATGATGATGATGATAACTGATGATCTCTCGAAATGTATTGCCATATCTCTACCAAAGAAATCGGATGCAGTGGATTGTAAAGAACATCGCACAGTTAGCAGTTAGATGTAACGCGAATGACAATTATAATCAGAAGAATAAGAAATAACATAAAATTAGAAAATGGGGATGAGCAATGCGGATTTGTGGAAAGAAAGACATACTGAATGACATACACATCTTGAGAATATTAACATGAACATAGATCTATATGTGTGCTTTATTGATTACTCTAAGGCGTTTAATGCGGCTCATCACGAAGAAATGATTCATCCCATCTCATCATGTTCCTCTTGAACCTTGCGGTGTCGAGGTGAAGTATAAACAGCGGAAGAGTGCCCATTTATGGGCTTCATATATCGATATTAACATGGGCTTTTCTATTCCATCTGCCCATCGTTTACGCTTCTTTCTCTGCTTCCATCTGGTCTGTACATCATAGCTTGTTGTGGGAAACTGATATTTGGTATCCTAGTTGCATGGCCAAACCATTTTACTTGCTGCTTTCTAATAACATCTAGAGCCGCTATAACCTCCACTGTAGTTCTGATTTCTTTGCTTATCTCTTCTTGATACATTGAATATTCTTCTCAAGAATATCATTCCTGTTGTTGCGATTTGTCTTTTATCTTTTTCTGTCAATGTCTAGGAATGGCACTGGTAGCACAGAATTGATAGGAAGAGTGTGCTGTAAAGTTCTATCTTAGTAACGATTGATACATGGTTGTACTTTAGTATTGGTGCCATTTATAAAATGAGTTGGTTTAGTTAGTTAGTTAGTTAGTTAGTTAGTTAGTTAGTTAGTTAGTTAGTTAGTTAGTCAGTCAGTCTACAGATCATCCTCATTGCACATCGAACCATTCAGTCCATAAGTGCTCGGATCCCCTCCTCAACAAATCCCGCACCGTGTAGCGGCTAACGACACCAGTTCTGTGTTGCTTTATCAATCTTCTTTGGCTTCCTGCGTAGTGTTCTTGTTTGGCCAAGCCTCTTTTAATTTGCTGTTCTCGCAGTCTGACCATGGTTGTAGATTCGCAGTCATGACCTGGTTCTCGCAAAATTCTTACTTCTCGTAGCGCATTCAGAATGTCAGATTGGTCCATGGCGCGTCCGTCCTCCACATTAGTCATACCTGCGAGCTTGTCAGCCCGCTCATTTCATTGTACTCCCCCATGCCCTGGCACGAAGATGAAACTAATCTTTACCATCCGAGACCGCTCCAGAGACAGCAACCACTCTCTTCGGATCCACCCCGTCTCTATCATCTTGAGCATGCTCATTGAGTCGTTAAGGACGCATGCCCTAGTGAATGTCTGTGTCTCGAGCTATGTTATTGCTTTACTTACTGCCGTGACTTCCATAGCCAGGCTACTTGTGGTCTCAACAAAAGCAACAGAGTCCTCCTTCACAACTCTCCCTCCGGCCCGAGCCGTAAAGGCCCATGAGCTTTTCACATGTCGGACGAACGACCCATCTGTGTAAATGACTGCATCACAGTCTAATGAATTCTCGAAAATCAACGCTTGTACTTCCACCTCCACAGCAGCAGGATTTTCTTGTCTGCATTTTCTGTCTTATTAATGACTCAGTTGGAAGCAAACTGAAAGGGACGTACAGAAATCTGTTGGCACTTGTACCCACTCCTCGCCAGGTTCTAAGTTCTCATGTGAACACACCTGTTGAAGAATGTCTTCCGCTTGACCCATCCACGACCTTCTTCTTTTTAACCTGCTGCCCTTCAACTTCCTAATTTCACTATGCAGTAGATGTTGTGTGTTTGCGTTGACTATGAGGTAGGCACGTTCTCTGCAGATTTGTAGTCTGTTTTCAATGGTTGGAACATCAAGAAGTTATCGCATCGCCCTGCATGCTGTATCTCTTGTACATCAAAGAATAATGTGCATAGCTTTATTCTGTATCCTTTCCATCCTTTCTATCTGCTTACGGCTGAAAGTCAGGATTGCCATTGCATACTCCAAAACAGACATGACCAGCACCTCGTATAGGAGGCATAGATGGCGCTGCTCACAGTTTGCTGCCGCCATCACCCGCATTGCAGCCAATCCCCGCTTGGCGTTTGTTATCACCTTGTCAATGTGCTCATTATAAGCAAGGCTTCGATCAAAACGTATCCCCAGGTAATTCATTGCCTGCGTTTTTTCCACAGTCTTTGAACACATATTAACAGTTGGTGTTGGCGTGTTGACAATATGATTATTCATAGAGAACCATGTCACTGTTGCCTTTGTTGGGTTTACCATTGCCCCAGGTTCAGCAGACAAAGTACTTATGGGTTTGATGTCGCTTGAGTGGAAAATGAGTTGGTTTGCCTTATTGCATCTATTTTAGATCTCATCTTCTGATGTACCATTTGATGATATTCATACTTCCTAGGTATTTGAAACTGTTTACTTAGAAATGATTAGGATGTGGAAAAGTTTAATCATTGATGATAACGTTCTGTGGATAATAAAAGAACATGTATTGACAACAAAGAGCATTTAAGTATATGTAGAAACATTTGCGAAATGTTTAACACTTTAACTTTATTTACAACACTTGTTAGACAGTATTGTGTACTGTTTAATTTGTCCAGCGATATAATAGTGAGAGATATATAAGATATGGCAGAAATATCCTTCAGTAGTCATAATGTAAACAACATGCGTTATGCTGATGGCATGGTTTTGGTCTCTGAATTTAAAACGCAGTTACAACAAAGGATAGATATACTTGCAATGAAAAGCCTAAACAAGGGACGGATCTGTATAGCAGAAACATAGAAATTATTAGCCAAGTGCATGATCAGAGTGCATTGAATAATTCTAAAACAAATCGACATAATTAATTATGTGGCACTTTAATAACAGCAGTTGGGAAATGTAATAAAGAAGGTTAACTTTGAATAGCCCAATCAAAGGTAGCATTTCACATAATGACGATTATTCTCTGCAATTAATCTGGTTAATGGGGGTGATGAAAACATGCATTATGAGCTACATAGAACCAATCATGCCATATGGAAGCGAATCATGGACAACAGGTAGACAAGAGCGGAATTATGTGGAGTCTTTGGGGATGTGGTTTTATAATAGAATGATGAGAACACCGTTGTCGGATAGACAGAGCAACTCAGATATCTGGACAGAAGTGAATTCACGAAGAGGACTGGTTACTCGCATCATAATATGCAAGTCTACATTCCCTGGGCATGACATGAGAAGGGCAGAGCTAGTGTATGCTGCTCTGCCATACCGTGACTCAGCTACTTCTAATATAATAGTAACATGTCAGAATCAACGGTAAGTCAATCTGTAATCCTACGGCTAATATGATCCAACATTAACTTGTAAATAAACTGGAGCCGGAACTAGTAAGTAATGACAAGGTCGACTATTGCTGAGTATCAGAAACAGTCGCTGGTTTATTTTCAGCTGACATACGATTATGGCAGTAGAATCAATCGACGTTATTTCTCTAAAGAGCCTGTGATGCCAAGCCGGCAATAGAGTTGATTAATACATATCTAAGATCTTTACATACGAACTGTGCTTCATTCTCAGTCATTAGTCACCTTCATTCTTCTGTTCGTCTGTCCATCATTTCTAATGCTGTTCGATCAATCTGTCTAGTTTCTTTCTGCCCACAAAGTTCTCAGTCGACGGCGACATTCCGTGACATTATTGGTGCTTCTTCACTTCATCTGTCCGTGTCATCCATCTACTGATCTTTTGCCAAATAACTGTTAGCCACGCCAATTTTCATGAGCATCCAAAATTACACTGCCTTCTCGTTTCCATTTTCCCAACAAGTCTCCCGTAGTCAATTGACGTCAGCGTGACGTTTTCTCTGTTGACAACTTGTTTCTACGATTCTCTGAGCTTTCGGTTTCTCGGATTCTTCACGTCCTTTTCTGTGACGCAATTCTCGGCACCCACTCTGTGGCACACTCCATCGGGAAAACTATTGGGGAAAACCAAGGGGATAACACAAGAGTGATTATTCTGGGCAGTTTGACCTCTTGGCATTGAAAAACAACTGTATCATACATGATCGACAGCACATCAGGGTTGTGGAGTGTTACAGTCTTAGATCTCTAGGGGATCTGAACTCGGGCTCACACAGGCAACAAACTCCGTTAGATACATAGCAACATTTATTTATATAATATATACAGTGCGCTGGCGAAGTGGGTTTTGACAAGCCCGTACTTGACAAGTTGCGTATCACAGAGGTTTTACATCACACATGATTATAACAAACAATTCTAAGCAACTATCTAGCCTATGTCTACGACCCTTAAATACACATGGGTCTGAACTATCAAGTCCCCCTAAGGTAAACCCTGTTGCTTCTCCGATGTCCCGTCTGTCTCTGCCGTTTCACACGTGTCGCAATCCGACACGGGTGGTAACTCTATCCGAGTTTCTCGTGGACCCTGTAATCGGCGGGCCACATCAGTGTCCACGGGACAGTGGACACACTGACCAGTCCTTCGAGAAGGCTCTGGATTCTTCAATCCTTCGAGTGACTCACTTCTTTCCCTTGAGCGGGAGTTTTAGCCCCTTCGCCACTATATCTTACTTTATGTTGGTTACCGCCCCTATGTGAGGCTGTGACAGGAGTCCCCCTCTTCCCCCTGATTTGATGGGTTATTATAAAGTAATTAGTTTTGTACTAATTCTGTCACAGAATCACATAAAGTCGGTGTTTGTAGTTTGGTGGATAGTAACTTGGCAATTTACATATCTGCATCAACACTCGTGTATTCTCCCACACACCACTTCACGATGATTTGCTGAAGAGGTCTCTCTCTTCTGTGTCCTTAAAAATGCTTATCTGACCGAAGTTACGTGACGTTTCCTAGTTGTTTTTACAACCCGTCCTTCTCAAGTATCCCACTGATACCAAGATAATTAAACTCTGTGTAAGAGAGTATTAACAAGACAAAAGTCTTGGCTAATTAAGTGCACCTGCAAATCTTGTCCTGTGTGCGTATTTCAATACACTTTTACTTTCGTATGTTGTATAATGCTGAATATGTAGTTACGATGTTGTTTTATCCCCTCTGACTACCTGTGTCCCTGTTGGCATGTTAGTGTATTGACTAATATGTTGCTGCTTCTAATAAAGTGACTGTATTTTAATTGTTAGTGTTCAGTTTTTAGTTTTGTATAAAGTGTGTGCTGAATGTGTGGTTTATCTCCAAGCGTCACGAGTTGGGATATCCTTTGTCATGAATTACCCCAATGTGTGTAATGCATGATCGGGCATTCCAAGCAGTGGCGCTTAGATGTAGTGTCTTAAATACTAAACATGTATCAACAATTTAGACAGGTAATACATTTTACATGAAAGACGCAGACAAATTAAAATAAATACGTTTTGCGTACAATTTGTCCGCTCAGTATATCGCTCTCTCATTTAATTCATTCACCCTGTCATTTACACATCTTTCACACAAAATAGTATTTAGTTAAAATATCTAAATTAAGTTGAGGTACGTATTACTGCCCTTAAAAAAATGGATTAGGCGGTATGTTCCCTTTAAGATAATAAGTACTTTTTGTACGAGTACTCAAAAAATGGTTCATAACTTAAATAGAGAAAATTGCATAGGAAGAATATTTCGCCTATGAGTGGAAATACCTGTAATATTATGGTAGAAAATATACAAGTTATATGTTGACATATTTTATATACATAATTCAACACAAGTATAATACATATTAAATAATACTAAATTAATTAACTAACTAACTAAATCCAACGACGATGTGTGCGTTGTCCTCCTGTTGTTCGCGTGTTATGCCATGAATGTTAACGGATAATATGGCTGTCTCTTGAATGTTGTAATCGAAGTAGTTCTATTCCGGCTGTTTGCACAGTTTCTTAGCAACGGCACGTATGCAATGTTCTTAATGTCGAGTATACAGTGTTCTTAATGCTTCCATGATCACTGTCAGTTCACTGGTTGAAATCATTTCACAGATATCTATCGCTCGGATTGTTTCTAGAGCTTTGGTAATTGGTCGTATAGAGTTCTCAAAGTTTCACGTTCGTAGGTGTTATACGTAACCTATTCACTGGGGTGTTATTACTTCTAAATGAAAGTTCTCTAGCAGGTGTAGAGGTACACTGTTCTATGCCACAGAATAAAAATATCACAGCTTCTTGTATGGCGAATTATTAATGTGCCTAATGTTATTCTGCTGGCGCATTCGTTTGTCGCGATAAAATATCAGCAATAATGTTGTCAGTGCCTCTGATATGGCGGATTTCGAAGTCGAAATCTTGAAGAAGAAGACACCATCTTTGTAAACGATGGTTTTTAGGAACACCTTGCTTAAGTACAAACAATGGCGAGTTATCGGTTAGCACAACAAAATGGGAACCTAAGAGGAACTTAGATAATCGGCGCATACAAAATAGTATACTTAGTGCCTCCAATTCCACCGTGGAGTAATGGATTACTGCCTTGTTCAGCTTCCGGCTTACGTAGACTATTGGATGTCTCACTCCCTGCAGTTCTTGCATAAGGCATCCTCCAATTGCGATAGCACTCGAATCTGTGGTCAAAATAAAGGGTATATCTATGTTTGGTAATGTTAATACTGGTGGGTTAGAAAAAATGGATTTCAATCTGCACATTGCATCCTCTAAGCGGGTACTTTTACAAAATTTTTCTGGATGATCTTTTGTCAACAGATTAGAAAAAACTGATGTGAGTTCTGCCCAGTTCGGTATAAACTTGGCATAATAGTTTATGAGACCTAATAAACTTCTAACTTGTTTCTTTGTAGTTGGAACTTCTAGGTTGAGAATTTTCGATACAATTTTATCATCTGTCAACAGTTTGCCTTCGGAAATCCTATCACCAAGGAAGTCTATCTGTTTATAGCCTATTTCAACCTTGGAAGGTTTGATAGTAAGTCCAAAAAGAAAGATTTGGTTAAAGATTTGTTGGAGTGTAAGTAAGTGAGAAGTCATGTTAGAGGAATGAATGCATATATCATCAATATAAGATTGCACGTCCTTAATGCCGTGCAATAACAATCTAGTTAACCTGACAAATGTGGCGGGAGCGTTTTTGAGACCAAATGGAAGATATCTCCATTCGTACAACCCAAGAGGTGTGGCGAATGCTGTTATATGTCTTGATGAAGGGTGTAGTGGTACTTGCCAGTAACCTTTCGTTAAATCAAGCTTAGAAAATAAGGATGATTGAGACATATTCAAAAAGAGGTCTTCACAGCTGTTCATTGGCTCCGCATCTGTTGTGGTTATCGTATTTAACCTTCTATAATCGATGCACAAACGAATCGTTTGGTCCTTCTTTTTCACCAGGACAATTGGCGAAGAATACTGGGACAAAGATTTCTGTATTATTTTATTTTTCTCTAAATCCAAAATTTCTTTGTCTAAATTTGCCCTATAATGCAAAAGAATAGAATATGGTCTACATTTGATCGGTGTCAGATCTGTCAACACAATTGAATGTGTTATTTTATCAGTCCGTCCAGGTTTGTTTGAGAAGATAGTTTTATAGTCGTTAAGGAGAGACAAAATGTCTTGTCGCTGCTGTTGTGTCAAAGTGTCAGAGATTTGTATGTCCTTCATACTACTGTCGTCATTCATAATTGGTACTGGAATTTCCGTATTGTCTACGTCCGTCTGATTTATTACTGATGCTACTGTTTGTAAATTGTCTTCAATGTCATCGTCGTCGTCGTCGAGACTAATAGTTGTCAATGTGTCGTCAAATTGGTCGTCGTTGTCGTCATCCCATATTATCGGTATTGTAAATATGTTTTCGTCGTCTTCGTTGTCGCAAGAATGAGTCGTTAACGATGCTTCGTTTGTCGAGGTGTCATTCAGTTGGGTAATTGTCGTTTCGTTTCTGTTATCTGTCATCTGCGTCTGCTTATTCGTGTTACTGTCATTTCTAGAATAGTATGGTTTTAACATATTTACATGGAATATTTTCAACTTTCCATTCAAAGAAATTTCGTAGTCAACTTCCGAAATTCTTCTCACAACTTTAAATGGTCCCTGCCAAGAGGTTGATAGTAAATCTCTTTTGTCAGGTAGCAATAATAAAATATCCTGATCTGGTTGTAATACAATCGTTTTTGCACCTTTGTTGGCGTACTGCCTGTACCTAAAACCTTTCTCCTGTAATGATGTTCTGGCCAGTATACAGGATCGAATGATTTTGTCTCTGGTGTCAGTGACTAAATCATAGGTGGCAATTGGTAATTGGGTATTTACAGGTTGTGATATTATATCTTTGTAAATAGTGAGAGGTCCTCTTGGGTTCGCTCCATATATCAATTCGAATGGAGAGAACCCTGTGCTTGATTGTGGGACTTCTCTATATGCGAACAGCACCGTTGGGAGAAGTATATCCCAATCGGCTGGATTTTCAGCTGTCACTTTGGATAACATATGTTTCAGGTCCCCATTTAGTTTTTCGCAAATTCCATTAGCGGCCGGTCGATAATGACTGGTGAAACATTGTTTTATGCCTAGTAACTTAGTTACCGATTTGGTGGCATTAGATATGAACTGAGTTCCCCTATCTGAAATTATCTTCTCCAGGAAGCCAAAAAGGGAGAATATCTGTAAAAATACGTCCGTCACATCCTTAGAGGAGATAGATTTTAATGGAATCATTTCTGGCCATCTCGAACATAGATCAATAAGTGTAAAAATATATCTATTTCCTTTGTTTGAGATGTGGTTCAAAGGACCTACTAAATCAACTGCCACGATTTGAAATGGCCTCGAGGCAGTTGTGGTTGATTGAATTTCTATCGTAGGGTTTTTTCCCTTTTTAACCAGTTTCTGACATGTATCACATGATCTACAATAGGTTTTTATGTCTTGGCAAAATTTAGGCCAATAAAATTGGGTCAGGACTCTGGCTCTAGTCTTTTCGAAACCCATATGACCTCCGAAAGGTGAGTCATGGGCTATATTTAGTACTTTCTCACGATGTGATTGAGGTAGAACTACTTGCTGTATCGTGGTCTTTATTCTAAATGTCCATGAAGCATTTTTAGTCAATTTTGGTTTAAGTCCTACTAACCGAAAATATTGGGAAAGTGTAGGATCTGCTTTCTGTTCTTGTCCAAAATTAGTGGCTGTAGTGTTAGGTAATATGATTTCTAGCGAATCCTGAAGTTGGTCGGTGTGGGTTTTGTGTGTTTTCTGTCGTGTTATTGCATTAGTCTGTTGTGTGTGTTGTTGCACATCTACAGGATTGGTAATTTGTGGATCGATGGCATCCTCAGTTCGAGGTTTTAAGTTGGTGGTATCACTGACAGATTCAACCGCCCCTGCATTATGCACCTCGGTGAATTCATTTTGAATTACGTCATTGATTTTCTCCCTTGTGCTTTTGGTAGTTTGAGACAAGCACGCGTGGTGTTTCCCTTTAGAATCGCTGTTTGGGTTCTGGCTACAGTTTTTCTGTTCCCAATCTCTGATTTCCTTTTCAGAGCAAGATCTTATGTTGGGCAGATTCCCAAGGATAATCTCAGCGACAGGATTTTCTAGTACTGCGCACAATACTAGTCCTGATATAAACGGTGTGCGAATTTCGACAAGTGCTAGGGGGTATCTTTCGATCGTGCCTGCGAATGTGCGACAAGTTACGTATTTGTGTGTGTAGTCTTTGTCGTTCACTAATGTTTTCTTAATTCCACAAAGAGTTGCGCCGGAATCGCGTATTAATGTGCACTTTTTGTTATTTACAAAACCTGTTGTGAAATTTAATTTGCCTGTTGATGATAAGGCTGCGTTGGCCATTTCGTTAGAAACTGGGATTGTGTGGCCGCATAACAACGTTGTATCAAGCTGAAATTTTCTACAGGTGTTACATTTGTTATCTGTAATGGTGTCAATGATTTGCACTGCATTCCCTAGCTCACTCAAACTTTCATTCTGGTTGTCACATTCGTTCAGTTGTTCAATCTCTTCCTCTGAGGAAGTGTCAATTAGTGCGGCATTGGCCTGCTTCATTATATTTCGCCCTTCACAAAATCGTGAATAATGTCCATAGCTGGCACAAAAATAGCATTTGACCGCTCTCTGATACGCATTTCTCTTGTTCTTTTGTTTCTCCACTATCATTTGGAGATGATGCGGATAATTCGGTGATTTGTCACACATCGCGTACTCTTCGTGTGTCAGATGACAATACTGGCACTTGACTGGTTTCGTGAACTTCGAGCGTTGTTTGAACTTATTTTCAGTTGGTTTTGAGTATCTAGTGTTTGTAACTGCCGCTGTTTCATTTTGGCTCATGTTTAACTGGAAAATATCGCGGTTCGCTGTAAAAAAAAATGCGCTCCCCTTGGCTTCTACCTCTTGGATAGTTTTACAATCCATTTGTTTCAAAAATTTAGAAAAAGGTGTTGGAATTGCATTAATAATTTTGTCAATTATAATGAGTTCTTTCAGTTTGTCATGGTTGTTATTTGTTTTTGCTGAGGTTATCCACTTTGTACATATATCCTGAACTGTAGACACATAGTCTATGAAGGTTTGATTAGGTTGTGGGGCTAATTTTGCGAACTGTTGTTGATAGCCTGCTGTATCTAGTGAGAAATATTGAAGTATTCTTTGCTTTAAATAATCATAATCTTTCCTCATATCTTGTGGAACTGTCTCTATTACTTTTAAGGGTTCAAGAGCTAAATTTCTCATCAAAATAAATGACCAGTCGATTTTTGCGACCTTATGGTAGGTCATTAAGCACTCAAAGTTTTCTAAGTATGCGCTGATAGAATCTCCTGAGCAGAATGCTTTAACAAGGCCTTTATATTTGTTGTATTTTTGTTCCTCTTCCTTACTTTTCATTTTGTTTACTGACATTTCTAAGTTGGAGTCAATTTCCATTTGTTTTAGTCTTTTTTGTGTCTCTGCATTTAACTGGGCTTGTTTGGCCGCGGCCTCAAGCTCCATTTGCTTTTCTTGAGCCTGCAGTTGCATTTTCTTTTCTTCTCGTTCCATTGCTCTTTCCTCTCGTGCCATATTTTCTGAATGCGTCTTTTGTGCCCATTCTGACAGTTTCTCCTCTTTATATCCTAATCTAATACCTAACTCAATACATTGTTCTAACGTTGACATTTTGTCTTTTAGTTGTTGTTAACTTTACTGAAATTAAATCCCTTAGAAAATAGTTGGGAAATACAAAATTTAGTTATTTCCCTTAATGTTTACATGAGCAAATACACATGAAAAGTTTTGTTGGTTATGAGGTTATGAATATACATACAAATCAATGCAAAGCAACAATGTTACATGAATGGATGATGGTAAGTACCGCTTAGGGTTGCAATGAGCATGATATGAAACTCATCTTATTTTCCATGAGCTCTCGAATGTAGTCTTGTTCTTTCGCCACTGTTGGAGGATAGGATACGTACACCCGATAATTCGCGGAACAATCTGCTGTTGGAATCAAAAAAAAATTAGTAACAGTCACGTAAATGTCACAGTCATGTCAAATTTCATAATATTAACATCATTTGAAATGTATCTGAAGAGGGACTAATACTAGTTCATTACTAGATAGCTGCAAAGTTGTTGTTTTTTTTTTAAATTGTTCTGCATTAAATTTGATATAATTTTTTTTTTTTTTACTTGGCAACCAAGAGTTGTCTGAAACGTAAAGCTTGTGCCAAAACCGGCGATTGCCCCCAAATAGCCTGTTACAGTCTTAGATCTCTAGGGGATCTGAACTCTGGCTCACACAGGCAACAAACTCCGTTAGATACAACATAGCAACATTTATTTATATAATATATACAGTGCGCTGGCGAAGTGGGTTTTGACAAGCCCGCACTTGACAAGTTGCGTATCACAGAGGTTGTACATCACACATGATTATAACAAACAATTCTAAGCAACTATCTAGCATATGTCTACGACCCTTAAATACACATGGGTCTGAACTATCAAGTCCCCCTAAGGTAAACCCTGTTGCTTCTCCGATGTCCCGTCTGTCTCCTTTTTGTGTCGCAATCCGACACGGGTGGTAACTCTATCCGAGTTTCTCGTGGACCCTGTAATCGGCGGGCCACATCAGTGTCCACGGGACAGTGGACACACTGACCAGTCCTTCGAGAAGGCTCTGGATTCTTCAAGCCTTCGAGTGACTCACTTCTTTCCCTTGAGCGGGAGTTTTAGCCCCTTCGCCACTATCTCTTACTTTATGTTGGTTACCGCCCCTATGTGAGGCTGTGACATGGAGTATGAGATATAAATATAGAATATATGAATATTGGCTAGGGAATATTAAGGCCTGGGTTCGGTTCTCTAAATTGAGGATAAAATTATAAGAAAAGTGGGTCAGTGGTCTTTCTAATAGGGTTTTCTCCAAGAACACTAGCCAAGGCTCTTGGTTTCATAAGGAGGGAACTAGGCAGTCAAAGACCCCAGTCCAACCTACAATGATAAGACTATTCCCCTGGAGAATGCAGAAAACCGATCATCTTCTTCTTCTTCTTCTTCTTCTTCTTTCGTTCGCTTGAAATATGTCTATAACTGCAATGCTGTCTCTTATATGAATTGAACTGTCTTTTTCAGTTCACACAGCGGTCCATAGAGTTTATCTTCCACTGTCGTCTCTCTAGGCCAAAAGGTTTGCCTAGATATGTTGTATTTTGGGCAATCTTGGAGTATGTGCTCTGCTATCTGCGACGCCAATTCACATGTGCACATGGCTGTTTTACCAATCTTGAATTTTGTATACATGTGGTTGCGTAATCTATTGTGCCCTGTTCTAAGGCGCAGAATAATGACTTGTTCTGGTCTGTCCATAACGTGGTAGTCATCTTGAGCAGGTTTTGGTGGCTTTCTGACTGATGTGATCATTCTTTTCTTTTGGTGGTATGTAACGGGCACATCAGGCTGTTCTTCTTTGGCTCTTATGCTGACTGCTAAGTTCAGAAAGTAGTGTCCTTAGTACTGGCAATTTCCCAGACAGGAGCGCCTCGAGTACTGATTTTGTATCTGTCAATAGCTCCACAGGTTGTGTACTATTGCTGGTATTTAGTAATTTCTCTGTTGCTATCTTGATTGCCTCAATTTCAGCATCGTAGTTATGGCAGTACTTTCCTGTCGGTACTCTAGCTGTGTCCCTAGTATTATTTGGGTATTCTATGTACACTCCCGCTCCTCCATTTCGAACAGCAATTTGTGCTGCCCCATCTATGTAGACTCGGATCCAGAGGTCCTGTGGGTATTCTTCATCAAGGAAGCTGAGAGTGGTTGTTCTGCGCTGCACACTGTTCTGTTCTACCTTGTCAAATATTCCTCTCACTTTTGTCTGGATTTTTAATGATAGTCTATGCTCATATTTCCATGGATTTTGCTCTGGAATAGTTGTTAGGGGGATACCAACTGTGAGCAGATCGGTGGTTTCTCTGCAGAGTCGTTTGGCCTGGTGAATGAAACTACTTCTTTTCAACCGCTCCATAACTAGATTTTCAAATCTGTTCTTCATAGGGTGGCCTGGCAAGCTGAGGAACTTTTCTGCTTGCATTAGCGTTTTCGTATCTCTGCGCTCACTCAGTTCTTTTGTCCTCCCCATCTTCTCCATTTTCACTATAGGGGTTGATCTCATCCCTCCTGTGGTGACTCTAAGTGCTTGATTTTGCACTTTGTCCAGTTCTTGTAGTGTGGTTTTTTTATGCCGAACACCACGCAGTTGACCCGTATTCCAGGTGTGGTCGTATGCTCTGTTGATAAACTTTGCTAAGTATTTTCCCACTGGCTCCCCATGTGGTTCCACTTAACTTTCTCAGGATGGCTATTTTCCTTCTGACTTTTGCTACTTCTTTGTTGATGTGCTTTCTCCATGTCAACCTGCCATCAGATGTTACTCCAAGGTATGTTGGTTCTTTATCTTCTCTTAGAGGTGTTCCATTTATCTGGATGGTCCCTGCCTTTTGTTTTGAAGAGAGGTTAAATAGGGTGGTGCTGCACTTGTCAGTGTTTATGCTGACACACCATCTATTTGCCCATGCAAAAAATGTATCTACAGCACTTTGTAGTAATCTGCAAATGAACTAATTAAAGCAGCAAGAGAATTAGGAACAGCTTGGCTACATAGACTATTCAATCATTTTTGGGTAGAACAACAGACACCGCGAGATTGGGGAAATGCCATAATTATCCCAATTTGGAAAAACAAAGGCAGCAAAAGAGACTGCACACAATACAGAGGCATTTCACTGTTGAGTCATACTGGGAAAATATTTTGCAACATTCTTGAAAAAAGATTACGAACTACTTTAGAATCCCAGCTAAGCGAAACACAACTTGGATTTAGGAAAAACAAAGGATGCACAGATGCCATTTTTGCTCTTAGACAACTTATAGAAAAATCAATCGAATTCAATGAAACACTCTACTTAGCCTTTGTCGACCAAGAAAAGGCATTCGATAGAGTAGATAGAAAAAAATTGTGGCAAATCCTTAAACAATATGGAGTGAGTACACATCTAACAAACCTATGTAGAATTTTATACAACAACAGTGAATGCATAGTGAGAGCAACTGGAGGACACTCAGAACCCTTCACCATAAGATCTGGAGTACGACAAGGTTGTGTCCTGTCCCCTCTCTTGTTCATAATATATATAGACAACATATGAAAAGAAACCAGTCAAACAGAGATAGCACGAATAGCACATGACGAGAACACAGAAGAAGAACCATCTGCAAATCTAACCATTAGAGAACTCCTGTTTGCGGACGACCAAGCACTAATAGCAAAATCTGAAGCTGAATTACAAGACCACATGAATAGTCTAAACGAAATGTGTAGGGAACATAACATGAAAATTAGCACAAGTAAAACAGAGGTAATGACTATAACAAAAGAAGAACAAACAACAACAATTCACCTAAACGAACATCCCTTGAAACAAGTGAAGAGTTTCAATTACCTGGGAAGTATAATATCATCAAACGGCAGATCAGAAGACGAGATCTAAAATAAGTGCATTAAGGCAAATCAACTCATTGGACAAATGGCACCAATATTATAGTATGTCCACATTTGTTTTCCGCAATATAAACATCCATATCTCAGTAACCAACTGAGGGAAAATTATGAGATTTAGTATATAACCTTATCATTATGTCTACCCAACAAGATCATTTTTGTTCTGGAGATTTTACAGCAGATTTCAAAGTTTGTTTATATGCGGTATATAATTTACGGGTCTGAGATGAAATTCATAATTTTAAATGCTTTACAGTGTAGCCAGACACTCGGCGCTCAATGTTCAATATTGTAGTGTTTTGATGGGATTGACCTTATGCCAACTACCCGTGTTGTTCAAACAAGGACTGTTCAGAGGTGTCCCAAAATGTGGGTTATTTTATGAAACCTGATTAATATGTTTTTTTTTTTTCTTACCACTTATCGCTAACATTGAAATGCGTGAATATTTTTCAATGGGATGTAATGCGAAATTGTACACTTCAAGAATCGCTATGAAGTTGTACACATATATTTGTCAAGAAGCTGATCGCAGGAAACTGTTTTATACTATTACAAATTCCGAAAAAAAGAACAGTGCATGCATTGGGGTTGAGTCGATGGGTGCAAGAATCTGAAATTAAACCACCACGCAATAACAAAACGGTAGGTAGAAAGATTATTGTAGACAGCTTTGACAAAGATGTCATAAGGCGAGCTATTATAAAAATGCTTTTAAAAGTCGACGGGGTCGACTTTATTGCACCGGGTTCTATCCCATATGGCTCGGTCTCTTTCCGAAGCATCGCACAAAGCACGAACTCCGCAGCTCTAGCGACGACCCACAGAAGTCTCCGAAAAATTTAACTTGTGAACCGATGGATGCTGCACGGAATCGAACCCATGATCTTCGGAGCCCGAGTCAAAAGGCTTGACCACTTTGCCACAGAGACTCCTAAAATTATAAAAATGTAGGATTTTATATCCAGGATTATCCAGCAATATAAAAATGCTGGATGCCAAAGAAACAGTGACTGTAGGAAAATTTAGGGTTTGGTTGAGAAAGAACAATAACATAGAGCTATCCAAAACAATTTTGTGGAAAATTATAAGGACGTTATCTTCACTTTTTGAAAGTACAAGGACGGTAGAAATATTCTTTGCGAGCAACCGCATTTAGGAGCCTTGAGAAGCAGATACCTACGTGAAATAAGGGAAATGCGCAAAGAAAATTATGACATAGTGTATTTGGATGAGACGTGGATCAATGCGCACCACACAAGTGAAAAGGAATGGCAATCAATGGATGGAAAGATAAAGCGTTATGTGCCCAGTAGTAAAGGACAGCGTTTGGTCATAGCCTATGCTGGTAGTACTCATAATGGCTTACTACAGAATGCTGGGCTCGTGTTCGTATCAAAGCATACAGACAATAGGGATTATAATAATGAGATCGATGGTAATGTATTTAGAGATTGACTCGAGAATACAGTACTTCCATCCCTTGATAGACCGTCTTGTCTAATCATGGACAATGCATCATATCACAATGTTGTTGCCCAAGAAGACAAAATACTTACGGCAACGGGCACAAAGAAAGCAATACAGATATGACAATGAAGGGGAAATATACCATTTCCAGAAACATATTTCAAGCTACAGTAGTTGTCCCTTGTAAAAAAAAAACAAGGAATTTCAAATCGACAAGTTGATAGAAAAGCATGGCCATAGGTGCTTGAGACTTCCGCCGTATCATTCTCATTTAAACCCTATAGAACTTGTGTGGGCTAAAATTAAAGAACAAGTGGCAGCTGCCAATACTACATTCAAATTGTCTGACATCAAGATACTAACCCAGTCCGCGCTATTAAATATTGATAAAAGTTACTGGAAAAAATGTGAGGACCATGTGTTGAAAGAGGAAGAGGACTATTGGAGAAACGATGGATTGAATTTTATGCAACCGAGAGCAATCATCAACCAACTGGAATCGTCCGACACAGATTAAGGTCTGAGCAGATCGCAGACCTTAATCTACGTACACACTTACTTGGATATTTTGCTCCAACTATTCAGACGAATATCAGGCCCTAAACATTACAGCATCAGCATAATGTCAATTGCAACAGTTTGTATTCCACAGTGATGAATTTTCAATTCCGCAAGCCCTCAGCGATGACAAACAACTGTATTGAACACACACACACACACACACACACACACACACACACACACACACACACACACACTAAACGCATTGAATACCAACAGAAGAGTAATATTGCGGTGGAAACTGACATATTGTGGCATAACAAGAAACGTGAGTGCAAACACGTTGTCAAATTAGGGGACAACACACGTGCATACGAATCAATCTATAAACTTCAATGAAAAGAGGACCAACATTTTGGTCGTTAAGAAGAAAGCCCACTACAGAGACACTGACAACAATTTTTATAGTGCAAAACAGGTAACCATGTTCCGTCTCTGAACGTTAAACAGCAGAGTAGACAGTCTTTCACGAAGACTCAAAGCGGGTCTGTCACCCGTGTGTACGTGTGAACAAACTACACAGACAGCTGAACAGATCCTTAAAAATGGAAACATGATGACTAAAGTGCGGTATCATTTCTGGTCACTCCACACGCACATTAACGCACAGCTATTTGGAAGCTTTCACGAACACAATATAAAATGCTAAATGCATCCTAGTAACATGAATACTTGTGTACAATTATTAACCAGCAGCTGAAGAAACAAGAAGGAAATGAAAAATAAGGTAAGAAATATATTCCTTCTACTTTCCTGTCAATTTACACATTATTTACCCCATACCTCTGTACATTCTCTGTCTTTACTAATATTACTCATTGCACCCCTCTCGGGAATCTCCGTGGTGAAGTGGTCAAGCCGTCTGACTCTTGCTCCGAGGGTTGTATGTTCGATTCCTTCATTTTACGAATGCATTTTTGCATAGAATCCAGAGGGTCGTCGCTGGAGATACGGGCTTCGTGCTTTGGGCCACGATTTCCGCCCTGCGGAAAGAGACTGAACCATATGGGATAAAAACCCGGTGCAATGCTACTTTAAGCTACTTTTTTATTGCACCCACTCCCATACGAATCTGGCTACGCCTTGTACTTATGTCCTTACCAGAAATAACGTGGTTTACTGTAAGACTAGTTTGCTAGCGTGAATTTACTACATTTCCCCCAAAATATCAAAGACATGTTGCCGCTTTCAATGATTTAAGTTGTTTTTGGACCTATCAAAGACATATTCCTTGGGTGGGGGTAAATATAAGACGGCTGGAGAAATTTCATAACGATGCAACAGACAGTTTTCAAAATAATTGATCGTGAATGACGGCATTCTTTGTGGGACATAGTATAAAGAACAAACATGTATCAGTAACTACTATGAAAGCACTTTACAACACAATCTTCCTACCAACTCTATGTTACCAATGCCAAACCTGGACAATGACAGAAAAAGAGAAAAGAAAAATCACAACAACAGAAATTGGGGGTTAAAGCAGCACTAGATTTTATTAGAAAGCAGCAAGTCAAATAGTTTGGCCATGCAAGTAGGTTACCAATCAACAGCATACCACAACAAGCAATGATGTACAGACCAGATGGAAACAGAGGAAGAGGCCGACCACGTAAACGTTGGACGGAGGGAATAACAGAGTCCATGGGAATATCGATATATGAAGCCCATAATCGGGCACTCTCACGAAGTTTATACTTCACCTCGACACTGCAAGGTACAAGAGGAACATGATGAGATGAGATGAGATCTTCAAACTGCTCTTATGGTATCACCTTGCTCGTCTGTACTGCGATGCCACGTGATTAACACTCTAAACATCCTTAACAACAATATTGACAGGTTATAAGACAATGGCATAGTTATTGTAATTTCTCTCACACTTTTAAGTTTTTCAATTGAAGCACCCTCGTTATTTCCAATGTATATGTGTGGTGTACACCCACAGTGCACCATTGGTTTACTTTCATGGAAAAGACTGTTGTATTTTCTATGTATCCATCCATCCATCATGTGCCATGCCGGTAAGCGTGGGCGGTCATGTTCTGCCATCTCACTCGATCACCAGAGTCGTGGATCAGCTCCGTGTTTCTGTCTCGACCATGCCACAAGGCCAAGCCATCCAGGTACTTGCTTCTAGGTCTTCCCCTTGGTCTGTTCCCCTCGATCTTACCAGTTGTCACCAAATTCTCCAATCCATTTCTTCTCATAACATGCCCAAAAAATTTTGACTGTCTACGTCTAATTTCTCTAATCAATTTACGATCTTCATTTGTTTCTTGAAGGACTTGTTCATTGGTCTTTCTGGCTGTCCATGGTATTCTTTGCATTTTCCTCAGAAACCACATCTCTACAGCCATCAGATGTTTTTCAGCCTGACTGCTCATTGTCCACGCTTCACATCCATACAAAAGTACAGGTTCAATGTAGCATCTCAACACTCTTTTTCTCGTTTCAATTGACATCTTTTTATTGGTCAATATGTTTTTCATCTTGCTAAAGGCTACTTTTGCCATGGCGATTCTTGTTCTAATCTCTTCAAGGCATCTCCCATCAGATGTTATTACTGTTCCGAGATTTGTACCTGCTCACTTGTTGAAGAATATTCCCATTTACTTGTATATTACATTGTGGTATTTCGTCCTTCCTAGTGACGACCATAATCTGTGTCTTTTTACAATTTAATTCTAACCCTAGATGTTCACTGTGTGTAACAATCGCATCTACTAAATTTTGCAGGTCCTGTTCATTGTCTGCAATCAAGACTGTATCATCTGCATATCTAATGTTATTGATGCATCGTCCCCTAATGTTGATTCCTTCCATATCTTCAATATTTATGAAAATACTTTCACTGTACAGGGAAAACAGATCTGGAGACATTACACATCCCTGTCTCACACCCCGTTTAATAGGCTGATATTGGCGTACTTCATTATCAACTCTTATGGCAGCTTGTTGTTTCCAATATATGTTTTTTACAAGTCTAAGATCTTTTCCATCAATTTGTAGATCTTCAAGCATCCTTATCATGTTGACATGTCTCACTTTATCAAAAGCTTTCTATGTATACAAGTGTTGTATTTCCACTACATATGATTGTTGTATTCACAATGTACTTTGACAGATATGGATGATGTACGAGTACTTCGACTGTAGCTTACTGTTGTACTATCCTCACTAGATTATTTTTGTACTTTCACTTATATGAGTTTTTTTTTTTTTTTTTTTTTTTTAACCTTTACTATATATGGGTGTTTTCTATTCACTATATATTAGTATAGCACTTTCTTCCGTTATATAATTGTTATTCACTTTCACAGTACGTGAGTAGTGTACTTTGGCTGTATATAAGCATGTACTACCACTGTGTATGAACGTGTACTATCATTGTAAATAAACGTGCAGTTTCAATGTATATAAACGCATCCTTTCACTCTATATAAACGTGGATGTTCACTGTATATCAACGTGTACTTTCACTGTATATCAACGTGTACTTCCACAGTGTACAAAAGGGTCCTATATCCAAGCCATGATGCCCTATGGATATATGGTGCAGCCTAGACTTTTTTCTAAAAACTTGGCACTGTGTGGATAATGTGGTTAATATCATGACGATCGCATTTTTCCCCAAGTACTTTCCTGGTCTTGATGTTAGTCTGACAATGAACAAGACATTTTTTGCGTCTAACGTTATTAAATTGTTCCTTTAACCTTATATGTACTCCCACCCATGGGATATGTCTTCAATAGGTCCATAGACAATTTGAATTATGGAAAGCGGAGAAATTTATTTGATATTTTGGCGAAAATGTATTGAATTCACGCTAACAAACAACAGTAATGCACGTCATTTCGGGTAACAACCTCTGAACACTCCTGTTACACTATGTGACGTGTTTCTCATAAGGAAATCCCCGTGCATCACGGAAAATATTCATTATTGAACACTGATATGTTCATGTGAAATCTAACGCCTTTTATAATATTCACTTCATCCCTGACCAGTAAATTATATACCGCAAATAAACAAACAACACAGAGATCTGCTGTACAATCTCCAGAAGAAAAATTTTATTGTTAGGTGTACATAATGATAATGACATATGTTATATCTCATCATGTTCACTCTGTTGGTTACTGAGTTACGGATATCTATACAGGGGCAAATATCTGTGAAGGCATTATAGCCACTCCTCTACTGCGGCTTCCTTGGGGTTGTGTTAAACAAGTAACATGTTCATACCTGATTTCTTCTGGCAGGTTGCCGGGATTACTACGGAGGCTGTCACGAGACAGGTAGCACTGGTTTATCCTTACTCACGCATGGTCATATTCACACCAACTGCAGCTGTACGGTTTACGGTAATGGGACTACCGGCTACTCATGCACCTAGTGACAAAGAACGCGGTTATCTGGTCATACACGTAATCTCGCTGGCAGAGGTGGTAAAGACAACAAGGCGAATGCAAACCTCTGTTGACTAGACCTTGTAGATATGACAGTGGCATGTGTGAGGTGTAGTAAGCGGTGTCGATGAGTTTATGTTATATAAGTGTTTTGCAATATGTTGCACACGCCGCTTTTGTGATTATCTTTTCTGTTTGAATAAATAAACTTCTTAGATCAGCCTAAAATGTAAACCGTCTTTATTGTCATTCATCGGATCACTGATTCATCCATCTCGTTATAGGTTCATTCAATCGTTCATTGATTAATGCATTCCTCCATTAATTCAGCAAGTTCTTCATTGATTCATTCTGTCACTCATTGATTCACTGTGGAGGGCTGATCAGGCTGACATTCTGAATGCTCTATGAGAAGTAGGACTTTTGCGAGAACCAAGTGATGACTGTGAATCTGCAACCATGGCCTGACTGCGAAAACAGCAAATTAAAAGAGATGTGGCCAAACAAGAACACTACGGAGGAAGCCAAAGAAGATTGATAAACCAATGCAGAACTGCTGTCGTTAGCCGCTACACGCTGCGGAATTTGCTGAGGAGTGGATCCGAAAACTTATTGACTGAATGGTTCGATGTGCAATGATGATGATCTGTCGACTAACTAACTAACTAACTAACTAACTAACTAACTAACTAACTAACTAACTAACTAACTAACTAACTAACTAACTAACTAACTAACTAACCGACTGACTGACTGACTGACTGACTGACTGACTGACTGACTGACTAACTAACTAACTAACTATTGATTAATTCACTTCTTTATTAATTCATTAAGTCATTTATTGATTCATTAAGTCAATCATTGATTCATGCAGTCCTTCATTGATTCATTAAATCCTTCATTGATTCATTCATACGTACATTCAGTGGTGGTTCGCTGGTATCCGTCAGCTGGCTACTCTTTAGAAGACGAGTAAACGAACCGCAATGTGTCGCAATCCAAAACGCACGCTTTCTTTACCTCTTACTCTCTGTAATAAAACTTAAACGTATCTCAGATAGGATAACGCATTCCCCATCTGAACTAACCCGGTCAAGTGGCTTTACCACATGTTCGTAGTGTGTGTGTGTGTGTGTGTGTGTGTGCGTGCGTGAGTGCGTGTGTGTGTGATGTGTATGTGTGTGCGTGCGTGCGTGCGTGCGTGTGTGTGTGTTTGTGTGTGTGTGTGTGTTTGTGTGTGTGTGTGTGTGTGTGTGTGTGTGGAGTTCTACTGATCTACTACGCGTTGAGATAATTCTCTTTTTTTCGTGTCACTTCTCGCTTAAGGAAACTCACTGGTTTCCGTGAACCAGAGGGAATATGTAGAAAAGTACGTGGATAATTATGTAGTTCAAATCCAAGCACTCTGAAGGAATTCGTGAACAGTGAATTCAATTCACTCGATATGCAACTTGTCTCTAAGGTATTTTGAGTGTTCTGACAATTAGTTTGTCTATAATATCCGGGCACAACTAATGCTATCAGTCACTACATGTTCTGTCTCGGAGGAGACAGGTCATGCATGCCGTCGTGTATTCTATGGCTCATCAGTTCTTGCTTGCTTGTGTTCGTTGGCTTGAGATCCAACGCGAAGTCCTGTATGTCGGATGAAGGCATCCTGTTGTCCAACATCAGTGTGATGTCATACAGGACCTGAGGTTTGCGTGAGTATCCGTTGTCCCATGTCTGGCTTATTGGTGTGCAGACTGGTGGTTCCTCGCCATACAGGCAGACACTCTCCGACTTCAGAGGAATCGGCGATCCTACTGACTTTAGCCAGGACCCCGAAGGGACCTGTTGCCCAGGACGCTCGACGAGGATGCGTCAATAGGTCTTGGCCAGTATATAACCCAGCCCTGGTGCCTTGGAAACACCTCTGCGTCCCGCTCATCAGTGAAAAGTAGATGTTGATCTACAGGAGAAAATATGCTGGCTAATTCAAAAATTAAAGTTAAGAATGCATTTAAAATTGTGTCGGGTAGATACATGTTTTGGTTGTGTTCCAGTAACCAAGACGGCCTGTTGTATCGGCCAGGTGTGACCCGCGTACGGTATCCGGTTGGGAGGTCAAATTAACATAGCGAGGCAGCTAGGTGATTAGTCTGGTTGATTCGGCTTTACGAATTCTTTGAAACATGTCTCGAAGAGGAAGTATCTTATCTGTATACTTCTCCTAAATATTAATCCTTCGAATATAGCTTTCATTCGATTCCCATCATGGGGGAGCCAAAACTTTAATATCATCATCCTGTCTTGTGACAGAGTATAACGCCGATGAGGAAAACACAACCAGACTGTCGCTGATTGGAGGGCGGTGAACTGTGAAGTTATTATCTTCACTCAGGTCATTGATACCTAACTGGGTGTGCTCTGCTATGTTATCGACATACCCACTCATACTTAGTCTTCCATCCCCCCGGATATTATAGCTGTCTAAATACGCCAACGCGTCTTTGCTGTCTATGGAATAAGTTCGTCCTTTTGTCCGACACAACAACCCCTTTACTAACAAAGGAATTCGACCTTCCGACCTGTCTGCCCTTCCAAACACCCTTTACTGTACTCGGAACAGGATCGTCACTGGTGTCTAACTGCACACACATCTTTGCTGTCAAAGGAATTCGATCTTCCGTGCTGTCTGCCCTTCCACACACCCTTTACTGTACTCGGAACATGATCGTCACTGGTGTCTAACTGTACACACATCTTTGCTGTCAAAGGAACTCAACCCTCTGTGTTAATTGTCAATAGATACACATGGTCTTTCGAGGTATCCGAGGGAGATGGATGACGGATGACAACATACACAAGCACCACCCCCTTCCTTTTTTTCTATCTGCTCTCTCTCTCTCTCTTTCTCTCTCTCTCTCTCTCTCTCTCTCTCTCTCTCTCTCTCTCTCTCTCTCTCTGTAGTTTGAGTGAGAGAGTAGTGAGTGTGAATGAGAGACAGAATGAGTGAGCGTGAGAGTGAATGTGTGTGTGTGTGTGTGTGTGTGCCTTCTCTCTGTGTATCTCTGTGTGTGGGAGCATCACTATTTTTACGTCACACACTGTTTATGTACACATTTTTCTCCATGTTTAACAATTTTAATGAGAATGCTCAGACAATTGTCAGTGTATGTGTGTGAGTGAAGTGTGGGAGTTTGTTCATACTAGTTTCAATGCTCACGTGAGACATTTTGTATGTGTCTAGATGTGAGGAGGTGTGATTGTATGTGGAGGATGTGTATGAGTGTGGGGATATGTGTGGGTGGGGGATGTGTGGGTGGGGGTATGCGTTTGGATGGGTTGGGGCGTGTGGGTTTTTGTGGGTAGTGATATTTGTGGGTGTTGGTGGGATGTGTGGATGGATGTGTGGGGGTGAAAGTAGGTGTGTGGGAATGGGTGTGGGGAATGTGTGTATGGGTGGAGGATATGTGTATGGGATGAGTTTGGGGTGTGTGTGTTTATGTGGGTGGTTTGAGGAAGTATGTGTGGGTGGCGGGGTTGTCTGGGTAGGAGATTGTGTTGGGTGGATTGGGGATGCAAGGGCGGGTGGGGAGAAGGGTATGGTGTGTGGGTTTGAGATATGTGTGCGGTGTGTTGGCGGGGAATGTGTGCATGGCGTGTGGGTGGGGGGTGCGGTGATATGGGTGAGGATATGTGTGTGGGTGTGGGATAGTGTGTGGTGTGGGGGATGTGTGTGATGGGTGCGGGGAATGTGTGTATAGGTGGGGTGGTTGGGGGAAGTATGTGGGGGTGGGTGGATGGGAGATGTGTGCGTGGATGGGGAATGTGTGGGTGGAGGTGTGTGAGTGGCTTAGGGATGTGTAGGTGGGTGAGGTATGTGTCGTGGTGGGATGCGTGAGTGGGTGAAGGATGTGTGTGGGTAGGGGTATTGTGATCGAGAGATGTTTGGTTGGGGGTGGGTGGGTGCTTAGTGGAGGATGTGTGCGTGAGGTGCGTTGTTGGACGGGTAGGGAATGCGTATGTGGGTGGGGAGATGTGTGTGGTGTGTTGGTTAGGGATATTGTGTGGGTGAGGTATGTGTGTGTGGATGGGGAATTTTTGTGGTGTATGGGTGGGGGTATGTGGGGTGGATGGGTAAGGTTATCTGTGTGGGTGTGGGTGGGGATATTGTGCGGTATGTGGGTGGGGGATATGTGTGTGGTGTGTAGGTGGGGATGTGTGGTGGTATGTGGGTGTGGGATGTGTTGGTGTGTGTGGTGCGTGGGTTGGGAATATTGCGTGGTAGGGGATGTATGTGATGTGCGGGTGGGGGGTAGTGTAGTGGGGGATTGGGTTAAGGCATATATGGGTGGGTGGAGGATGTATGTGTGGGTGGTGGGGTGTGTGTGTGTGAGTTGATTGGGGATGTATGGGTGGTTAGGGAGATGTGTGTTTGGGGGGGGGGGGGGGTAGGGAGATGTCAGTTGGTGGGGATGTATGGTTTGGAATGTGTGAGTGGATGTGCGATGTGTGGGTTGGTGGGGGATTGTGTGCGTGGGTGGTGAATATGTGGTCAATGGAGATGTGGCTGGGGGATGGGTGGTTTGAGGTGTGGATGGGGAGAGGATGTGTGGGTTAGGATGTGTATGTGGGTGGGCGTGGGATGTGTGGGTTGGTGGGGGAATGTTTGTGGGTGGTGAGTGTGTTTTGGTTGGGGGAACAGGTGAGGGGAGAGTGTGTGGGTGGGGGATGTGCGGAAGGGGGATGGGTCGGTTGGTGGGGTATGTATGTGTCCCTTGGTGTGCGTGTGTGTGGGTAGTGGGTGTGTGTGTGTGTGGGTGGGGTGATGTTTGGGTAGGTGGGAGATGAGCCTCATATCATGGTAATTTGCCTTGTTTATGTTTACAACATTCATTTCATAATGTTTATTTTTCTTCCTATGTAAATGTATAATGCTCTTGATGAATGAAAGACGAGTGATTGGAAGGGCCGAATGTAAGACTGGCCTGCGCGCCCAATTTGTAACCCTAATAAAGTTGATTTGAATTGATTTCTCTCTTTCTCCCTCTCTATCTGTCTGTCTGTCTGTCTGTCTGTCTGTCTGTCTCTCTCTCTCTCTCTGTCTCTCTCTCTCTCTCTTTCTCTCTCTCTCTTTCTCTCTCTCTCTCTCTCTCTCTCTCTCTCTCTCTCTCTCTCTCTTTCTCGATTCGGTATTACCGGGACTGATTGCTGGAGCTGCGTGTACACACAAACCTGGTTGCAGGTGCAGATATGGCGTGCCAGTGGTATCCCAATATGCATGCCTACTTTTTACGATATGACATACTGTATTGGTCGAGGATGTGAATACAGGCCCCATTAACTTAGGATCTCCTCAGGAGGTATGGAACACGGCTAACCTCCTGAATTAAACTTTCCACGCCCTAGTCTAAGTCTGGGAACTGAGGCTGAATGCCCATAGATGATGTGACTAGGATACTGAAATTAATAATCCACCCTGTCTACTCCATAAGAGGCAATACCAGTGAGGCCAGACCAATGATATTGGTCTGATCCTGGCTTATATGATAGACTCAGAGAGAATCAGTCAGCGGAGCATGTAGTTAAGATTTTCGAGTAAAGGTTATATTGATTGGTACATTTGAATTGTTCCTGTTTTAGGACCCCCTTTACAGTTGAGTACAAACGAGGAGACGAATTCTCCCAGTAAGCCAGGATCCCGAGAAGAAGGCCAAAGGAACGACCAGAGACTGTACACCTAGAACACTAATCTAGTATGACCAGAAGGAGTCCTACGGTATCAGATAATCTCTGTGCTCACACCTACACATGTAACATCAGGCAGACGGTCCACTGCTAAGTCCTACAGTATCAGATGATCTCTGTCCTCACACCTACATATGTAACATCAGGCAGACGGTCCACTGCTGAGTCCTACAGTATCAGATGATCTCTGTCCTCACACCTACATATGTAACATCAGGCAGACGGTCCACTGCTGAGTCCTACAGTATCAGATGATCTCTGTCCTCACACCTACATATGTAACATCAGACAGACGGTCCTCTGCTGAGTCCTACAGTATCAGATGATCTCTGTCCTCACACCTACATATGTAACCACAGACAGACGGTCCACTGCTGAGTCCTACAGTATCAGATGATCTCTGTCCTCACACCTACATATGTAACATCAGGCAGACGGTCCACTGCTAAGTTCTACAGTATCAGATGATCTCTGTCCTCACACCTACATATGTAACATCAGACAGACGGTCCTCTGCTGAGTCCTACAGTATCAGATGATCTCTGTCCTCACACCTACATATGTAACATCAGGCAGACGGTCCACTGCTAAGTCCTACAGTATCAGATGATCTCTGTCCTCACACCTACACATGTAACATCAGACAGACGGACCACTGCTAAGTCCTACAGTATCAGATGATCTCTGTCCTCACACCTACATATGTAACATCAGGCAGACGGTCCACTGCTGAGTCCTACAGTATCAGATGATCTCTGTCCTCACACCTGCATATGTAACATCAGGCAGACGGTCCACTGCTGAGTCCTACAGTATCAGATGATCTCTGTCCTCACACCTACATATGTAACATCAGACAGACGGTCCTCTGCTGAGTCCTACAGTATCAGATGATCTCTGTCCTCACACCTACATATGTAACCACAGACAGACGGTCCACTGCTGAGTCCAACAGTATCAGATGATCTCTGTCCTCACACCTACATATGTAACATCAGGCAGACGGTCCACTGCTAAGTTCTACAGTATCAGATGATCTCTGTCCTCACACCTACACATGTAACATCAGACAGACGGACCACTGCTAAGTCTTACAGTATCAGATGATCTCTGTCCTCACACCTACATATGTAACATCAGACAGACGGTCCACTGCTAAGTTCTACAGTATCAGATGATCTCTGTCCTCACACCTATATATGTAACATCACGCAGACGGTCCACTGCTAAGTTCTACAGTATCAGATGATCTCTGTCCTCACACCTACATATGTAACATCAGACAGACGGTCCACTGCTAAGTTCTACAGTATAAGATGATCTCTGTCCTCACACCTACATATGTAACATCAGACAGACGGCCCACTGCTAAGTTCTACAGTATCAGACGATCTCTGTCCTCACACCTACATATGTAACATCAGACAGACGGTCCACTGCTAAGTTCTACAGTATCAGATGATCTCTGTCCTCACACCTACATATGTAACATCAGGCAGACGGTCTACTGCTAAGTTCTACAGTATCAGATGATCTCTGTCCTCACACCTACATATGTAACATCAGACAGACGGTCCACTGCTAAGTTCTACAGTATCAGATGATCTCTGTCCTCACACCTACATATGTAACATCAGGCAGACGGTCCACTGCTAAGTTCTACAGTATCAGATGATCTCTGTCCTCACACCTACATATGTAACATCAGACAGACGGTCCACTGCTAAGTCCTACAGTATCAGATGATCTCTGTCCTCACACCTACATATGTAACATCAGGCAGACGGTCCACTGCTAAGTCCTACAGTATCAGATGATCTCTGTCCTCACACCTACATATGTAACATCAGACAGACGGTCCTCTGCTGAGTCCTACAGTATCAGATGATCTCTGTCCTCACACCTACATATGTAACATCAGGCAGACGGTCCACTGCTAAGTCCTACAGTATCAGATGATCTCTGTCCTCACACCTACATATGTAACATCAGACAGACGGTCCTCTGCTGAGTCCTACAGTATCAGATGATCTCTGTCCTCACACCTACATATGTAACATCAGGCAGACGGTCCACTGCTAAGTCCTACAGTATCAGATGATCTCTGTCCTCACATCTACATATATAACATCAGACAGACGGTCCACTGCTAAGTTCTACAGTATCAGATGATCTCTGTCCTCACACCTACATATGTAACATCAGACAGACGGACCACTGCTAAGTCCTACAGTATCAGATGATCTCTTTCCTCACACCTACATATGTAACATCAGACAGACGGTCCACTGCTAAGTTCTACAGTATCAGATGATCTCTGTCCTCACACCTATATATGTAACATCAGGCAGACGGTCCACTGCTAAGTTCTACAGTATCAGATGATCTCTGTCCTCACACCTATATATGTAACATCACGCAGACGGTCCACTGCTAAGTTCTACAGTATCAGATGATCTCTGTCCTCACACCTACATATGTAACATCAGACAGACGGTCCACTGCTAAGTTTTACAGTATCAGATGATCTCTGTCCTCACACCTACATATGTGACATCAGACAGACGGTCCACTGCTAAGTCCTACAGTATCAGATGATCTCTGTCCTCACACCTACATATGTAACATCAGGCAGACGGTCCACTGCTAAGTTCTACAGTATCAGATGATCTCTGTCCTCACACTTACATATGTAACATCAGGCAGACGGTCCACTGCTAAGTCCTACAGTATCAGATGATCTCTATCCTCACACCTACATATGTAACATCAGACAGACAGTCCTCTGCTGAGTCCTACAGTATCAGATGATCTCTGTCCTCACACCTACATATGTAACATCAGGCAGACGGTCCACTGCTAAGTCCTACAGTATCAGATGATCTCTGTTCTCACACCTACATATGTAACATCAGGCAGACGGTCCACTGCTAAGTCCTACAGTATCAGATGATCTCTGTCCTCACACCTACATATGTAACATCAGGCAGACGGTCCACTGCTAAGTCCTACAGTATCAGATGATCTCTGTCCTCACACCTACATATGTAACATCAGGCAGACGGTCCACTGCTAAGTTCTACAGTATCAGATGATCTCTGTCCTCACACCTATATATGTAACATCACGCAGACGGTCCACTGCTAAGTTCTACAGTATCAGATGATCTCTGTCCTCACACCTACATATGTAACATCAGACAGACGGTCCACTGCTAAGTTCTACAGTATCAGATGATCTCTGTCCTCACACCTACATATGTAACATCAGACAGACGGTCCACTGCTAAGTTCTACAGTATCAGATGATCTCTGTCCTCACACCTACATATGTAACATCAGACAGACGGTCCACTGCTAAGTTCTACAGTATCAGATAATCTCTGTCCTCACACCTACATATGTAACATCAGGCAGACGGTCCACTGCTAAGTTCTACAGTATCAGATGATCTCTGTCCTCACACCTACATATGTAACATCAGACAGACGGTCCACTGCTAAGTTCTACAGTATCAGATGATCTCTGTCCTCACACCTACATATGCAACATCAGGCAGACGGTCCACTGCTAAGTTCTACAGTATCAGATGATCTCTGTCCTCACACCTACATATGTAACATCAGACAGACGGTCCACTGCTAAGTCCTACAGTATCAGATGATCTCTGTCCTCACACCTACATATGTAACATCAGGCAGACGGTCCACTGCTAAGTTCTACAGTATCAGATGATCTCTGTCCTCACACTTACATATGTAACATCAGGCAGACGGTCCACTGCTAAGTCCTACAGTATCAGATGATCTCTATCCTCACACCTACATATGTAACATCAGACAGACGGTCCTCTGCTGAGTCCTACAGTATCAGATGATCTCTGTCCTCACACCTACATATGTAACATCAGGCAAACGGTCCACTGCTAAGTCCTACAGTATCAGATGATCTCTGTCCTCACACCTACATATGTAACATCAGGCAGACGGTCCACTGCTAAGTCCTACAGTATCAGATGATCTCTGTCCTCACACCTACATATGTAACATCAGACAGACGGTCCACTGCTAAGTCTTACAGTATCAGATGATCTCTGTCCTCACACCTACATATGTAACATCAGACAGACGGTCCACTGCTAAGTTCTACAGTATCAGATGATCTCTGTCCTCACACCTATATATGTAACATCACGCAGACGGTCCACTGCTAAGTTCTACAGTATCAGATGATCTCTGTCCTCACACCTACATATGTAACATCAGACAGACGGTCCACTGCTAAGTTCTACAGTATAAGATGATCTCTGTCCTCACACCTACATATGTAACATCAGACAGACGGCCCACTGCTAAGTTCTACAGTATCAGACGATCTCTGTCCTCACACCTACATATGTAACATCAGACAGACGGTCCACTGCTAAGTTCTACAGTATCAGATGATCTCTGTCCTCACACCTACATATGTAACATCAGGCAGACGGTCTACTGCTAAGTTCTACAGTATCAGATGATCTCTGTCCTCACACCTACATATGTAACATCAGACAGACGGTCCACTGCTAAGTTCTACAGTATCAGATGATCTCTGTCCTCACACCTACATATGTAACATCAGGCAGACGGTCCACTGCTAAGTTCTACAGTATCAGATGATCTCTGTCCTCACACCTACATATGTAACATCAGACAGACGGTCCACTGCTAAGTCCTACAGTATCAGATGATCTCTGTCCTCACACCTACATATGTAACATCAGGCAGACGGTCCACTGCTAAGTCCTACAGTATCAGATGATCTCTGTCCTCACACCTACATATGTAACATCAGACAGACGGTCCTCTGCTGAGTCCTACAGTATCAGATGATCTCTGTCCTCACACCTACATATGTAACATCAGGCAGACGGTCCACTGCTAAGTCCTACAGTATCAGATGATCTCTGTCCTCACACCTACATATGTAACATCAGACAGACGGTCCTCTGCTGAGTCCTACAGTATCAGATGATCTCTGTCCTCACACCTACATATGTAACATCAGGCAGACGGTCCACTGCTAAGTCCTACAGTATCAGATGATCTCTGTCCTCACATCTACATATATAACATCAGACAGACGGTCCACTGCTAAGTTCTACAGTATCAGATGATCTCTGTCCTCACACCTACATATGTAACATCAGACAGACGGACCACTGCTAAGTCCTACAGTATCAGATGATCTCTTTCCTCACACCTACATATGTAACATCAGACAGACGGTCCACTGCTAAGTTCTACAGTATCAGATGATCTCTGTCCTCACACCTATATATGTAACATCAGGCAGACGGTCCACTGCTAAGTTCTACAGTATCAGATGATCTCTGTCCTCACACCTATATATGTAACATCACGCAGACGGTCCACTGCTAAGTTCTACAGTATCAGATGATCTCTGTCCTCACACCTACATATGTAACATCAGACAGACGGTCCACTGCTAAGTTTTACAGTATCAGATGATCTCTGTCCTCACACCTACATATGTGACATCAGACAGACGGTCCACTGCTAAGTCCTACAGTATCAGATGATCTCTGTCCTCACACCTACATATGTAACATCAGGCAGACGGTCCACTGCTAAGTTCTACAGTATCAGATGATCTCTGTCCTCACACTTACATATGTAACATCAGGCAGACGGTCCACTGCTAAGTCCTACAGTATCAGATGATCTCTATCCTCACACCTACATATGTAACATCAGACAGACAGTCCTCTGCTGAGTCCTACAGTATCAGATGATCTCTGTCCTCACACCTACATATGTAACATCAGGCAGACGGTCCACTGCTAAGTCCTACAGTATCAGATGATCTCTGTTCTCACACCTACATATGTAACATCAGGCAGACGGTCCACTGCTAAGTCCTACAGTATCAGATGATCTCTGTCCTCACACCTACATATGTAACATCAGGCAGACGGTCCACTGCTAAGTCCTACAGTATCAGATGATCTCTGTCCTCACACCTACATATGTAACATCAGGCAGACGGTCCACTGCTAAGTTCTACAGTATCAGATGATCTCTGTCCTCACACCTATATATGTAACATCACGCAGACGGTCCACTGCTAAGTTCTACAGTATCAGATGATCTCTGTCCTCACACCTACATATGTAACATCAGACAGACGGTCCACTGCTAAGTTCTACAGTATCAGATGATCTCTGTCCTCACACCTACATATGTAACATCAGACAGACGGTCCACTGCTAAGTTCTACAGTATCAGATGATCTCTGTCCTCACACCTACATATGTAACATCAGACAGACGGTCCACTGCTAAGTTCTACAGTATCAGATAATCTCTGTCCTCACACCTACATATGTAACATCAGGCAGACGGTCCACTGCTAAGTTCTACAGTATCAGATGATCTCTGTCCTCACACCTACATATGTAACATCAGACAGACGGTCCACTGCTAAGTTCTACAGTATCAGATGATCTCTGTCCTCACACCTACATATGCAACATCAGGCAGACGGTCCACTGCTAAGTTCTACAGTATCAGATGATCTCTGTCCTCACACCTACATATGTAACATCAGACAGACGGTCCACTGCTAAGTCCTACAGTATCAGATGATCTCTGTCCTCACACCTACATATGTAACATCAGGCAGACGGTCCACTGCTAAGTTCTACAGTATCAGATGATCTCTGTCCTCACACTTACATATGTAACATCAGGCAGACGGTCCACTGCTAAGTCCTACAGTATCAGATGATCTCTATCCTCACACCTACATATGTAACATCAGACAGACGGTCCTCTGCTGAGTCCTACAGTATCAGATGATCTCTGTCCTCACACCTACATATGTAACATCAGGCAAACGGTCCACTGCTAAGTCCTACAGTATCAGATGATCTCTGTCCTCACACCTACATATGTAACATCAGGCAGACGGTCCACTGCTAAGTCCTACAGTATCAGATGATCTCTGTCCTCACACCTACATATGTAACATCAGACAGACGGTCCACTGCTTAGTCCTACAGTATCAGATGATCTCTGTCCTCACATCTACATATGTAACATCAGACAGACGGTCCACTGCTAAGTTCTACAGTATCAGATGATCTCTGGCCTCACACCTACATATGTAACATCAGGCAGACGGTCCACTGCTAAGTCCTACAGTATCAGATGATCTCTGTCCTCACACCTATATATGTAACATCAGACAGACGGTCCACTGCTAAGTTCTACAGTATCAGATGATCTCTGTCCTCACACCTACATATGTAACATCAGACAGACGGTCCACTGCTAAGTTCTACAGTATCAGATGATCTCTGTCCTCACACCTATATATGTAACATCAGACAGACGGTCCACTGCTAAGTTCTACAGTATCAGATGATATCTGTCCTCACACCTACATATGTAACATCAGACAGACGGTCCACTGCTAAGTTCTACAGTATCAGATGATCTCTGTCCTCACACCTACATATGTAACATAAGGCAGACGGTCCACTGCTAAGTTCTACAGTATCAGATGATCTCTGTCCTCACACATACATATGTAACATCAGACATAAGGTCCACTGCTAAGTCCTACAGTATCAGATGATCTCTGTCCTCACACCTACATATGTAACATCAGGCAGACGGTCCACTGCTAAGTCCTACAGTATCAGATGATTTCTGTCCTCACACCTACATATGTAACATCAGACAGACGGTCCACTGCTAAGTTCTACAATATCAGATGATCTCTGTCCTCACACCTACATATGTAACATCAGGCAGACGGTCCACTGCTAAGTCCGACAGTATCAGATGATCTCTGTCCTCACACCGACATATGTAACATCAGACAGACAGTCCACTGCTGAGTCCTACAGTATCAGATGATCTCTGTCCTCACACCGAAATATGTAACACCAGACAGACAGTCCACTGCTGAGTCCTACAGTATCAGATGATCTCTGTCCTCACACCTACATATGTAACATCAGACAGACGGTCCACTGCTAAGTTCTACAGTATCAGATGATCTCTGTCCTCACACCTACATATGTAACATCAGACAGACGGTCCACTGCTAAGTCCTACAGTATCAGATGATATCTGTCCTCACACCTACATATGTAACATCAGACAGACGGTCCACTGCTAAGTCCTACAGTATCAGATGATCTCTGTCCTCACACCTACATATGTAACATCAGACAGACGGTCCACTGCTAAGTCCTACAGTATCAGATGATCTCTGTCCTCACACCTACATATGTAACATCAGACAGACGGTCCACTGCTAAGTCCTACAGTATCAGATGATATCTGTCCTCACACCTACATATGTAACATCAGACAGACGGTCCTCTGCTGAGTCTTGACTCGCTGCATGATGAACACAGTCCACAGGGCCCGTCTCAGGCTGAGCGTTTGTTTTTCCTTCTCTTTTCTCAGTGTATCACAGTTATAGATTGTGTATCTGTCAGCGTGTCACAAATAGGGATAGAGAAACTCGGGTTCAGACAGGCAGAGTAGTGCGAGGGACAGATGTGACAGAACTCTAAATTAGATTATCGTCATTATACTTTATAACAATTTCTGTCATCGGGCGAATCATTGTCTCGCACAATGGTTATAATATTACATACACATTATATAAAGCATTCAAAATGTCTATCCACAACATCATCTGTCTATCGCTAATAACTTAAGACGTTATGTCTATCTATGTGTCTCCCTCTAGAAGCTACACCCTCTCCCGTCAATGTCCAGTGGCCGTCTCCCCTCTCGACTCTCGTCAGGTGGACACGGAGTGCTTGCCCCTTCGTGCACCTCGTGGGGTTTCACCCTTTCACGCTTCTGGCGGGTTCTGTCTGGGCGTACTGCGTAGTTGGACGTCTGACTCATCTATCTCGAATGTTCGGGTCTCTGCTATTCTCTCCCTTATTCCTCCCCTGTTTCTATGTTTCTTCTCTATCAATATTACGTCCCTTCTTGACTCAAGTGAGACCTTGACAGTATCTAATAAAGATTATCTTTTCTCCTTTCCTCAATTTGATTTGATTTTAGTAGTTGCTTGAGTGCATGTTATAGATAATCATGGGACTTATTGAAAAGTACAATACGACGCAGAACACAACAGCTCGCACCCATTACACACAAAGATAGGTTGAGACAGGAACAAATTATACGGACATCCATCTAACTAATAAAACATATAAAAAAAAACAATGCATCACATTTATACACACTAGAAGAACAACTGGAGAAACACCAACAACATGTGCATCTGTGTGCTATCCTTAGAACAAAACTCAACACAATAGCGCAAGAGACACCCAGCAAACAATATATGACAATTGAGCGAAATATACGGCATATCTGACACATCGGCAAAATAATTGACATGTAAGGCAACACACAAACAGAACCAGCGCAAATAACAGAATTATTCAAGAAATATTACACACACAAAACAGAAAAGAAAAAAATGCAAAGCATAAAATCTAAAGACGGACATTTCATAGGCGGGTCAGGGAAAGATGTTGTCAGGCAAGCATGAAGTTTTACCAATATCAGCTCCGGCAGGTAATGGGTGCCTTGCATCCAGAGCTTAATTGCGCCATACCTGCACTGTCACACTTAACAGGTGATGCAGAAAGCAGAATCCTGTGGCCTCTTTTCAATTGACAGAATACTCTACAAGTCACCTGAACAAGTCAACATGTGCCCTCGTGGTTAAATATTTCACACGTGTGTTTCATCATTTGAGGTTTTTGTGTGTTCTACGAACTATTCGATTATCGCGATTGTAACAAGTGTGCTATTATTTCCGAGGGAAAATCAAGAAACGTGAGTAGTAACATTATATAATGATTGATTGAGTGATTTAGGAACCGACATCACAGCATTCATTATATAATAAATATAAAAAACTTTATCACCGCGATAAACCCAAATAAACAGAAGAGAAACCATAGGTTCCCAAACCACGGCCCGCGGGCCAATTGTAGCCCGCCAGCTGCAAGAAAGTGGCATGCGAGGCCTCGTTGTTTAATATAATGTTTATATATATATATCGAAGCGCCCCATTCAGCGTACGATAATTTACTCTGCTCGTGGTTGTTATGTTTATATATTATCGAATGCGCCTGTTCAGTCACAACGAAACGTTATGAAGTTCCCATATCTCAGCCTTATAGACCAATCATAGTGCGAAAGGCGCGATGTAGTCGTCTGTTACAGCTGTTTAGCAGAGTTGATAGTATTGTGTTCAAATTATATTTTTTTCACAGAAAAATTTACCGTTAGTGCCTATAAACATGAGTGTGGAAAATCTAAAATCAAACAATGTTAAAAAGCAAAAATGTAAAGATGCTGCTTGTCGTGAATTCAACGAAGATTGGACGGAGAAATTTATCTTTATGTCTAGCTGTAGTGGTAAACCAGGCTGATTAATCTGCTGATTTTGTGTTTCTGTTACAAACAAATTTAATCTGGAACGAAACTTCACGACCACACATTCAGACATAAATGCTCAATATCCTATCAATTCGGAGTTCAGAAAAGATTTCATAGAAACGTTCTCTGACCAGGCAGCAGTGATTTTTCACCAAGGCTAACAAACATAGTAAGAGTGATGTTGTTGCGTCGTTCGAAGTCACTCTTCTGTTGGCTCGCTAGGTAACCGCTACAAGAAGCCGTTTACCAATGGAGAAGAAATAATTAAGCTTTCCCTTAAGATTGCTGCTAGAATGCTTGGCGATAAAAAAAACTATAAAACAAAATTTGATCAGATTCCTTCGTCTAATAATACTATGGCCAGGCGAGTTGAAAATTTGCCAACGATGTTCATCGTCAAGGAGCAGCACATATCAAACATTGTAAATTTTTCTTTCATTGGCACTGGATGAATCCACTGACATTTCTGACACAGCTCAGGTCGCAGTTTTTGTTCGACCAATAAACGATAATTTTGAAGTCATTGAAGAACTTCTAGGACTTGAATCAATGTATGCAACTACCAAAGGGACTGTCTGCTTGAAACTCTGAAATTGTGTGTAGAGAAAAACAACGTAGAATGGACCAAATTGGACAGTGCATGCGCCGACGGTGCTCCGGATTTGATGGATAAAAAGTCTGGATGTCTAGCATTATTGCAACAGTTTTTTGGCAGCACTATATTAAAATCACATATTAAAATTAAAGTTCACTCCAGAGGAAAGGTGACAGCCCTACATCTGAAACAAGACAAGCTGCAGAAGCTGCCGGATCAGCAAAGCAATGCTCTAACTGTCTGCCTGTCGGAGCTTCGATCCTAAACCAGCCTCCAACCAAGGCTTAGGGCCTGGTCTGCCCTGCCATGACCTTTTGTCTTTAGCTTGCATTTTCTCGCACCAGTGTAAGGCTTGTACCCTCCCAATTGCGCTCTTCCGCCCGAAGCCGTTTGCACAGTGTGGGGTGTCGGGTTTGGTAAGCGCCGCCCAACGTTCGGCGCTAACAGAAAGCAGGTAGTACCGTCTACTGTTTTACGGTAGCTCAGTCATATCTGACAAAGACATGACACATACACACACACCCATATATATAGGACCATGAGAACCTAATTGTTCCCTTGACATGACACCTGATAAGAATAGCTAGGAAATCGCCCAACCGCGATGGATGACCCCATCTGGTAGAGACTAGAGGCGCAAGGTGTGAAATCACTGATAAGACTTAGGGGGCTAATAATTGTCAGACCCACAGGTGTGATGGCCAATTGCAGTGATAAGTGCAATTACCGTCCGGTGGAGATAAGAAGAATTTATGCTGGGAATGCCAAGGAGATAATACGGTCTGCTTGACTCAGCTTAAATAAGGGTCTCTAGCCTGTTTTATGTTAGATTAAGTCTGACTTCAGAACAGCTCTCACAAGGAGCACCTATGTTATAGATCTCAGGACTAGAGACTACTGACTAGGTAGAGCCAGGACTGGCAGGATCGTCAGAATACCGGCAAGCTGTTTCTTTTGTTGTCTACTGGAGAGTGGGGATCTGGACCACAGATCCAGATAGATGGAGTAACAAGTAAAGTTACGTAATGTTTGTCATCAATATCAATATGCATAGGATTTCATCATCCTCATATTGACAATCATCCTATGTCTGTTGTTATGATTAGCAAATAAATGTTGTAGTATTGTAACTCATAGTTCTGTCATTATATTTTTTTCCAATTGTGCATACGTATTGTTGTGTACATTGGTGGGGGTTCACTTACACACCAAGGAAAGGAGCAGTCAGGGAGAAAACCTGTACTGAGATAGTCGTCTATACTAATATATTTAGACTTAAAACATCTATCTTAAGCTAACCTTCTCTTTCCTATACCTTGGCGAATATTCAGCACAGTTCATTTCATTTTGTAACGAGCCACTTGGAGCTGTACGTTGGATATTCATGGGCTTAATCTGTAGTTCAGCCATATAGATTTTGTCCCTAGTCAGTTTCTGACTATTTAGGGTTGCTCGCCAGTGAATAATATTTTCATCTAGCCGGTGGGGCATCCCGACTTATGACAGATTGGGCTTCTCGTACGGTATTTGAATTCGGACTTCTCGCTTTCAATAGACTCCGGTACTAGACCCTAGACATACGATTTTAAAAGTTAACTCTTGTAATCTTCAGTCATCAAAATAGACTATCATCAGATGTAGCTAATTTTAGTTGAGGAAATTACAGAGTATAGATATAACTTTTCAAAAGTGTATAACAGATAAGAACTTATGAGAACTACCTCATCTATCATTTATTGATAAGTATTTTAATTCTTATCATTTAGTGTATCATTCATCATTTAATGATAACTGATCACTTTAATCATATTTACATTGATGTGTTTGATGATTTAACTGTTTGATTGATTTGCCATTTTATGCTACTTATGCCATTTTCATTATGACATGTATGCAGGGCATTTTAATATTTATTTAGATACATATTAGTATTGATTACTGTGTAGTATATCTCTCACACTTACTTCACTGCGGTCGCCAGAAACTACTGGAATATTACTTTCAGTTGTCTTTCATTGCTGAGGCTAAACTCTACACATTGGTTTAGGTTCTGCTGTCATTGGTTCACTCTTGTCTTTCTAGCTTAGCTCTGAGTTGATAGATACATAGGAGCTTACCTGAATTTAGCATTAGCAAATATGGACTCACCTTCCCAGGATCTAGATTATCTGAAGGCGCGAACAGATTACTTAGAGTCCACGAGAAGGTTAGGCATAATAGAGGGCTTAACAGGAGAACAACTAGAAATATACATCAGAGATGAGATGAAAGAGTGGGACATGGCGGAGGAACAGATGAATAAAACAATTGATGAGTTATTTGAAGCAAAAGAGCGTAGCAAAACTGAAGAAGCAGAGATTAATAAACAGCATATGGAAGTAGTCAATGTAGAGAAGCTAACCTTTCTAGCGGAACATAAGGTAGGAGATATGGATGCTCACCTAACCAGGAAGGAAGGGACATCTTTGCCAACCACCGCGGAATCAGAGGTAGTGGACCGGGAACTACAGGTTCTCATTCGACCCAGTCCTAAACGGAAAAGAGGGAAGAAGAAACGTGCCCAGGGCATTTCAAGCAGTCACAAACGTGATAACTGTTTGCACCACGGAAATTGTGGTTTAACTGGTCCGCCAGTACAAGACTCCCAGGAATCTCATTTTACTTCAAGGAGAGGTGAAACTCAAGAGGAAGATGACCTGAGGACATCTTTTAAGGAGGTCGGAGATCGAAAGGTAACCGACTTTATTATTCCCTTCAGCTCAGGAGAGGATGAAGTGGGATTAAATTTGACTGACAGTGGGATGAAGGAAGACCAGGAACCCCTTGTGATCTTTGAGGCTGCAGCTCAGGAAAAGACACTAGACATCAGTTCAAATGATTTACGTAGTGTGATGGATTGTGTAGACACCAGCCCATCACAGGATTTACCTCAACTGGACTTAGCCCATGAAAGCATGACCAGAGAGGAACATCCAGACCAGGAAACATTTCCAGTTGTTATCTCACAGTATACCAGTTCGGAGACTCAGGAAACACAGGGAATTGTCTTGAGCCAGAATATGGACTCTGATATTGTGCAGACATTGTCTGTAGTTGCTAAAGAAGAAAATTCTTTGCACAAGATGGAGGAAGAAACGCCTATCATCTCATTAGCTGAAGTTATCAGGGAATTCCAGCAACAGGAACCTGAAGTAACAGAAGTCAAGAGTGGTTTGGAATCAACACTCTTAGGACTCAATCTACCCTTCAGTCAGGTCGATTTGATAGGAGTAGATCAGCTATTTGTGGATACTTTATTCAAAAGTAACACCACTTTATCGCCCTGGAGTAACTATGTTATTTCTCAAGGCTGGACAACTTGGCACACTAAATTTCCAATTTCTAGCACGGTTTTCACACGAAACTCTAATGCAGAGAAACTCAGCCCGTTAACTGATTATCAGGGGAAGAAACCGCGACACCGAGGAGGGAAGATTGTTACGCCCAACTTTGAAGGAGGAAAGCGCCAGTTGAATTTATATCATGGGACCATGATGTGTAACATTATTCCTTTCAAAAGGAAGATATTGATGAATCTGTTCAGAATCTATAATGGATGGAGGAAAATCACGGAGACAAGCTTTGCGGTGGCCAGCTTATGCAAGACCTCACTACGAGTACATCCTCGGCTGAAAGGAGTAAATCACGTGAGTGAATGGTGTAAAACAATTGCTGCCCAGAGGCGTAGAAGAATCCCGTTGATTGTGATCTTTCCCAGAGGGGTAAAATTACAACCTCCTGACAATTACCGGATTTTACCAAGCTATTGCATGGAATCCCGGCCGAAAACCAGGTACAAGGATATATCCAGAGTATCTTTGGGTTATGGAAATGGGACGTCTTTATGCAGAAGCAGGACAACCCACTGCCACAAGGAATATTGGAAGCCTTTAGGCAGATACAGAACGGAGAGTGCTTAGGCATTATTCTGGGATGTACGGCGTGCTTTGACAAAAGATTTCTGGCAGAAACTTTTTTTTTAAGGGGAAAGCTCTGTCACGAATTGGCAGCCTTTACTTCCCAGAACAATTTTCGGTTCACTGTTGATGGGCCATGTAGAGGATCAACAGACGAACAAAACTGTTTTCTCTATATTCAAGGCTATACTGTCTTGACGTAAGCTTGCAAAACCTGCAAGTAAACAACCACCAGGAATGGCTTTCTATTTGGGAAGTTAATTTACACCAGTACCGGTCACCCCCAGATCAGTTTCACAGTCTTATCAATCCAACCAGACGGGAGGGCAGACTCAGGGGACTGAATAGTAATTAAAACCAACCAGGCATGACGCAACAGAGTTGTAAACTGGCTGTTGACCATGAGAACCTAATTGTTCCCTTGACATGACACCTGATAAGAATAGCTAGGAAATCGCCCAACCGCGATGGATGACCCCATCTGGTAGAGACTAGAGGCGCAAGGTGTGAAATCACTGATAAGACCTAGGGGGCTAATAATTGTCAGACCCACAGGTGTGATGGCCAATTGCAGTGATAAGTGCAATTACCGTCCGGTGGAGATAAGAAGAATTTATGCTGGGAATGCCAAGGAGATAATACGGTCTGCTTGACTCAGCTTAAATAAGGGTCCCTAGCCTGTTTTATGTTAGATTAAGTCTGACTTCAGAACAGCTCTCACAAGGAGCACCTATGTTATAGATCTCAGGACTAGAGACTACTGACTAGGTAGAGCCAGGACTGGCAGGATCGTCAGAATACCGGCAAGCTGTTTCTTTTGTTGCTTACTGGAGAGTGGGGATCTGGACCACAGATCCAGATAGATGGAGTAACAAGTAAAGTTACGTAATGTTTGTCATCAATATCAATATGCATAGGATTTCATCATCCTCATATTGACAATCATCCTATGTCTGTTGTTATGATTAGCAAATAAATGTTGTAGTATTGTAACTCATAGTTCTGTCATTATATTTTTTCCAATTGTGTATACGTATTGTTGTGTACATTGGTGGGGGTTCACTTACACACCAAGGAAAGGAGCAGTCAGGGAGAAAACCTGTACTGAGATAGTCGTCTATACTAATATATTTAGACTTAAAACATCTATCTTAAGCTAACCTTCTCTTTCCTATACCCTGGCGAATATTCAGCACAGTTCATTTCATTTTGTAACGAGCCACTTGGAGCTGTACGTTGGATATTCATGGGCTTAATCTGTAGTTCAGCCATATAGATTTTGTCCCTAGTCAGTTTCTGACTATTTAGGGTTGCTCGCCAGTGAATAATATTTTCATCTAGCCGGTGGGGCATCCCGACTTATGACACTTACCCATCTGTAATTCACCAAAAAAGATATCCTTTGGTATTCTACCATCTTCCATCCTCCTAAGATGTCCTATCCATCTAAGTCTATGAAGACTGAGCATGGAATAAAATGTCGCACAAACTGATCTTTCCAATACTTCAGTATTTGTGATTTTGTCTTGCCACTTAATACCAAGAATTCTTCGCAGACACCGCATATGAAAGCTGTTTAAGTTGTTCTCTTGGTGTGAGTAAGTTGTCCAGGTTTCACTGCCATAGAGAAGAGTACTAAGGACACAGGCTTGATAGACAAGGACTTTTGTTTTGGCAGTAAGCTTCCTGTTCTTCCAGACTCTTTTTCTTAACCTGTTCATTGTTGTTGCTGCCTTACCAATCCGGATGTTGATTTCCTGATCTAGGGATAATTTGCTATTAACCACTGATCCTAGATATGTAAAATGGTCAACTTTCTCTAGTTCGGCGTCGTCAATAAAGATTGATGGTACCCCATGTGCACCTTGTGACATAATCTGTGTCTTCATTTTGCTAATTGTTAAACCAAATTCAGAACAAGCATTGGAGAATGCAGATAGTAGACATTGCAATTCTTCCTCAGAGTGGGTCGTAACTGCAGCATCATCTGCAAAAAGCAACTCTCTGATCAGTACCCTCCTAATTTTAGTCTTGGCCTTCAATCTCTGAGCATTGTAGAGGCCGCCATCTGAGCGTGAGTGAATGTATATACCACCATCCTGATCACGAAATGCATATTTCAGTAGAAGTGAAAAGTATATTCCAAAGAGGGTGGGAGCTAGTACACAACCTTGCTTAACTCCACTCTTCATTTCAAATTCTTCAGAAGTTGCACCATCAAACTTGATTATACCCTTCATGTCTGTGTGGAACGATTCCACAATGGACAGAAGAGTTGGTGGGCAGCCAATCTTCTTTAGTGCCTTGAACAGACCCTCACGACTGACCAAATCAAATGCCTTTGTGAGGTCGATGAAGGCAATAAACAGTGGTTGATTCTGTTCACGGCATTTTTCTTGCATTTGTCGCAATGAGAATATCATATCAGTGGTAGACCGGTTCTGTCGAAAGCCACACTGTGATTCGGGGTAGACTTGATCTCCTAGGACTTGAAGTCTGCGCAGAACAATTCTGGCAAATACTTTTCCAACAATACACAGAAGTGAGATACCCCTATAGTTGTTGCAGTCGCTCCGATCGCCCTTGTTCTTGTACAGTGTTATGATGCTTGAATCTTTGAAATCCTGTGGGACTTGTCCTTCACGCCAGCATAGCTCTATTAGCTGGTGGATCTGTATAGTGAGTGTGTCTTGCCCACTCCTGATAACCTCTATTGGAATCCCATCCTTACCTGGAGCCTTGCCAGATGCAAGTTCATTTATAGCACACTTAACTTCTGTTATGGTGGGAAGTGTGTCCAGGTGGTCAAGAGTTGGTAGAGCCTCTATGGCGTTGAGGGCATCATCCGCTAGTTTGGTCTCACTTGAGTAAAACTCCAAATAGTGCTCTACCCATCTGTCCATCTGCTGTTTCTTATCAGTGATGATTTCTCCAGTCAAGGTTTTCAATGGTGCACTTCTTTTGATCACTGGACCACAGGCTTTCTTTATTCCTTCATACATGCTTCTTATGTCTCCCTTATCACTTGCGATTTGAATGGACTCACATAACTTGATCCAATAATCATTTGCACACTGCCTGGCAGCCTTTTGCACATCCTTCCTAGCTTGCCTAAGCTCACTCAGAGTGTTACGCGTTGGTCTTTCCTTGTTTCTTAAGAGAGCTTTTTTCTTCTTATCAATCAAGGGCTGCAGAGTCTCGCTGTTGGCCGCAAACCAGTCCTGCCTCTTATGATCCACAGTGCCATAAACCCCTACGGCAGTTTTATAAAGAATTTCCTTAATTTGACCCCACTTTTCATTTACTGTACAATTTCCTGGTGTATCAGTGAAAGCGTCTTCAAGTTGCTGTTGAAACTGAAAGCTCTTTTCAGGATCATGAGTGTTAATAATATTAATCCTGAGGCTAGATTTGTGTTTAGCTGTGTAGATTCTCTTTGGTCTCAGTCTAACCCTTGCAACAACCAAAAAATGATCCGTATCACAGTCAGCACTGTGGTAACTACGAGTCAATGATATATGGTTCAGATGTTGTCTCCGTGTGATGATGAAGTCCAGCTGGTGCCAATGGCCGGATCTTGGATGTTTCCATGTGACCTTATGCATCTCTTTTGTTTTAAAAAAAGAGTTTGTAATACATAGGTCATTACTGGTGCAATGCTCCAGCAGCCTTTGCCCATTTTCATTCATGCGACCGATGTTGTATTTTCCAAGGCACACTGGCCATGAACTCGAGTCCTTGCCCACACGAGCATTGAAATCACCGAGCATATAAATGTAGTCAGATTTTGGAACTGCCTTGATCACGGAGTCTAACTCCTCATAGAACGAATCCTTCACATCATCAGAGGAATCGAGTGTCGGTGCATATGCAGTAATAATGGTGGCAAACCCACAAGAGGTTGCCAAGCGCAGGGATAATAGTCTTTCATTTCCTCCTGCTTGAATTTCAATCATTCCCAGTAGCGAATTCTTCACTGCAAAGCCCACACCGTGTTGCCTTTTTTCTGCCTGCCCTCTACCCTTCCAGAAAAAGGTGTAGTTGTTTTCCCTGAGTGACCCTTCCTCAGCGAGGCGAGTCTCCTGCAGGCCAGCAATATCAATGTTTAGACGATTGAGTTCGGCATCAATCACAGCCGTTTTTCTCACATCGTCAATATTGGTCAAGTCAGTGGAAAATCCTGGACACATGGTTCTCACGTTCCAGGTTGCAAGCCGTAGCTTGAGGTTTCTATTTTTATTTTTGTTTGTACCTGGTGCATTGGTTTTACAGCCTGCGATTCAGATTTTGTCCTAGCCCCAAGCACCCATTGAAGCAGGCAGGCTGTGGCGGATCAGCACCCAATTGGCTGGGGGCTGCCCAGCTTGAGGCGGGCGGTAGCTGATCAGTGACACCTATAGGTGTCTCCCACCGTCAGAGGCAACGCGTGGCGCCCCATGTCTACGCCAACTGACAAGGACTTATAACCCGTAACAGTTGCCTCTCGCTTTGATTCCGAGACCAGTTAAGACCAAGGATGGAGTTATTGCCTCTCCATAGCACAAAGCCTGGGCTAAAATATAGAGATCATGTGTTGCCCATGCAGCATGATCCCTCTCTCGGCCTGCCTAGTTTACTCCAGAGGAAAGGTAACACCCCTACATCTGGAACAAGACAAGCTGCAGAAGCTGCCGGATCAGCAAAGCAATGCTCTAACTGTCCGCCTGTCGGAGCTTCGATCCTAGACCAGTCGCCAACCAAGGCTTAGGGCCTGGTCTGCCCTGCCATGACATTTTGTCTTTAGCTTGCATTTCCTCGCACCAGGGTAAGGCTTGTACCCTCCCAATTGCGCTCTTCCGCCCGAAGCCGTTGGCACAATGTGGGGTGTCGGGTTTGGTAAGCGTCACCCAACGTTCGGCGCTAACAGAGACCAGGTAGTACCGTCTACTGTTATACGGTAGCTCAGTCATATCTGACTAAGACCTGACAACAATATATATATATATATATATATATATATATATATATATATATATATATATATATATATAAGTATAAACGCCGGCTACGTGGTTAAGAGGTTAACAGCTTTCTCCGTTAACCCCGAATTTGATCGTGGTTGACGTGATCGCACGAGAATTAGGAGTGGTTCGAAATGCAGCAGTGACTTATGAGGGTATGAAGCCGGTCGCTCAGAAAGTCGTGGGGTGCTGATGAGCGTAATCTAGCCTAGGAATCAACATACAGCTGAAATATGCTGGTGTTGACCACAATATCCTGAAACAGAATGGAAATGTGGAAAAAAATAAGTATAAACTGACTGAACCTAATGGATATAGACCCGGCAATGTTAATGGACTATGAGATAGATCAGAGATTTAAAAAAAAACAAAAAAACAACAACAATAGGCACAATGAACGTCTGAGGTTTTAATAGTAAAGTTGAAGAACTTATAGAGACAATGAAAGAGATGAAAATTGGGCTGATGGGAATAGCGGACACCAGAATAAAGGGTGGAAGTTGCAAGGAGATCCACCATGGTTACACTTGTGTCTACTCTGGAGTGGAACAGCAAGAAAGGGCAAGACCCGATGTGGGAACATTCATTGAACCACGGCTAGCAAGAGTAATACTTAAAATAAAATATATATCAGAAAGAATCATAACAGTGAGAATAAAAGAACAAACAATTACAACATATGTAAAAATATACGCACCATGTAATGCAACTAATAATAAGCAAGAATGCGAGGACTTCTATCACTATTTAAGGTCATACAAAAAGAATTTAACATAAAATAGAGGTAGGTAGCTGAAGAACAATTTGGGTTCCGCAAAAACAGCGGCACCAGAGAAGCAATTATCTGTTTGAGGATGTGAATTGAAAAATATATAACAGTTCAAAAAAGTATATATGTTTGTTTTATAGACTACAAGAAAGCTTTTGATAGAGTACAACATGAACGACTAATTACGTGCCTTCAAGATATAGGAGTAGACGGAAAGGACATCAGACTTATTAGTAACTTGTACTGGGAACAAGTGGCGTCTATTAGATGCGGTAATAACTATTCGTCACCTATAGAGATAAAAAGAGGTGTGCGGCAGGGATGTGTACTGTCCCCAAGCCTCTTTAGCCTATACACAGAAAGAATTTTTAAACAAGTTGAAATGTCTGGACTCAGCATCAATGGAAGAATCATAAACATTCTTAGATATGCTGGCGATACCGTGTTACTAGCAGAAAGTGAGCAAGAGGTGCAAGACATAGTGGAAGAAGTAAACAGGCACAGTGAAGAATTTGGCTTAGATATTGACGTCCAAAAGACCCACAATTATGATAATTAGCAGTGAAAATGAAAGGTCATCAATGAGAATCACAGTAAACGGGCAGATACTAGAACAAGTAACAAGTTTATCTTATCTTGGACATATTATAACAGATGATGGCAGAAGTGAAATGGAAATCAAAAAGAGAATAGGAAATGCCAAAAATGCTTTTAACGGCATGCTAAGGAGATTAATAACGCATTAAAAATTAGAATTGTCAAATGATACGTATATTCAACGTTACTGTATGGCTCGAAAGCCTGGACATTGAACAAGCAACTAGAAAGTCGCATAGAAGCAATGGAGATGTGGATATACAGACGAATATGTCGTATTTCATGGAAACAAAAACAATCAAATGCAGAGGTCCTGGAAAAAACTTGGAATGAAGAGAGAGTTGAAGAAAGAAATAAGTAGGAGACAAGTGCAATATTTTGGCCACGTTAAAAGACATGATACTCTTATAAAAACCATACTGGAGGGCAAGATTGAGGGCAAGCGAGCAAGAGGTAGATAACGATACACGTGGGTGGATAACATCAAGAGATGGAAGAACATCTGCCTGACAGAATGTACAGTCAGGGCGAGAGACAGACAGTGTTGGAGATCCATTGCAGCCAACCTTCATTGCGCAGACGGCACCTAATTGATTGATTGATTGACTAATTATATGTAATCCTTTATATTTTATGTCACAAATCTATTCAAAATCTGGATCACTGATGTTTAATAAAACGGGATTCTTAAAATGTGTTGGACTTCTTGTATTACATGATTGTCTTCATTGTGTTATCTCTGTTATTTTCTCGTCATTTCGTGGTCAACGTTTCTCTGTCATTATAGTTTGTCAATATATTTCTGACTTTATTTATGTGCAATACACCTCTGTCGCACTCTGTCTCACCATCACAGACTGTATGTCTCAGTCTCTCTCTCTCTCTCTCTCTCTCTCTCTCTCTCTCTCTCTCTCTCTCTCTCTCTCTCTCTCTCTCTCTCCTCTCTCTCTCTCTCTCTCTCTCTCTCTCTCTCTCTCTCTCTATCTATCTATCTATCTATCTTGCTTTCAGTCTCTTAACGTGCTCTGTCACTTTCTACGTTCTGCTTCTATGTCCCTTTGTGTAAAGTTTGATGTTTCTCTCTGCCGCTGTGTTTCTTCTTTCTGTCGCTCTCTGTCACAATGTATCTCTCCTTAGCCCCTCCTAACCAACGTAAGATGAAATGTTATCACTTGCTGGTGAAATCAATGAACTAATACGTTGTGTCTCCTGGTGATGAAACCAGTGATAAAGTAGTTTTGTCTCTAGTCAGTGAAGCCAGTGGAAGGTTAAGTTTTATCTCGTGTTGGTGAAACCAGTAATTCACTATATTACAACTGCTCTTCTTTTGTTATACGTAAATATCATTTACTGGAGTGTGACGTTTCCGTTTCAGGCCCACATATTTTAGACTACAATATAATGATGAAGTGAACTGTTCTATTCCTCGGCTTCTATCTTTTCCAAATAATTCCCATTCAATTCTTTATCATATCTGTTGCCAATTTTCATGAGCCTATGTCGTCCCAATATATGTACTGTCGAAAAAAAATATTCCTAGCTATGCTGGGGACTGAAACCGGACCACTGCCCCTACAGGAAAGGCGTAAAGTTATTAGTATTTACAATCGATAAGGTAGTTTTAATATTATAAAGAACCTGGTGTTGGTATGAGTTAAAAGTTGCAACACGTCCATTAAACGACGTCGCAAACAACACTACATTTGTGTCAGCTATTTGCAGAGTACGTTTATGTTTAGTAGATTGCCATTACTCTCTGAATGACAACGATCCTGTCATAGTTAAAAATCAACAATAAATCTGCTTCCAATATGCTGTAATGCAAGTCGCGTTCATTAAACCTTCACCCCCAATCGCCGGCTTACAACTTTGAGGATCGAAAAATGTGTGGCCACTCTTTCCCAAACGAAGCAGGACAACCATGCAATGTGTACTATTTATTAATGTTTACGATTTGTGTTTACTTTTGCTCAAAATTACAGACTATGCTATGTTTAACTACGTTATAGTAAATGGAATGGAAAGCGAAGTAAAAACAATATATATATATATATATATATATATATATATATATATATATATATATATATATATATATATATATTGCTAGAATAAAAGGAGAAAGTAAGCTAATTATTACAGTTTAAGTTTAAGAAAATAACAAAAGGGATATTGTCGCCCACGCTCTGAGCTCAATGCTTACTAAGTAAGCCATGCTTATCAGGTTGGCGTGCGACAGCTATCACAACAGTGAACCAGGGCTAGTGTAAACACTAGAGGCCACCCCAGCTCTAGATGGACGGTTTATTTCCTTATAGTGCTCAGGCTTCCATCCCTGCCCCTCCTCCCCAGACAGGTACCCTCGAACCATGTATGTGTTAAGGGAGGACCCTCGCGCCACCCTAAGCTTTCTAACTCAGACAGGCCATTGTCTGAGTCTGCGAGGACCTTGACCACGCAAAAGGACAATGTGACCGGCGAGGTCACGTGGTCTCCACATACCATGGGTATCCTGCCCAGTAACCAACCGGGTTTCCCCAGAAGGCTGAACGATTACAAATACCTGCCATTTGTTTATATACCGACATGACTTCACTATATAACAACAGCTGGGTTTTGTGTTATTGAATATTGGAAATTATCGTTTCTGAATAAAATATATTTTTTTTACCACTGTCTTATTCAAAAGATACTTATTATTAGCAAAATATTATATAAAATATATTTTCCAATGTCTTTTGTGTCAGTTACTAAAACGTTCACTGCTATTGAAGAAAACATGACAACATTAAATTACTACATTATTATCGAACTTGAATATGAAGGGGAATAACATTGCATATTTTATTTCATATCCTTTATAAGACATCGCAGTAAACACAAGCATTTCTGCCGTTTTGATCTCTTGGCAAGTTTACCTACCGTAGTTTGCCATTGCTTTCTGAACGACCGGAACAAATACCAACGGAAAACCAACGCAACGCGCCAAATAACATTGCATATAATTGTTATGAACTTCCTATTAATAGATGGAGATAAACAATTAGCAAAGGAAAGTAATCTAGCTGACAGTTGTAATCATAAAATTTTGCTTTCACAATGTTTAACTACTATACGCGATCGCAATAGTTAGATTCTGTAATATAATGTATTATATGTAATCTGATTATTTGTATTCCAAACATTTGCACTTTCTATTTTAATTCACATTTTTCTGGAAACGTATTTAAAATGCAATAAAACATTTGCTATTGCATGTTGATTATTAAATATATTTCAATTGTATGAATAGTTAAACGAGCGATTACGGGGCATCTCTGGCAACAGGGAGGGACCACATCCCGTATACAAATTATGTTCTTTCAGCTTAATATCTGATGCGTGGCAGATTCAGAAGCTACGACTTTAAACTAAATTTTGGAATCAGGTGACATGACTGAGGCTTGCCATGATGTTGTCCCAGTATTGTAGTTCTTCTGGGAATGATATAAAACAAGTAATCTCCTATTTTATAGCATTTGTATGCTGCTTGTGTTTTCTTGCCAAGTTTACGTTCAGTTGTTTGCCATTGATTTCTGAACGTCCGACACTCATACCATTTCGTAAATAACCATCTGAAGGTGGTCGCTGTTGATCGATATCCTGTATTATTTCCATTGCGTTACATATGTTCTTTAGAGTAATAGTATAATAGGGTATTGTGTACCTTGCTACATTTTCTTTATCTCTTTTAAGTAATGTTAAATTTAATTTGATTTTCTGTAGGTTTTCCCATACATTTTACATTCTTAACCTCATCTGTCCTATAACTGCAATTGGTCGTATTGTCCGTCTGCCACTGGACTAGTGTTTGCTATTACTATACTGCTACTGAATCTCTTTGAAATCAGCATGGCCACGTATTTAGTCGTCGAGAGTTATGATTGAAACAGGCGTTACCTATTATCATTTGAGTATATTCCACCCATGCAATTAAGCTGTCACCTCTCACATTCCTATCGCCAAGGCCACAGTCCCCAGTCCTGCCACTCAACATTTCGTTGCCTGCATTGGCATATTTCTTTTTGTTTCAATTAGCCTAAACTGGATACCAAGAAATATCCACAGTAGTATCAGACTCCAGATGGGATCTGACTGGATGACGGTTGGATTATAGAAATGTGGGGCTAGCACCATATACTCATGACGCCTCAGTGTGTGGAAAGGGGTCATTAATATTTATATTGTATAAAAGGCACACCGTGAGGCCGCGGGTAGTCATGCGTTTGCGTTTGAAGTTTCGTGCTCTGGTGGCGGGATATTTGGACCGTTACCTACATTGGTCAGTTGGACATCAACTTTAACTTCCCGTTCATAAAGTAATAGCAGACTACATAATGTAAACATTCCTAGAAAATGAACCTCCTGTTGGGTTAATCGCAACCTCCTGCCTGCACAGGATGCATTAACAGTATTGTGACGAAACGCCTGCAGATCGTCTGGTCTCTGAGTTATATCCCTTTGATGGGATGGCGAAGGGTTAGTCTCCCTGGAATTAATAACAATAAATAGGGGGGTTTCCCCACGAAAGTAGTGCCTGACGTCACTAGTCTGGTTATTTCTAGAGAAATCTAGAATCTCCCCCAGTAAGTGCGTACGTGGTTAAGATCACGCTAGACTCACAATTGCCTCATGGAACACGAGAAGGTCGAACAATCCGTGATGCAGGACTTCTCCGTGGATCATGAAATTCACTCGAGCAGTGAAGGCATTGTGACGACGCATTTAGATGGGTGTGAAGAGTCACCAGTCGGACCTCATCGTAGAACGATCACAGAATTGAGCTGCTGAAAGTTGATGTCAGTGTGCGCGGCCAGAGCGGGACATCAGCAGTCAAGATTGTGATTGAATATCGCAGGATTTGTTATTGCTATACTAAAGAAGATTCCAGAGTTTAACCATGAGCTCTAAGGGACCGGCTCACTCCAGTGCCGATAAAGATGATGAGTAAGGCATTACTGGGAGCGGTCATCGGAATCTGCCGAGATCAAGATTGAAATGTCTGAGTACAGAATGTGTCGGTAGGTCTATGCTATGACCACCGGAGAGAGTCCGACGAGTGTCAACAGATCCCGATAAGGACCCAAGACAACAACGTCTGTTGATTCTAGCCAGTGAAGCACTGGTGGAATTCGAACTCAGTGAGAACCTTGATGATGGCAAGGTAGTAAATTTCAAAGTTGATGAAAGTGATCTCTGTTACCAGTCACCATGGCCTGTTTGTTATGCTTCCGGCCCGGCTGGGTCGTCATGGGACACCTTGTATATTATCATGCTTGTGTGGTGTGTACCTACAATGGTTTACCTTTGTGAAGCCGAAACTTGGTCCAGTGACCTAAGACATTGATTTACTTATTGGTGTGAACACCGGAGTGACATGCTTGATAGGGTAGGTATCTACCCCATTCCGAGGTGTTTATCATTGACAGTGATGGTTAGGATGTGATTGATACCCTTCGATCAGGGTAGTTACTTGTGAATGTGTGAAGATCTATTATTCCAAGAGACATGGGAATAGGTGAAGTGTTGTAGTCACCTGATAGACTTTGCAAGTGACATTGTGTTTATGTGGAACAGGTGGAGGGTGGTATTCACCTGTTAGACTTTGCAAGTGACATTGTGTTTATGTGGAGCGAACGCTCAGGTTATAGGTGACGTATCAGTGTGTCAGTCACTTATGAGACAGAAGAGCTTCCCGGCTCTTGAACTTTAAGGTACGGTGCTATACCTGCTTGTCTGCAGTTGGGAGACAACTTGTAGTCTAGGGTCGGCCCAGACTTCATCTGTAGAGTGTGACGGTTATATAGTACGACATCAAGGGAGGATCCTTGATCACCGGTGCAGTGTCGGTCAGGCAGTGGTACTACGCTTGATCATCCCGGGTGTTGGAACACTGAAGGAAGAGGGAACTTTGGAGAGGCGTCAGACCTTGGAGTTCCTGTCCACTGGAGGTTCCTGGGTGAGTCGGGACCACGACAGGACGACCGCACGAACTATAGTCACAGTCTCTATGATGAAGAAGAGGCATCTGTAGTTCTGCTCTTGTACATATTGTCTTATAGTCAGGCTTTCAGCCATCCTTCTCTGTGTTGCAGTTGACGTAGTTATGAATTAAATTTTGTTCTGTTAGCTTTGACTTTGTGCTGTGGTACGACTTGTGTTTTGTCCGAGCCCCCTTGGGGTAGGAAACCCTAGGTTGGGGAGGGGAGGTTCATCTGTCCCGGCTTGTGTGGGGCCTGGTAGATGTGAAGTGCTAGTGAGGTGGTTGGAGCAAAGGCGGGTTATATTATCTATAGTAGCAAACCAGTCCAAGCCCCGGCGGTCTTGTTACAAATACAAAGGCAATACAATTACGTGATTTTGTTTTGAAGGTACTAATCTTGATAACGAAGACTAAAAGGATCACATAGATTTCACTATAATGTGAGCGATTATGCTGTAATTAGGTAATGATGTGTGTGATCAATGCAATCGAACTGGACGTAAAACAAAAGTTAGCTACATCTTGTGATGCATAATTGCTCTTAGGTTTGTTGAAGAATGTCTCGGATACCAACACCACAATTGCAAAGATATGTGGCGTCATGCTTGATTTCTTTGTTGGTGACAGCCCGAGTTTTCATAACCTCCAAGTATTTCTCTACCTTTACCCCGCGTTTTCTTAACTGACAGTGACAGTCGTCTCAGCTCAGTACATCAAATGTACGTCACTGTGGGTGACCCGTATGTGAGAACATTAGGCTAAGTCAGACATTGTCACACATACCGAGCCAAGTGTTTACATACTTGTCACTCTGAAAATACTATTTAGATTTCAATTGTATACATATCTGATACCCAAATGGTACAGTATGCTAACATTAGTACATAACACAGTTTTCTAGATTAAGATTAACAATATTTTAATAAAAATAATAAGTAATAC
>OY992888.1:61978931-62017862 GCA_963921405.1 Cepaea hortensis | reverse complement strand
GGATGGGCCGTTCGCGAGCGCATAAAGGACATACGGACAGAGATACATAAATACATACAGAGATACGCACATCCTAATTTATATATAAGATTACTAGCTGACCCTGCCCGGCTTCGCCCAGACCCTGGTGGGGAGCATCTCATTTAATTCATATAAGTAGTCATATAAGTTCTCGTTCCCGTTACCGACTATCTGTCTCTCTGACTGTCTGTCTGTCTGTCTGTCTGACCCAGCCCGTCTTCGCCCAGACCCTGATGGGGAGCATGTCATTTAATTCATATAAGTAGTCATATAAGTTCCCGTTCCCGACTGTCTGTCTGTCTGTCTATCTATCTATCTGTCTGTCTGTCTGACCCAGTCCAGCCCATGGTGGAGAGCATCTCATTTAAATCATATAAGTAGTCATATAAGATCCCGTTCCCGACTATCTGTCTGACTGTCTGTCTGTCTTGGTTAAATGGAGGAGGGAGGAGGAAGAGGGAGGTGGAGGAGGGAGGAGGAGGGCGGAGACAGGAGGAGTAGGGAGGAATAGGAGGGAGGAGGAGGGATTAGGAGGAGGAGGGGGAGGAGGAGGGAGGAGGAGGAGGGAGGAGAAGGAGGGAGGATGAGGGAGGAGGAGGGAGCAGGAGGAGGAGAGGGAGGAGGAGAAAGAGGGAGGAGGAGGAATGTGAAGGGAGGAGGAGGTAGAGGGAGGAGGAGGGAGGAGGAGGGAGGAGGAGGGGGAGGAGGAGGAGGAAGAGGAGGTAGAGGGAGGAGGAGGGAAGAGGGAGGAGGAGGGAGGAGGAGGAAGAGGGAGGAGGAGGGAGGAGGAGGAGTGAGGAGGTAGAGGGAGGAGGAGGAGGGAGGAGGAGGGAGGAGAAGGAAGAAGGAGGAGGAGGGAGGAGGCAGAGGGAGAAGGAGGAAGGAGGAGGAGGGAGGAAGAGGGAGCAGGAAGAGGGAGGAGGGAGAGGGAGGAGGAAGAGGGAGGAGGAGGAGGAAGAGGGAGGAGGAAGAGGAGGAAGAGGAGGGAGAGGGAGGAGGGGAAGAGGAAGAGGGTAGGAGGAGGGGAGAGGAGGAGGAGGAGAAGGGAGGAGGAGGGAGGAGTAGTAGGATGGAGAAGTAAGAGGGAGGAGGTAGGAGGAGGAGGAGGGACGAGGAGGCAGGAGGAGGAAGAGGGTAGGAGGAGGAAGAGGGGAGAGGAGGAGAAGAATGGAGATGGAGGGAGGAGGAGAAGGAGGAGTGAGGAGGAGAAGGAGGAGGCAGAGGGAGAAGAAGGAAGGAGGAGGAGGAAGGAGGGAGAGGAAGGAGGGAGAATGAGGAGGGGAGGAAGGAAAGGGAGGTGGAGGAGGAGGAGGTAGAGGGAGGAGGAGGAGGAGGGAGGAAAAGGGAGGAGGAGGGAGGAGAAGGAAGAAGGAGGAGGAAGAGGGAGGAGGAGGATGGAAGAAGGAGGAGGAAGAGGGAGGAGGAGGGGAGGAGGATGGAAAAGGGTGGAGAGGGAGGAGGAGGATGGAGGAGGGAGAGGGAGGAAGAGGGAGGAGGAGGAAGGAGGAGGAGAGGGAGGAGGTAGGAGGAGGAGGAAGAGGGAGGAAGAGGAAGAGGAAGAGGGAGGAGGAGGAAAGGGAGGGAGGGATTAGGAGGAGGAGGGGGGAAGAGGAAGAGGGAGGAGGAGGAGAAGAATGGAGAAGGAGGGAGGAGGAGAAGGAGGAGAAAGAGGGAGGAGGAGGGAGGAAGAGGAAGAGGGAGGAGGAGGAAGGAGGAGGGGGAGGGAAGAGGAGGTGAGAGGAGGAGGGAGAGGGAGGAGGAGGGAGGAGGAAGAAGGAGGAGGAGGAGGATGAGAACGCAGGAGGAGGAGAGGAGGGAGGAGGAGGAAGAGGAAGAGGAGGAGGAGGAGGATGGAAGAAGGAGGAGGAAGAGGGAGGAGGAGGAGGAGGAGGGAGAGGGAGGAAGAGGGAGGAGGTAGGAGGAGGAGGAGAGGGAGGAAGAGAGGATGAGGTAAGAGGAGAGGAGGAGGAAAAGGGAGGAGGAGGGATTAGGAGGAGGGGGAGGGGAAGAGGAAGAGGGTTAGGAGGATTAGGAGGGGAGAGGAGGAGGAGGGATGTGGAGGAAAGAGGAGAAGAGGGAGGAGGAGGGAGGAAGAGGGAGGAGGAGGAAGGAGGAGAAGAAAAAAAACTACGACAGTTGGCATCTCTGGATTGAAAGGAAGGCGTTGTAGAAAATTTCATCTCAATCGGATGGGCCGTTCGCGAGCGTATAAAGGTCAGCTGTTATCGCGGACCTCAGAGAGAAGTGTCTATGTAGAAGACCATTTCCTGGACGTACGTATTTTGGGAGGGGGAGGAGGGAGGAGGAGGAAGAAGAAAAAAAAACTACGACAGTTGGCATCTCTGGAATGAAAGGAAGGCGTGTAGAAAATTTCATCTCAATCGGATGGCCCGTTCGCGAGCGTATAAAGGACATACGGACAGAGATACATAAATACATACAGAGATACATACGCACATCCTAATTTATATATAAGATGTGACAAAAATGAATTCAGAAAGCAATGGCAAACTAATGAACGTAAAACTTGCCCATGAATCACAAACAGCCAAAATGCTGGGGTTGACTGCTATGTCATGTGAAGGACATGCAAAAAATGAATTATAAACCGCCTGCTCCGTGGCGAAGGGCTTAAGGACGCAGTTCGTAATCCCGTATACCCGCGTTCGAAAATAGCTGCTGGCGATTGGCAGCAGACCGCTTTGAGTTGGTTTTTATGAAATGGTATGGGTGTCGGTCTTTTTGAAAGCAACGGCAAACTACTGACCGTCAACTTTGCCAAGAGATCACAACAGCAAAACATGCTGGTGTTGACTGTGACATCCTGTAAAGGATATACAACTAACTCTAACTCTCTCATTTTAAAACATGACCTATATGTATATAATGCTTTATGAACGCTGGCATTAATCAAGTATTTGCATACTTGTAACTCTGAAAATACTATTTAGTTTTCAATTATATACGTATCTGATATCCAAGTGGTACAGTATGCTAACATTAGTACATAAAACAGTTTTTTTTCGATTCATATTAACAATATTTTAATAAAGATAATACGTAATAAACAATAAAAATTATGTGACAAAAATGAATTTAAAACATATTTATGTTGTATTCAATGAAACAAAATTATATTATCAACACTGTCAATGCCAAATATAGCCAAGATAATATTCACATTTTACTCTTAAATACGGATGACTATCAAACATGACTGTTTCTGAATATCTTCAAGTATTTAATGCGGGAAAGAACTGTAATATCTATACGTAAGCAATATTCATTTAGCACTCTAAAATCTATATGTTATTCATGTGTGTGTTTTATTATCATTCTAGGTATAATGACTGTTATCTGTAATAAGTCAGTGCAGCGCAACTAACAACAGTTCAGTAAATTTAACAAAATTAGATGGAACTGTGTGGAGGACAACAAATTTAGGTTAGTAATAAACTAAACTGCGAAAATCTTGGCTAAATATATATGAGAAGAGTTAATATATTTAATAAATATCAAACAGAAATAGAAATGAAATGCAAAGCATGCCAAAGAAATGCGTACTCACAGACTGTCAATGAGGTTCTTGTGGATATCACAGCTGTGCATTTTCGTCATTATTGATGCGGGTGAAAATCTTATCGTTGGATCATGTTGTAAAGAATTATTCAAGCACCAGGCTTGAGTTATAGGAGCACCTGACATGATAACATGGTCTTTCAAACACTCGAAGACTTTGTCTGATATTGGCCTTGTCTTGAACATCATGCACCAGATAACCACGCCCAAGGAGTAGACATCTAGCTGGTAAGCATCAACCCACGTACTATTCTCTTCTGATCATTGAGATAACTCACAACATACGCCATCTGGGTGAAGTAATTGACACACAACTCCGAGGTCATGACTGCAAGCTTGGAAGTAAAGGTTCCGTTAGGGCAGTAGTGAGTACAAATGGCAAGTATTCAGGACACACTGCAGATACAGTATGTTTGAGGACGTGTGGATGAGATAGTCCTATTAAAACGCAAGCCTCTTTATAAAACAACCTCTTGTTTCTAATCACTCCATAAGAAGTAAGCAATGACAATAATTTCACGGCACTCTTATGTTTAGCACACAGACGTGAGGTGGCTAGAACAACTTCTCCACTCATCCCACTGCCCAAAACTGGACTACGAGAAAAATTATCTGTCTTAAGAAAATCGTCAGTTAGGTTTACAGTCAAAAGTAATTCCATTTCTGAACACAACCTAGGTAAACACTACACTAAATGTGACAATTATTCAAGTGAGACAACTGCACAAGATAATGTATAAGCACGATCTTGCAACAAGCATTCTGGAAAATTGTATGTTGAATTGAAAAATACTGTTCTGGCTTATTTATAGTGGAGGATATCGGTAATCTGGTCTTTTCAAATTTCATATGGAAATTTCATACGGAAACGCAACTCATCTGGAAACAATTGGATGAAAAATACAACAGCAACTACGAGAAGGTGACATAAACTCAGAACAAAACGAAAGATAAGGAAAGATCAAACAAAAAGTCCTTATAATGACTGCACCCAGCCAAGCCAGACGAGCCAGGAGCCTGCACCAACAAAGAAAATCACAATATGAAACGAGCACAAATGATAGCCGACGACCAACCCCCATCTCACTTCAGAGACACAAACCAACATAACCAGTCCGAGACAGGACTCAGAAGACAAGAATTAGGGTGAATAAACACACAAAAACCACGGACCTCAACAATAACCACTGCTGAAGAGGCTGGTTGAACGAGGCCGAATTTGGAATTTTTGTTTTGAAAATTGGAATTGGAATTTCTAATCTGGTCTTTGTCGGCGTTCACGTTACGGCATTGATTGACAATATTCAATGGGCAATACTTAGAGGCTAGATCTATCAGTCAATATGTGGGTGTTTCTTGTGATTGTGGCATATCTAGACGGATTAAACTGTCATATATATATATATATATATATATATATATATATATATATATATATATATATATATATAAATGTTTTGCGTATCCTTTTACAGGACTTAGCTGTCAACAGCAGCATCTTTCAGCTGTCTGTTGATCTCTTGGCAAGATTACGCTCAGTAGTTTGCCATTGCTTTCTGAGCGGCCGGCTCAGTATCCGCAAGTCACGAGCGGGGGTCGAACCACCTCAGTTCTCGCTCCGCTGCGAGACTCTGCGTGATAAACGGGATTACAGAGAGAAAGTGTTGTAACCCCACAGCCAGAGAGACCGGCATATATATATATATATATATATATATATATATATATATATATATATATATATATATATATATATATATATATACACTGCCGCTTCAAATAAAGTGAACTTCACATCACTTTTCTAACAATCCTACCTCTTGGCATCATTCGTCGGCTCACGTGTCAAAGTCTGGTGACGTAACTTTGATAGCCTAACACAATGTTCACTAAAAGAATTAACCTACATTTGAAGTATTAATATAATCAGAGCATGAGATTATGGTTGATACATATTTGAAGGTTCTAAAAACACGGGCGATCACTAACAAAGAAATCAAATATTATTCAACACGTGTGTCTTATTGTGTTTTTGATAAATGACAACATTTTTAAGGCCTGCTAAGAAAGCTTATGCACGACACCATTAACTCGTATACATCTAGGACAATTAAGTTTACATCCAATTAAATTTAATTAGTCACAATCGTCATTACCTAATTTCATTATCTTTATTGGCGTAATACAATCTTTTGTATCATCACTATCTTCACTACAAACATTATTATTATCAACACAAAAAGTAAGGTTGTCTCTTTTTTCATATCCTATTTACATAACGTTGCTGTCAACACCAGCATTTTTATGCTGCTGTTAATGTCTTGGCAAGTTTCACGTTCAGTAGCTTACCATTTCTTTCTGAACGACTGGCTCACATACTCTCCGTAAGAAGCCAACGCGACTAGATCTGCTGCCGAATCTCGCGAAGCTGTGTTTCGTACGTGAGAATGTGTATCGCGAGCCATCCTCTGCACTATAACTTTGTAATACTTGTCAAGATAGTGTCGAAGCGACTTGTGGATAAAGAGATCTTGTATTGGATTTCCTGGTATGTATCAGCCAATCAATTAGGTGCCGTCTCCACAATGAAGCTTGGCTGCAATGGACCTCCAACACTGCGTGTCCCTTGGCCTAACTGTACATTCTGTCCAACTGATATTCGTCCATCTGTCGATGTTATCTTCCCTCTTGTATCGTTGTCTACCTCTTGCTCGCTTGCCCTCAACCTTGCCCTCCAGTTATGGTTTTTATAAGAGTGTTATGTCTTTTAACGTGGCCGATATATTCCGCGTGCAGCCTCTTTATTTCTTTCATCAACTCTCTCTTCAATTCCAGTTTTTCTAGAACGTCTGCATTTGATTGATTTCGTTTCCATGAAATACGACATATTCGTCTGTATGTTGTTGTTTGTCCATCAAGAATGATGATGACCATTCATTTCATCCAGTCGGGTTGAAGGTATGGAGCCGTGGGTTCTAGGATGGCTGATAAGGCCTATTTTGGCTCGAAATGTTCTTTGACAATGTGGGCAAAGAATGCTCGACGTTTCTGGAGACGAATTTCCTGCAGTGGTTTTTCTGTCCAGCCTTTTCTTCACAGCTCTTGCAGTCCTGGTTGCCTCACATATGACTGCACCCTTACGTAATGATGCACGCCACGAATTTCGGTCTCTGGCTGCAGCCTCCCAGGTGTCATGATGAATTCCAAAAGCATTCAGTGAGATTTTCAGAGTGTCTTTAAAGCGTTTCCGCTGGCCACCTTGGGAGCGTTTACCACAACGCAGTTCGCTGTAAAAAATTCGTTTAGGGAGCCTGTGATCTAGCATGCGAGTCAAGTGACCAGCCCAGCGAATCTGATTCTTCATCAGTAGAGTGTGGATACTGGGCATGGGCGCTCTTTCTAGGACTTCAGTATCTGGAATCTTGTCTTGCCATTTAAAATTCAGTAGCTTCCTTAGGCAGACTGTGTGGAAGTGGTTTAATTTCCTAGCGTGTCGCTGGTAAACAGTCCAGGTTTCACAAGCATATAGCAGTGTGGATAATACAACTGCTTTGTAGACTTTTAGCTTTGTTTGCAGGCTTATTCCAGTTCTGTCCCATACATTCTTGTACAGTCTGCCAAAGGCCGCGCTGGCCTTGGAGATCTTTGCATTCACTTCGTCATCAATTGTGAAAGCTTGTGACACAGTGCTGCCAAGATAGGTGAATTTGCCCACAACACTTAGTCTATGATCATTCACTTTGATATTCGGCACAGTGTGATTATTCTCTGGAGCTGGCTGGTGCATAACTACAGTATTCTCCAAGTTGATATTGAGCCCAAAGTTGGCACAGGCATGTGAGAAAGCTGAAACATTATGTTGCATGTCCGCCTCTGAGTTGGCGTATAGAGCGCAATCATCAGCAAACAGGAGCTCTCTGACGGTGTCACTGTTAATTTTGGTTTTAGCTTTCAGCCTTCTGAGATTAAATAACTTTCCATCCATACGGTAGTTGATGTCTATTCCAATGTCGTTGTTCTCAAAGGCATTCATCAACATGGCTGAAAGCATGAGGCTTAACAGTGTTGGTGCCAGGACACATCCTTGCTTCATTCCATTGAAACACGTCTGTATAGCCACATCTCCAGGGCCTCTATTCGACTTTCTAGTTGCTTGTTGAATTTCCACGATTCCGCACCATACGGCAGAGTTGAATATATGAAGCATATGACAATTCTCATTTTTAATGCGTTGTTAACCTTTCTAGATGTCAATACTGATTTCATGCTGTTGAAATATTTCTGGCCGATACTATTCTCCTTTTGATTTCTACTTCACTTCTGCACTGTAATTTTCAAGGATGACTTTTGTGTTGGCATTCTGGCGGCGGCATTATGCACAGTGTACCGGTGTGCGCTGTTGGATTGCCGAGACTTCTGTCAGTTCCACTTTTTACATTGAACAGTGAGGAGCATTATGTGTGATATTCACTAGCACAGGAACGGAGCACAATGGGGACGACATGTTGCCCTGAAGTTGGAACCGCGACTAACTAACTAACTAACTAACTACCTAACTAACTAACTAACTAACTAACGAACGAATGAACGAGCGAGCGAGCGAGCGAGCGAGCGAGCGATCGAACGAATGAACGAACGAACGAACGAACGAACGAACGAATGAACTAACTAACTAACTAACTAACTAACTAACTGACTAACTAACTAACTAACTAACTTGTGACGTAATAGACAGTCTCCCCCTTTATTTTTGCTTAAATTACAGTGCAGATCATATTTTTCATTATAAATATATCTAGGAAAACTATCTTTTCCCTATTTTCCCATGTTTGTAGATATCTATAAATATGCCTGTATTATTGGCGAGAATTTAATATATTTAATCTCCTGTAAACCTAGTGAATCTTCTAGTGTTTTTAAAATATATATTATACAGTATATTATAGAACTATTAGTTATGCATGCCTTCTGCCCCAGCGCAAGTTTGGCTGAATAACATATTCAGTTTTAGCCTGCGACCCGGGTGGCAACACGAGAATCTGCCTGGCCAGTTGTCGTCAGCCGGCAGATCGTCCATTTGGTCGACTCACTCGAAGCGGTAGGACACAGGCGCCGATATTAGCTGTAAAAAGACATATTGCAACAAAATAATCCAGGCTCTAGTTAGCCGATATTTGGGAATAGCAAATTGCTAGCCAAATTGATACCAAAAAGAAATATTTACACTGCTAGTGGCACTGTTCCCCCGTGGAGAGGTTTAATCACCACATTTTGGAAGGTACGTTGATTTGATTAATTAGTACGAATTTACATGTATATATTTACCGGCATTTGTAGTGTAGATTCAGGGTGAACTACGCGATAACTAATGTTAGAGAACAGGGATTGTAAACTACAGCCAGAATAAATATATAATTAATGGAGACGCTGATTATACTAAGACCAAAATAGAGGAATGAAGAATGAAGAGAACGGCGACACAAAATGGCGAAATCTAACAGGCGGGAACTGGACTATCGAAGAATGGTCAGACAATGAAGCGTGATGTTTAACTAGGGATTAATATAATATATACTAGAATAATATATCGCCAGTGAAGAATATAATTATAGAATGAGAGGGGTAGTTCGGATTAATAAACGGTGACAGGAAATACTGATAGTTAATTGTGAAATAATAATTCTTTCACATAGTCTACTGGAGACCACGCTTGTCAGAGGTCATCTCATGACAGCGTGGGACAGGCCTTTCATTCACATCAGTATCCTTGCTTCAACGCAGTCCTTCACTGCCTACCCTCTACACCTATGTTAATACTTCAACCCCCTGTAGAATTTAATTTGTGTGTTTCGGGAGTGAATCAGAATTATAATTTACAATACTGCTTCATGTGCTGAGATAGAATCTGAGTGATTCATAATATATGTTCGTAATTCGTCAAGTGAATGTAATTTGTGTGCTTCATAATCTATGGTGTTCCTTCGTCGATTGAATGTACTCTGTATGATTCATAATCTGTGGTGTACTTCGAATGAAGGGAATCTGTCATTCATAATCTATGTTCATACCTCGTCATGTGAATGTAATCTGTGATTCATAATCTATGGTGATACATTGTCGAGTAAATATAATCTGTGTGATTTATAATCAATGTTCATGCTTCATAGTTAAATGTAATCTGTGGGATTCATACTCATTGTGTACACTTCATTGTGTTAAATGTAATGGGTGTGATTTGTAATATATGTGAATGCATCATAGTAAGAATGTTGTAGAGTGTGATCAGACTCAGAAATATACATTGATGTGTCCGTGTCTGTAGACTGGAATACATGGGCATCTGAGTCTGATGAGATTGATAATATGTGGCTAAGGAAAATAGTATTTGTCCACGTTAGCCATTTGTCATTGTGTTGTCATAGTGATATGTCTGTGACAGAGGTGATAGTCTTGTGATGCTAGTCGTGTCTGAATATGAGACTGAGAGCGAGGTGTGCAATGAGAGTATCTTGGACGAAGGACAAGCATTCACCGGTTCTGTTTTTCTGATTAACTTCCAGCAGTTCTGCACCTTCTTTGGTGGTACCATGAGCCAGCAACTTGCAGCAACGCATACTTACCAGTCGTGAACACCATGTCTATTGCCGGAGAGTGAATCCGCAACCTGAACTGGAACATCACCTGAGTTGACAAGCCGGACCCAAATCTTGAGCTGAGTGGCCAACCTCCTCGGCTGACACCTTTAGCCTGCCAACTTAGTCTAGGATTTGATTGCCTACACACTAGGGCAACAGACTTTTACATGCCACAGTATTTCATTAAATTAAGTTATATGTGATACCAGAAACATACTTAGTCTGTTGCTGTTATACTCTAATTTAATATTAGGATACTGAGAGAGAGAAGGAATGCAAGTTGTAACTTTATATTTGTACTCTTCCTCCATGTTGTGAGAATGGATCAGTTAAAGGGGGCTCTTTAATTTTTGCAGTCATTCGTCGCCAGATTCATTAAGCCTACTGTCTAGAATTATTCCTAGTATGGTTGTTCGCTTTACCTATCTGTGCCTGAACACTGTCTGAAGACCTGGTCATTCCTGGGACAGTTCCGAATCGTACTTCCTAGTTCGAGCCATTTCGGCCTCTTCTTCGACAGTGATTAGTCTTTCGGAATCCTGAAAGTCTATTGGTTGCTATTTCTGATCCTTGTCTGTCAAAATAGTCAACATTACGCGACAATTTGTGGCCGCGTCCGGTCTAGAATTATCATTTATTACTGATTCCAGCCGAGTATCCAACCTCGTATTACAAGTTCAACTTTTAGTTTCTTCTCACTAGAGTATCCTGTTAGGAAAAGTGTGGCCTTACACTAGACTAGTATAGTAATAAATTATAATCAGTATATTAACCACTTATACAAGCACAGTAACATTGGTACCTATAAGTTAGGACTAACAGTTAAGATAAACCAGGTGTCAGACGGGTGAGTTTTTTGTTGTATCGTTGCATTGCGTTAACTTACATAAGTTGTTCTGTAATATATTGATTACAAATTTTCAGGACAAATATCTTGTTGGTAAGTAAGTACACTTCAGGTACTTCAACTAAGATCTATCAAGCGCTTACACATCATGTCTGTTGAAAATCAACCCACAACTCAAGAGCTTAAAGAGAAAGGGGCCTTGTTAGGATATGAAGGTGCAGAATTGAGGAAATATATTAGAGAGGCGGAAAAAGAATGGAGGCAAGAACAAAGGGAAGAAATAATCCGGATGGCGGAAATAGAATCCAAGAAACAGATTAAACAGGCAGAACTGGAGAAGGACAAGGAATTGAAACTAGCAGAACAGGCGAGACAGCATGAGATAGAATTAAGAAGACTGGAATTGCAACACCCGGATGCTTCAAGATTCAGTAGTGCTAGTTCTCCAACCCACACTAGTGACATTTCTGCCGGACCACACATCTCCAATGGATCAATGAGTTTTCCACTGCTCCCCTTCGACCCAAAAGAAGATCAGATGGATAATTATCTTGACAAATTTGTTTTAATGTGTGAAGCCTACAATCTTCCCAGCGAAAAATACAATCTTAAGCTCTCCCAAGAGTTAAGAGGCGCAGCTTTTGACGTGTTTGCTAAACTTCCTCCAGGTCTCGAGAGGGATTTTCTTACTCTAAAATCCGCTTTGCTTAAAAGATTTGAATTGACATCAGGGGCTTACAGACTGAAGTTCCGTTCCGCCAAGCGATCACAGGGAGAATCGTTCGCTCAGTTTGCCTCGCGATTACACACTTATTTTTCTAAGTGGGTCGAACTGAGCGATTTCGATGCTACTTATGATGGTCTTGAGGAAATGGTTCTTACAGAACAGTTTAAAGATACACTCCAAAAACCACTTCAAACTTTTATTGCTGAAAATGGTGGGAATAGGCTTCAGGAAATTATCTCTTTAGCTGAAAGGTACTTAACTGCCCATGGTGAAGGGGGTACCACTAAAACCACTCATACTAATGCTCAACAGAATCTTCCAGTACAAAATCAGAGTTATCAACAAAATAACTCCTTAGGTAATGACACTAGGGGGCACCCTGGTGGTCAACGTCAAAACCCGGGATTTCAGAAACCTATAGCTCAAAACACACCAGCACAAAATAGTGGATGGGGCAAGCCTTATTGTAAAAACTGTAAAACTAATGATCACCACACTAGTTCTTGCAGGAATAAACCCCCTACCCAGTATGTTGCGTGTATGACGACGGGGGCAAGTACCCGACAGAACTTAGATTCTGGAACTAACGGTAAACCACCCACAGTCGAGACTATTCTGGTAAATGGTAGCCCAGTGCAATGTCTCTATGACACGGGATTGACCTGTGAGGCAATCATAAGTAGACACTTAGTGAAACCATCCCAGTTGACTAAGCAAAGAGTTGCAGTAAAGGGTGCTACTAGGGGCTCCCAAACCATTTATGCTCAGATAGCTAAGGTGCATGTGACATCTAAGTATGTCACTGGAACTATTCCAGCTGCTGTGATTGAAGATCCCGTATATCCATTTATCCTCGGATGTAAACATGTATATTTAGGGGAACCCTCATCACCTATAATAATGGCAATGCAGACCCATAATAAGGGAACCGTTTTGAGTGACCCTGACTTATCTATCAACCCACTATCGGGGGAAATTAGGGCTGCCCAAGCAGCATGTCCAACCTTACAATCTTGCTTTGGCAACCTGCCAAAATCTAGGAATCCACCCAGAGTTGGTGATTTCTATATACAAGACGAGTTGCTATTCCATAGGGCAAGAACTATGGGGAACTTCCATGAACAGCTGGTCATACCCAAAGAGTATCGTTCACCTATATTAGAAATGGGACATTCACTCTCGGACAGTGGGCATATGGGGATAAAAGCTACAATCCGAAGGCTTGCTTTCTCCTATTTCTGGCCGGGGATGACCAGGGATATTAAACAATATGTCAGGTCATGTAAGGAGTGTCACCAATTCCCACCCAAACATAGGGAAACTCAACTTACTTTAAGAGACAGAGTATTTGTATTATTACCAAAGAGGGATAATAGATTAGAACTTGGTTGTCAGGGTCCTTTTCCTATACTAGAGAAGGTGTCCCAGACTAAGTATAAAATTTATTTTAGGGGTAAACCCACAGTTTTTCATATCCACTTGCTAAAGAAGCAGGTTGGAGTAGAAGAGTCACCGGTGCATCTGATGGCATTCTCGGTGGTAACTGAGGTCAAAGGTGGAGATGACTCGTTAGTGGAGTATCCCCTAAAACCTCAGGAGACCAGGAATGATGTCTTCCTCAACCCTGACGCGGAGACGTCTGAGTCAGAGAAGAGTAGACGAATTCCAGTGTCTCATGCACCAATGCGTACAGATAAGCCTGGTAAGACTAATATTGTCCAGGTCGATATGAATGTTAACACTAAGGACTCAGCTCCACAAAAGCATTATCCTGTTCGTACGCGAACCGAGAACCCTTATGCTTCTAGAATAGATTATATTCCTAGAAAGAATAATTTAGGGGTGGATGGCTTTAGAAGACAGCATCCACAGTGTAGATCTCTCTGGAACCAACACCAGGGGAGAAGGGCTCTTAGAAGAAGTCTTAAGAATGAAGAAACATGGTTGAGTAGACAGGGTTCTACTTAAGAGGGTGAGACTAGTCCAGCTGACCCAAAAATGTTAGAGTGAGTGCTAACAAAACTAAAGGGGAATCCTGCTGGGAGAAAAGTTTGTTTTCTCAAACTTTTCTTTCAACGGGGAGCATCTGTGACGTAATAGACAGTCTCCCCCTTTATTTTTGCTTAAATTACAGTGCAGATCATATTTTTCATTATAAATATATCTAGGAAAACTATCTTTTCCCTATTTTCCCATGTTTGTAGATATCTATAAATATGCCTGTATTATTGGCGAGAATTTAATATATTTAATCTCCTGTAAACCTAGTGAATCTTCTAGTGTTTTTAAAATATATATTATACAGTATATTATAGAACTATTAGTTATGCATGCCTTCTGCCCCAGCGCAAGTTTGGCTGAATAACATATTCAGTTTTAGCCTGCGACCCGGGTGGCAACACGAGAATCTGCCTGGCCAGTTGTCGTCAGCCGGCAGATCGTCCATTTGGTCGACTCACTCGAAGCGGTAGGACACAGGCGCCGATACTAGCTGTAAAAAGACATATTGCAACAAAATAATCCAGGCTCTAGTTAGCCGATATTTGGGAATAGCAAATTGCTAGCCAAATTGATACCAAAAAGTAATATTTACACTGCTAGTGGCACTGTTCCCCCGTGGAGAGGTTTAATCACCACATTTTGGAAGGTACGTTGATTTGATTAATTAGTACGAATTTACATGTATATATTTACCGGCATTTGTAGTGTAGATTCAGGGTGAACTACGCGATAACTAATGTTAGAGAACAGGGATTGTAAACTACAGCCAGAATAAATATATAATTAATGGAGACGCTGATTATACTAAGACCAAAATAGAGGAATGAAGAATGAAGAGAACGGCGACACAAAATGGCGAAATCTAACAGGCGGGAACTGGACTATCGAAGAATGGTCAGACAATGAAGCGTGATGTTTAACTAGGGATTAATATAATATATACTAGAATAATATATCGCCAGTGAAGAATATAATTATAGAATGAGAGGGGTAGTTCGGATTAATAAACGGTGACAGGAAATACTGATAGTTAATTGTGAAATAATAATTCTTTCACATAGTCTACTGGAGACCACGCTTGTCAGAGGTCATCTCATGACAGCGTGGGACAGGCCTTTCATTCACATCAGTATCCTTGCTTCAACGCAGTCCTTCACTGCCTACCCTCTACACCTATGTTAATACTTCAACCCCCTGTAGAATTTAATTTGTGTGTTTCGGGAGTGAATCAGAATTATAATTTACAATACTGCTTCATGTGCTGAGATAGAATCTGAGTGATTCATAATATATGTTCGTAATTCGTCAAGTGAATGTAATTTGTGTGCTTCATAATCTATGGTGTTCCTTCGTCGATTGAATGTACTCTGTATGATTCATAATCTGTGGTGTACTTCGAATGAAGGGAATCTGTCATTCATAATCTATGTTCATACCTCGTCATGTGAATGTAATCTGTGATTCATAATCTATGGTGATACATTGTCGAGTAAATATAATCTGTGTGATTTATAATCAATGTTCATGCTTCATAGTTAAATGTAATCTGTGGGATTCATACTCATTGTGTACACTTCATTGTGTTAAATGTAATGGGTGTGATTTGTAATATATGTGAATGCATCATAGTAAGAATGTTGTAGAGTGTGATCAGACTCAGAAATATACATTGATGTGTCCGTGTCTGTAGACTGGAATACATGGGCATCTGAGTCTGATGAGATTGATAATATGTGGCTAAGGAAAATAGTATTTGTCCACGTTAGCCATTTGTCATTGTGTTGTCATAGTGATATGTCTGTGACAGAGGTGATAGTCTTGTGATGCTAGTCGTGTCTGAATATGAGACTGAGAGCGAGGTGTGCAATGAGAGTATCTTGGACGAAGGACAAGCATTCACCGGTTCTGTTTTTCTGATTAACTTCCAGCAGTTCTGCACCTTCTTTGGTGGTACCATGAGCCAGCAACTTGCAGCAACGCATACTTACCAGTCGTGAACACCATGTCTATTGCCGGAGAGTGAATCCGCAACCTGAACTGGAACATCACCTGAGTTGACAAGCCGGACCCAAATCTTGAGCTGAGTGGCCAACCTCCTCGGCTGACACCTTTAGCCTGCCAACTTAGTCTAGGATTTGATTGCCTACACACTAGGGCAACAGACTTTTACATGCCACAGTATTTCATTAAATTAAGTTATATGTGATACCAGAAACATACTTAGTCTGTTGCTGTTATACTCTAATTTAATATTAGGATACTGAGAGAGAGAAGGAATGCAAGTTGTAACTTTATATTTGTACTCTTCCTCCATGTTGTGAGAATGGATCAGTTAAAGGGGGCTCTTTAATTTTTGCAGGCATTCGTCGCCAGATTCATTAAGCCTACTGTCTAGAATTATTCCTAGTATGGTTGTTCGCTTTACCTATCTGTGCCTGAACACTGTCTGAAGACCTGGTCATTCCTGGGACAGTTCCGAATCGTACTTCCTAGTTCGAGCCATTTCGGCCTCTTCTTCGACAGTGATTAGTCTTTCGGAATCCTGAAAGTCTATTGGTTGCTATTTCTGATCCTTGTCTGTCAAAATAGTCAACATGAGCGAGCGATCGAACGAATGAACGAACGAACGAACGAACGAATGAACTAACTAACTAACTAACTAACTAACTAACTAACTGACTAACTAACTAACTAACTAACTAACTAACTGTATCCATTATAATTGCTACTCCTCGCTGATGTTTCTCTATAACAGAATAGATTAATCTATATTCCTCAGATGGTATAATGCCCATTCCTGTCCATCTGGTCTCACTTATACCTAACAGGTTAATAGTTAGTCTTCCCATTTCATTCTTAATGTTATCAAAATTTCCATCCCCACTCATAGTTCTTACATTCCAAGTTCCTACTTTCAACCTTTTTATTGTGTCCGTGCTATTAATTAAAATTTCTCCATTGTTTCCTCTGATACAACCATTTCCTGTTATATTGTGTTTCTTCTTCGTTCGGGATTTTAACGTCTATTTTGTTCCATACTTTCAACGATTAGCCTATCATATTTATTATTTTTACTTCAACCAAGTATAGTTGTTTTGGTTGTTTCAATGCTGATATGTCTATTTGAGGTGTCTTCGATGTCTTTATTCCTGTGTTTTTAAGTTTTATTTGTAATTGTAAGACTACCTGATTGTGGTCAGAGTTAATATCAGCACTATGGTATGTTTTGGCATTTAAACAATGGTTTTACATCCATTTATAATTATAATGCAGTCAGTTTTGTTTCTTGTTCTATCTACAGCGCTTATTCATGTTTACAGTTTCCTAGGGTTATGTTGGAAAAATGTTTTTAAGATTGTTTTCTTTACAGTACTGTCTCAGCCTATCTCCTCTGTCGTTTCTGTTTCCCAAATCATGTTGCCCTACCATCTGCTTATATTTATTTTATTTTCCATCTTTTGCGTTCATGTCTCCGATGACAATAAGGATCCCTGATGATTTTTACAACTTTCAGTGTTTGTTGTGTGTCTTCAGAATATTCTTCTAGCTGTTCATCGTTATAATCAGTTGTTGGAGCATACGTATGAATAATTATTTTGCAGAACGGTTTTGCCTTAATTTGGAGTATTATCATCCTATCTTTCTGAGATCAGAATCCACTAATATTTTTCTCTAAATTTCTGTTTACTAATAATCCTACTCATCTCTCGTGATCTCCTCCCGAATTAATGAATATGAAATCTTCCCTCCTAATAAAACTTGCATCTGTCCATCTTGCTTCATATACGCCTAAAATATCTAATTTCATGTTTTTTGCCTCGTCAATAAGGTTACCAAATGTCCTTAGTTTAGTTTAGTCTAATCCTATTTACTATAGGGGTTGTTTCTTCCCTGAAAATATTTACAACAAGTTCATATCTAGGGGGCCGAGTATTACCCATATCATTGTTTTCTTGTTGTTTAATTGCCATTGCTGTCTTTGATATTACATGGTAAGGTTCCAATCTCTTCCACGATGGCCAGCCATACTCACTATCGTGTCTTGAACACGCCTCATGTAAAGCAGCAGTCTCTTTCACAAATCTTAAGGAGCATTTGGCATATGATATGAAATCAATGTGGTTATTGATCATCAGCACTCGGTGGGTGTTTATGTCAGTGTTAAAGTAGTCTTGACATTTCCTTGTGGGTCTTTTTAAGGTGAGTCAGCCAATTAAAATTTAAAAACAATTGAATCCGTGCATAAGATGATGAACCCATAAATACGAAGCCGGTATGTGGTGTCCAGCCACTATATTACTGTAATTCAGCTATAATTCACGAATTATACACATCAATATTCCTATAGGTCGATAGTATCCAAGAAGAATGCAGAAAATTATAACTTTGGGTGTTAACGAAGCATACAGAACAGTACACCTCAGTCTTCAAAATGTGTATAGAGCAGTATACCTATCAGTCTTTAAGATATGTACAGAGCACAATATTTCTCTCTTCTAAATTCGTGGCTTAGAGGTTATGACTTTTCTCCGTAATCTCGTATACTCTCGTCGGTTAACGTGATGACAGTAAGAATCAGCAGTGGTTCGAATCGCATGTGTAATTTACGGGGTATGTGAGCCGGCCGCTCAGAAACAATGGCAAACTACTGAGCGTAATCTTGCCAAGAAATCGACATACAGCTAAAAGATGCTGGTGGTGACAGCGATGTCCTGTAAAGGATATGGAAAAAAAAAATGTGTACAGAGCAATATACCAATCAGCCTTCAAGAAGTGTTCAGAGCAGTTTAATAATCAAGTTATCAAGAATCAGGCTACTTATCTGTCTTCAAGAAGTGTAAGGAGAAGTATAACTGTCAGTGGACCTGCTCTTTTACCCGGCGCTTATCGGGAAGGCAGTGTCTCGCCTTCAGGATTTATCACTTTCACAAAGAGATTACCACGATGCAAATTGCTTATTCGCTGGTTTCTTTATTTGATTCTCGACAATATGGTTCACGTGCAAATGGATTGATATGCAAGTGTGTGCGCGCGCGCGTGTGTGTGTGTGTGTGTGTGTGTGTGTGTGTGTGTGTGTGTGTGTGACTGTATGTGTATGTACATGGTAATCATTTTAAGTATTAGAAATATTTCCTGCCAGACAATTGCCAATCTGACATATTAGTCAGTGTAATACAGAACACATTTACTTATCTCATAAGTATTGTACACATACCGGTCTCCCTGGACTAAGGGTTAACGACATTGTTCATAATCCCGCATATTAAAGTGGTTAAAACAGCAGTTGCGCCTTGGTAGCTTAGGGTGGTATTGAGCCTGACGTTCAGAAAGCAATGGCAAACTGCTGAACATAAAATTTGCCTGAAAAATGCTGGTGTTGACTGCAATGTCCAGTAAGGGATATGCAACATAAAAAATGAACACATGGTGCTAGAAATACATATTCACAACTCGGCACTTTAGGTGTTATATGACTGATATCAAGGTGGCAGACTTCGCATCACATGACCTTTCAGATTAAAGAATTTAGGCGCGTCAATGTGGGAAACAACGTCAGTTTTGAAAATATGCCCTTATGCTATTTCGAACAAACATCCACAGAAGTCGGATGTGTCGGCCTAAGGAAGCAAAACTTGACACAGCGCAATTACGTCTGAAACAAACCTAGGATGAACGCAGCAGAAGGAGAAGAACCCATGACCTTCGGGGAAGCAGGCACGCACCTATTCACTATATTGCAACTGCTCTTCTTTTGTTATATACAATGATATACGTAAATATCATTTACTGGAGTGTGACGTTTCCGTTTCAGGCCCACATATTTTAGACTACAATATAATGATGAAGTAAACAGTTCCCTTCCTCGGCTTCTACCTTTTCCAAATAATTCCAGTTCAATTCTTTATCATATCTGTTGCCAATTTTCATGAGCCTACGTCGTCCCAAGAGCTGTACTGTCGATAACATTATTCCTGGCTCTGCTGGGGATTGAAACCGGACCACTGCCCCGACAGAAAAGGCGTAAAGTAATTAGTATTTACAATCGCTAAGGTAGTTTTAATGTTATAAAGAATCTGGTGTTGCTATGAGTCAAAAGTTGCAATACGTCCATTACAAGACGTCGCAATCAACCCTACATTTGTGTCAGCTATTTGCAGGGTACGTTAACGTTTAGTAGATTGCCATTGCTCTCTGAATGACAACGCTCCTGTCGTAGTTAAAAATCAACAATAAATCTGCTTCCAATATGCAGTAATGCAAGTCGCACTCATTAAACCTTCACCCCAATCGCCGGCTTACAACTTTGAGGATCGAAAAATGTGTGGTCACTTTTTCCCCAACGAAGCAGGACAACCATGCAGCGTGTACTATTTATTAATGTTTACGATTTGTGTTTACTCTTGCGCAGAATTACAGACTATGCAATGTTTAACTACGTTATAGTAAATGGAATGGAAATCGAAGTAAAAGCAATATATATTGCTAGAATAAAAGAAAAAGTAAGCTAATTATTACAATTTAAGTTAAAGAAAATAACAAAAGGGATAGTGTCGCCCACGCTCTGAGCTTAAAACTTACTAAGTAAGCCATGCTTATCAGGTTGGCGTGCGACAGCTATCACAGCAGTGAACCAGGGCTAGTGTAAACACTAGAGGCCACCCCAGCTCTAGATGGACGGTTTATTTCCTTATAGTGCTCAGGCTTCCATCCCTGCCCCTCCTGCCCAGACAGGTACCCTCGAACCATGTATGTGTTAAGGGAGGACCCTCGCGCGACCCTAAGCTTTCTAACTCAGATAGGCCATTGTCTGAGTCTGCGAGGACCTTAACCTTTATTGGCGTACCACACAAAAGGACAATGTGACCGGCGAGGTCACGTGGTCTCCACAAACCATGGGTATCCTGCCCAGTAACCAACCGGGTTTCCCCAGAAGGCTGAACGATTACAATTCCAATTCCAATTCCAATAACAAAAATTCCAAATTCGACCTCGTCTAACCTGCTTCATCAGCTGTGGTTATTGTTGAGGTACGTGGTTTTTATGGGTTTATTAGCCCTAATTCTTGTCTTGAGAGTCCTATCTCGGACTGGTTATGTAGCGTTTGTGTCTGGGACGTCAGCAGTAGGATCGGTCGGCGGCTGTCCTTAGTGCATGTTTCCTTTTGTGGTTTTCTTTGTTGGTGCAGGCTCCTGGCAGTCCTTATAAGGACTTTTCGTTATCCCACTCCAGTTGGGGGATCGGTCGGCGGCTGTCCTTTGTGCATGTTTCCTCTTGTTTTCTTTGTTGGTGCAGGCTCCTGGCTTGGTTGGTTGCAGTCCTTAAAAGGACTTTTTATTTGATCTTTTTGTCTCCTTTTTTGAATATTTTCTGTAGGAGTTTTTCGACGTTTTCATTTTCCTCCTTGTGCCTGTTTTCACTTTCGAGTTTAAGTTTCTGCTGCCTTTCGATTTTTTCCTCCGCGGTCATCCATAGTTATTTTTCTCTCCGTCTTCAAAGTAATACGAGTACTCATCATCATAAGCAGGTTCCCACCATAAACCTGGGTAGTCTACCGGTCTCCTGAATCTCTTGGGTTTCGTCTTTTCTCTTTTATCCCAGCATCTTTTGAATTCCTGGCGCCTGAGTTCCTCCGTTCTTTCACTTTCTCGGCGCCCCTCCGGGGTAAATTCCCATAGTGTCTCCGGATATTCTTTTCGGTTTTCTTCAGATGTCTGGCGAGATATTTGTTTTTCTTTGTCTGCCTCGGTTGTCGCGGTTGGGCTGTTGGCTGTTGCTTGCGGTTCAGGGTCGGTTTCTTGGTTTTCATCTTGCGGATTCTCTGAGAGTTCTTGTATGGATTCTGCTGGTTTGCTTTGAAAGAGTTCCATTTCAACTTTATGCAATTCTCTTTCGGCCTTGATCATTTGTAGTATTTCTTCGTTCTCCTCATCGGCCATGCGCTCCATCTCTTGTTTGATGTTGTGCTGTATCTCCTTCATTTCCGCCAGTAGTTTTTCGTCGTCGTTGTTCGGGGTCGGCGTTAGCAGTGCCTTGACTTGTCTTTTCAACTCGTCTATCTGTTTTTGAAGTTGATCTCTTTCAGCTTGTGCTATACCCGTGGGTGTCTCGCCCCTCTGCATTGCTTCCTTGAATGGTGTCTTTGTGATAATGGTGATCTTTAAGACGTCTCTGTGTCGGTGTAGGTACGGACAGCCCATGTACCTTGCTCCATGCTTGCCCTGGCAGTTGGCGCACTTTCTTCTGTTGTTAGGAGCTCGGAAGTCCGTGTCCAGCTTGGCCAGCGGACACTCCTTGAAGGCGTGGTGATCGGCGCAGTATCGGTATATTTCCGCCCTACTGCGACACGTAGCTCTACTGTGGCCGGCCTTCTGACATCTGGAACATTGCGTGATTCTTGGTATGAATCTCTCTGGTTGCTGCATTCTCTTGTTGAATATACTGTGGTCGGCATCTCGCTGCCCTCCGACGTCACTACTGCCAAGGTTGTAGGTATCTTGGAGTAGGTGAGAAGCCGCTCCACCTTCAAGAATCGGATGTGAAGATTCTCTTCTCATAGCTGCTTCTGGATTTCTTCATCTGTCAGCTCCACATGAATCCACTTGACAACCCATCGGACTGTTTTTGAGTCGGTGTTTCCGACTCTGGTGTCTTTCTCCCTCTTCTCTGCTGTCTTGGTTCTTGACTGTGTTGGGATGTCAATCTTCTCCCTCGTGGCAGCTTCAATAATAGGTGTAGTATCAGGCTCTTTAATGCAGCTAGCAGGTGGGCTCTCGACGTTCTTCTTCTTGTTGTCGGCTCCCACGCTGCACATCTTGGCAACAGCGTGTTTCTTGTTGTTGGACTTTCAACGTGACATTTTCCCGCTGGTCAGGCTTCTTGACAGAATAATGCGACTTGACTTGTTAGCGCTCGCAGTGCGAATGACACGACGACGATTACAATTACCTGCCATTTGTTTATATACCCACATGACTTCACTATGTAACAACAGCTGGGTTTTGTGTTATTCAATTATTGGAAATTATCGTTTCTGAATAAAATATATTTTTTTACCACTGTCTTATTCAAAAGATACTTATTATTAGCAAAATCTTACATAACATATATTGTCCAATTTCTTTTGTGTCAGTTACTAAAACGTTCACTGTTGTTGAAGAAAGCCTAAAAACATTAAATTACTATATTATTATCGAACTTGAATATCAAGGGGAATAACATTGCATATTTTATTTCATATCCTTTATAAGGCATCGCAGTCAACACCAGCTTTTCTGCAGTTTTGATCTCTTGGCAAGTTTACCTTCCGTAGTTTGCCTTTGATTTCTGGACGACCGGCACCAATACCAACGGGAAACGAACGCAACGCAGTCTGCTGCCAAATAACATTGCATATAATCGTTATAAAACTTGCTATTAAAAGATGGAGATAAACAATTAGCAAAGGGAAGTAATGTAGCTGATAGTTTTAAACACAACATTTTTGCTTTCAGAATATTTAACTATAATACGCGATCGCAATAGCTAGATTCTGTAATATAATGTATTATATGTAATCTGATTATTTGTATTCCGAACATTTGCACTTTCTATTTTAAATGACATTTGCTTGGAAACGTATTGAAAATACAATGAAACTCTTGCTATTGGATATTAATTATTAAACTTATTGGCATATGACATATTGGGGGGGGGGGGGGGGTACGGGGTGTCAGGCATTGGTAGCACCTTTTGTAAGGATGACTCTCATGTCCTTTTCAGGACCCATCCCCCACTTGTCCAAGCCTGACACCCAGCTCGTGCCTGTGGCACCTAGTAGCGGTCAGCATGCGACAGCGGCCACCCCCCGGGCAACAGCTGTGAGAGGCTGGCTAAACCAGGCATGGGTATCCGATTTGGTCTCAAACCAAGAGGTAAACTAGGGTATGCCTACCCAGCATGTGAAGACATGATTCGGCAGACTGCGCAGAAGTAATCATTCCTGATTCAACGGGCAAGACGGCGTTTACCTGCAAAGCGTTGTGGAACGTAATGAGCACGGCAAGGCACGTAGAGCGCCCTGGTCATCCACTGCACCTGTATTCGTCTCCAGCCGCCTCGACTTGTCTTGCCACTGGACTCAGATGGACTCAAGCGAGAGAGTGAGGTCGACGAATTGCGCAACTCTTCCTCACTTTAATCCAAGTCATCGCGCAAGTCATTCTTCATCCAACGTCATATATCACCTTCAAGCCCTGTGGCGATGGGCGAGCGGCGAAGCGGCAGGCGTGGGTACGCTGGCAGCCGTAGTCGCAGACCTGCACACAGGCGGCTCAGGCCATATGGTCGTCTTCTACTGACCGGAGCAGCAGTGGGATTCGGCAGCCCCCTGAGTGACTGAGGAACACACTGCTCACCTCAATAGCATTAGGAAGGGGCTAGAAAAGGTGCCCTAAACATTGTCTGCTCCATCACTACCTAACCAGCTAGCCGCGGTTGGTGGGTACCCTAACTGCGGTCGACATACAAAGAAAGATAAAACAAGCAAAGCTAAAAGAGTAAACCATATTCCCTTAACAATTGGAACTTGGAATGTACGCACCCTACTTGACAGAGACGGCGCGTCGGGTCCAGAGAGACGAACAGCACTGATTGGGAGAGAGCTGGGCAGGTACAACATCGACATTGCAGCCTTGAGCAAGACACGACTAGCAGAAGAAGGTCAAATCTGTGAAATAGGTGCCGTCTACACATTTTTCTGGAGTGGAAGGAAAAGCGAGGAAAGACACCAATCCGGTGTGGGATTTGCCATTAAGTCGGCCCTGGTCGGCAAATTAGCCGGATTTCCAAAGGCTATAAACGACAGGCTCATGGCCATGAAGTTGCCCCTGCTGAATGGAAGGAAGCATGCAACCATTGTGAGTGTCTACGCACCAACTATGACCAACGAAGATGATGTCAAGAACAAGTTCTATGAGGACCTGCACAATGAATTAGCATCTGTTCCCAAAGGAGACAAACTTATACTCCTTGGGGATTTCAATGCCAGAGTAGGCACGGACACCACCTCTTGGAGTGGCATTATTGGAATGCATGGAGTCGGAAATTGTAACAGCAATGGACTCCGCCTCCTTCAGACATGTGCCGAACATGATCTCCTGATTACGAACACAATTTTCCGTCTCCCCATAAGAAATAGGACATCGTGGATGCACCCTCGCTCGAAACACTGGCACCTCATTGACTATGTCATCGTCAGGAGGAGTGACAGACAAGACGTTCGAGTGACAAAATCCATGTGTGGTGCCGAATGTTGGACAGACCATCGTCTCATTGTCTCGAAAATAAACATTCACATCAGGTCACCACGGCGTCGTCAAGGAGCGAAAATGCAAAAAAAGCTAAATGTCACCCGCCTAAACAGCAAGAAAATGCAGCAGTCGTTTCAAAATATGCTGGAAGACCGCCTCAAGCCCAATGCTGCAGCTAAACAGGATACAGAAACAGAATGGAGAGCCCTAAAGGACATAATTTACAACACTGCTATGGAAATCCTGGGGCCAGCCCCACGAAAGCATAAAGACTGGTTTGATGAAAATTCCGAAGACATCAACCAATTGTTGACAGAGAAACATCTTCTCCTCAAGGCACATTTGAATGACCCAAAGTCAACATAAAAAAAAAAAAGATGCTTTCAAGAACATCCAGAGAGTAGTGCAGCAGAAACTTCGGCACATGCAGGACTCCTGGCTGAGCAGCAAAGCTGATGAAATTCAGGGCTTTGCTGACAGAAATGATATGAAAAACTTCTACGACTCACTGAAAGCGGTCTATGGTCCTACATCTCCAGGCATAGTTCCCCTCCTCAGTGCAGATGGGGGAACATTGGTCACCGATAAGAAAGAAATCCTTCAACACTGGGCAGAGCATTTCAGCAAAATCTTGAATGCAACCTCCTACTTCGATGATGAAACCATCAACTGCCTTCCTCAAGTTCCCACCAATGAGACACTTGATGACCTGCCAACCATAGTGGAAGTAAACAAAGCCATCCAGCAACTCTCCAGCGGCAAGGCACCTGGTCCTGACTCCATCCCATCAGAGATATACAAGGCAGGTGGGCCGGTCCTAACAGAGCAGCTTCACCAAGTCTTTACCAACATATGGGTGAACGAGACCATGCCACAAGATTTCAAGGACGCGTCAATAGTCCACCTTTACAAACGTAAAGGAAACTGCCAATCCTGTGACAACCACCGAGGCATCTCCTTGCTTTCAATTGCAGGGAAGATACTCTCCAGAATTCTTCTTAATCGCCTCACAGTCCATCTCGATCAAGGTCTTCTTCCTGAGAGTCAATGTGGCTTCAGAAAAGAACGTGGAACTGTTGACATGATTTTCGCTGCAAGGCAGCTGCAAGAGAAAAGTCAGAAACAGAACTGCGAAATGTTCTCCACGTTCATTGACCTTACCAAGGCTTTTGATACAGTCAGCAGAGAAGGACTTTGGAAGATTATGGCAAAATATGGCTGTCTACGAAAGTTTGTCCAAATAGTGCGGCTTTTTCATGACGGCATGCAGGCAAGAGTACAGGAAAATGGTGAACTGTCTGAACCCTTTCCTGTCACCAATGGAGTGAAGCAAGGATGTGTCTTGGCACCAACACTGTTTAGCCTCATGTTTTCAGCCATGTTGATGAATGCCTTCGAGAACGACGACATTGGAATAGACATCAACTACCGTATGGACGGAAAGTTATTCAATCTCAGAAGGCTGAAAGCTAAAACCAAAATTAACAGCGACACCGTTAGAAAGCTCCTGTGTGCTGATGATTGCGCTCTATACGCCAACTCAGAGGCGGACATGCAACATAATGTTTCAGCTTTCTCACATGCCTGTGCCAACTTTGGGCTCAATATCAACTTGGAGAAGACTGTAGTTATGCACCAGCCAGCTCCAGGGAATAATCACACTGTGCCGAATATCAAAGTGAATGATCATAGACTAAGTGTTGTTGGCAAATTCACCTATCTTGGCAGCACTGTGTCACAAGCTTTCACAATTGATGACGAAGTGAATGCAAAGATCTCCAAGGCCAGCGCGGCCTTTGGCAGACTGTACAAGAATGTATGGGACAGAACTGGAATAAGCCTGCAAACAAAGCTAAAAGTCTACAAAGCAGTTGTAATCTCCACACTGCTATTTGCTTGTGAAACCTGGACTGATTATCGGCGACATGCTAGGAAATTAAACCACTTCCACACAGTCTGCCTAAGGAACCTACTGAAGATTAAATGGCAAGACAAGATTCCAGATACTGAACTCCTAGAAAGAGCGCCCATGCCCAGTATCCACACTCTACTGATGAAGAATCAGATTCGCTGGGCTGGTCACTTGACTCGCATGCCAGATCACAGGCTCCTTAAACGAATTTTTTACAGCGAACTGCGTTGTGGTAAACGCTCCCAAGGTGGCCAGAGGAAACGCTTTAAAGACACTCTGAAAATCTCACTGAATGCTTTTGGAATTCATCATGACACCTGGGAGGCTGCAGCCAGAGACCGAAATTCGTGGCGTGCATCATTACGTAAGGGTGCAGTCATATGTGAGTCAACCATGACTGCAAGAGCTGTGAAGAAAAGGCAGGACAGAAAAACCACTGCAGGAAATCCTCCTCCAGAAACGTCGAGCATTCTTTGCTCACATTGTCAAAGAACATTTCGAGCCAAAATAAGCCTTATCAGCCATCCTAGAACCCACGGCTCCACACATTCAACCCGACTGGATGAAATGAATGGTCATCATCATTCTTGATGGACAAACAACATTAAACATATTTCATTTGTGTGAATTGATAAACGAGCGATTACGGGGCGTCTCTGGCAACAGGGAGGAACCGCATCCCGTATACAAATTATGTTATTTTAGCTTAATATCTGATGCATGGCCGATTCAGACGCTATGATTTTAAACTAAATTTGGGATTAGGTGACATAACTGGGGCTTGCCTCGATGTTGTCCCAGTATTGCTGTTCTTCTGGGAATGGCATACAGCAAGGATTCTCCTATATTATAGCATTTCTATACTGCTTGTGTTTTCTTGCCAAGTTTATGTTCAGTTGATTGCCATTTCTTTCTGAATGTCCGGCACCCATACCATTTCGTAAATAACCGTCTGAAGGTGGTCGCTGTTGATCGATAGCCTGTGTTATTTACATGGCGTTATATATCTTCTTTACAGTAATAGTATAATAAGGTAACTGTACTTTTCTCAATGTTTTTGGGGTCTGTTTTAAGTAACGTTAAATCTAAATTGATGTTCTTTAGGTTTTCCCTTACATGTTATTATTCTTAACCTCATCTGTTCTATAATTGCACTTGGTCGATATGTCCATCTGCCAATGGACTAGTGTTAGCTATTACTATACTGCTTCTGAATCTCTTTGAAGTAAGCATGTCCACGTATTTAGTCGTCGAGAGTTGTGATTGAAACAGGTGTTACCTATTAACATTTGACGATATTCCACCCATGTAATTAAGCTGTCACCTCTCACATTCCTATCGCCAAGGCCATGGTCACCAGTCACGCCACTCAACATTTCGTTGCCTACATTGGCATAGTAATTGTTGTTTTAATTAGCCTAAACTGGATACCAAGAAATATTCACAGTAATATCAGAGGCCAGATGGGATCTGACTGGATGACAATTGGACTATAGAAATGTGGGGCTAGCACCATATACTCATGACGCCTCAGTGTGTGGAAAGGGGTCATTAATATTTATATTGTATAAAAGGCACACCGTCAGGCCGCGGGTAGTAATGCGTTTGCGTTTGAAGTTCCGTGCTCTGGTGGCGGGATATTTGGACCGTTACCTGCATTGGTCAGTTGGACTTCAACTTTAACTTCCCGTTCAGAAAGTAATAGCAGACTACAGAATGTAAACATTCCTAGAAAATGAACCTCCTGTTGGGTTAAACGCAACCTCCTGCACAGGATGCATTAACTGTATAAAATACAAAGGCAATACAATTACGTGATTTTGTTTTGAAGGTTCTAATGTTGATAACGAAGACTAAAAGGATCACACAGATTTCACTATAATGTGACCGATTATGCTGTAATTAGGTAATGATGTTTGTGATAAATGTAATCGAATTGGACGTAAACCAAAAGTTAGCTACATCGTGTGATGCATAATTGCCCTTAGGCTTGTTGAAGAATATCTCGGATACCAACACCACAATTGCAAAGATATGTGGCGTCATGCTTGATTTCTTTGTTGGTGACAGCCCGAGTTTTCATCATCATCATCATTGGCACCTTGCCGTCTTGACAGACGATAGTTTGTGCTTCTCTACCTTTATCCAGCGTTTTCTTAACTGACAGTGACTGTCGTCTCAGAACAGTACATCAAATGTACGTCACTGTTGGTGACCAGTATGTGAGAACATCAAGGCTTATTCAGACATTGTCACACGTACCGAAGCCAAGTGTTTGCATACTTGTCACTCTGAAAATACTATTTAGATTTCAATTGTATACATATCTGATACCCAATTGGTACAGTATGCTAACGTTAGTACATAAAACAGTTTTGCACTCTCTCTAGAATCAAACTCGGAATATTACACACGTCCTTATTGTTTCACAACATTTGGTCAACTCCCGCCAAAGTTGTTTATTCCGACTGTTTTAATACTGGGTCTGAATGACGCCACAGGTCTGTCTAGACGCTAGACATCGAGAAGCTATTTTTCTCTCTCCGTTTTCCACTGGATGTAAATAACTAGTCGTCTAATCCGCTTTCATCTGGCGAACTGTCCCGGCACTTCAAAAAGTATGGCCGGCTGTAATCTGGAGAATATTTTCCCCACAACAAAAGATCCTGCCGACCTACATCCAGACAATCTGTCTCCAGCATCAAAGGATGGCTCTCGCCTGTAGACTAATGGCGCGACAGTCTTTTTTCGATCGACAGCACATCAAAGAATGACGGCTGCTAGTAGACGCATTGGCGCGACAGTCTTTCATCGATCGACATCTCCAAGAATTTTTGCGACATAGGCATTGATCATTTCTGTTGGGATGCTTGCCAGTGTTCATATGGTTATGTGCTTTCTGAACGCCCATCTTAAAAATTGGTACTTCACTGTTATTCAGAATAGCATACTGGTCCTGTCTTTTATCGTTATAAAGGTATTTCACATAATCTGACCATGTATTTAAAATCTTTTTTTTTTAAATTATGATTTTGCCGTCTTTGGGTTTAAGACAACCCGCTACGTATGTGTTCTTTCCTGTAGAAGACCGCAACTGGGAGGATACAAACTTACCCCTAGGTGCGACGAAATTAAAAATTTAGACGACATGTCACGGCAAGGCAGACCATGCCCTAAGCCTTTGTCGGTACTGTTCTAGGATGGAACCTCCGACATGCGGACAGTTAGAGTATTGCTTTGCTGATCTGGCAGTTTCTATTCCAGATGTTTTGTTATTGACTTTCCTCTAGAGTGAATTAGGTAGGCCGAGTAAGGGAAATGCTGCATGGGTTACACATGCTATCTAAGGCTTTGTGTTATGGAGAGGTATAATACCCTTTTAACAAGATGTCGTCTGTAAAGACCGCAAATTGCCAATCAATCTATGGTCTCTGTAGCAGTCTGAATTTGATATTGTTTTGCTACTTTCAAGGCATTTCGAAAGCTCCTGTTGATGAGGATGTAATCAGTCTGGTTTCTGATCTTAGTGTCAGGATCCCTCCATGCCCATAATCGCCTGGGGTGTCGGCGATACCTGATGTCTCCCACAATCATATCATGCTTTTCCCCCACTGTACACGTCTGCAACTGCTTTCAATACGTGTCCCCAGTTTTTACTTGCCTAATGTGCATCCATCGTGCCGATTTCCAAATTAAGCATTGAAGTCACACGTTATGGGATTTAATTATAAATACATGCACTTCTGGAAGGCGAAATCCAAATTACTAAAAATGCGCGGATACACGTTTAAGCATTACATGGATTTAGAATGCGCAGTATCGGAAGGCAGAATGTAAGCAACCTACATTTCATTGAAATATCATATGCCAGAGAGGTCTGTTGAGACATGCCTGCACACACGGGTTAGCAAAAGAAGACGGGTCAATGTCTTTATTGTCTATTTTAACTTTAAACGACATGTTGTTCTTGAACGCGTGTTTTGTAATTAGACCTCCATTGTGTTTGTTGCCGATGTGTTGTACTGTGTTCTGAATCGTTGGACAGGATCATGAATGACTGTATTTTGCAGCTGACGTGTTTCTAGTGAATCAAGAAGCCAGCCCCCCCCCCCCCCCCCCCCGCCCGTCTCTTAAGTATGCATGTTAGACTAAAGTGTGATTCTGTTATTTGCTTCCCGTAATGTCCCAGATAACACAGGACAGGGACCGTCCTTAGGCAGCTCTTACAATAGATGTGGCAGGTTACGGTGTTAATATATTTGCTTCCACTTAGGGTTGTTTAACGAACAGGTTGAGACACGCATGACACGTTACTGTATGACTATTCTTTGCTTGCCCTTAACGGGGTTGCACAATACCAAGGAGGTTAAGTACCTATAATACTGTATATAGTATTAGATTTCTTTTAAGGTTTAAGGTTCCACAGCGATAGATGTATCATGAGGTTCCACGCCCCTGCGTCTCATTCGAATGACCACCTCCACTGGTGTCCAAGGGTAGAACAAAGTGCAAGAGGTACATTCACATGTACGCCCAAAATGGTAGATCTGTTCTGACAGTTCTGTTCAGACATATTGTTATTAAATGGATAATAGACTGGATATAGTGTTCTCTATGTAAGTGAAACGTATTGTGATGTGTTATAAATTGAGTGAACTTACTTCTTGTCATTTGTAAGGTCACAAAGCATGTATAATTCAATGTATGGTTTAGCCATAATAAAACTGGAATGTCTTACGAAATAGTATTTACACATCATCATCACCATCATGATCATGATCATATCATGATCATGATCATCATCATCACAATCATCATTATCATCATCATCATCATCATCATCATCATCATCATCATCATCATCATCATCAAATACCCTGCCAGCTGGCGTTGGAGTTCATTTCTCTCCACATATCTCGGTGTTTAGTGTTCTGGATCAACTCTGCTGATGATATTCCTCCATGCCGCCGTCTCAATCCATCCAGCATCATTTAGCTTGATCTGCCTCTGTCTCTCTTCCCCTCGATCTTTCCAGTAGTCACGATGTTCTCCAATGTCTCTATTCTCATCACATGACCAAAGAAAGCTGTTTTTCTCTTTCTTATTGTTCTATATAGTGTTCTTGTTTCATTAGCCTCTGTCAGGCAATCGTTGTTGGTTACTCTGGCAGTCCAAGGAATTCACAACATTCGTCTCAAACACCCCATTTCTCTTGCTTCTAAGTGTGTCCAAATTTGTTCATTTACATTCCAAGATTCACTGCCATACAGCAAAATCGGTTCTATATAACATTTCACCACTCTCTTTATTACATTCATTGATAGTGACCTATTGCATAAGATACTCTTCATTTACTGAAATGCGGCTTTTGCTTGCCCTATTCTGCTCTTAATCTCTGTTGTACATCTTCCGTCTGATGTTATAAACGATGTACACATTTTAAAATATGTCACTCAATCAAAATACCTTTAAATTATATGCAACCATTACATCTGTCTTGTCTCTCTTACTTTGGAATTATTATTTCATTAGTATTCCTTGCTTAAATGACTTCCGTATAGGCGTGCTACTATTTAAAGATTGAGCACAACCCACAACTGGCAACGCTGATCATCTTCCGGTACGAACCTAAGGCCATGTCCACAGTCCACACCAATTTGGAAGCACTAATACTCGAGTTTCGCTCTCGTTTGAGCTAGTCAGTAGTGCATATACTTGACCAGACCCGGAAACAAACCCCGGATCACTGGCATGTGACTCGAGTGTGTAACCACTGGACCACGCGGCACACGCTAGACGCAACCAAATTCTCACACTAGAATATAACATCACCCATCGTAGGTTATAGCTCACAATGTTCCCGATCGCCGCGATTGGCATCCGTGATTGGATGTGGCCCTGAATGATCAGGTCTATAATTTACCGCATATCTTGAACGCTAATAGGGAGTTGTTTAGAGACACTTGCATTTGTGTTTTACAAATTACACCAATTAATTTGACAAAAAGACACATGATGAAATGACAAACATGATAGAAATGACTGGTATAGAGATAGAGATACTGATATAGATTGCTGATTCTAATGACAGAATCACACAGCAGACGAAACAGGAAGAGAATATGCGGTAAACAAGATAAATGTAAATGTTTTGCGTATCCTTTTACAGGACTTAGCTGTCAACAGCAGCATCTTTCAGCTGTCTGTTGATCTCTTGGCAAGATTACGCTCAGTAGTTTGCCATTGCTTTCTGAGCGGCCGGCTCAGTATCCGCAAGTCACGAGCGGGGGTCGAATCACCTCAGTTCTCGCTCCGCTGCGAGACTCTGCGTGATAAACGGGATTACAGAGAGAAAGTGTTGTAACCCCACAGCCAGAGAGACCGGCGGTAAACAAGATGCAGTATTTAAATGGGAAATAGCGTGAACATTAGAAAGAGATAACATCAAGTGCAGGATACGAACGTAATTATTTTCACTTCATTGCTTTTTTTTTTTTTTGCCTCAATGAAGATGAGGCACGAAGCAGTCATTGGTACCAGAGACCTGTACTAAATAGTTTTAGAATCGTTGCTCAGGTTAGTTCACTAAGGCCAGGTCCGCATGCCAGGACATCTGAGTATCCCTCATATATGTTGCGCCTCGACGTCTGTGTTGACTATCCGTAGACACGATGAAGACTGCAATGATGGTTGTCTTTTTAAAAAAATGTCATTTCATCTGGTATCGTGACCATTGCTAGGACACATATATCTGAATACAGTGTCATGTCAAGAGACAAACTGATACATCTTTGTGCATATCAAGGACGGACATTGAAGTGCAATGTGCTAAAATAGCATTAACTTTTCGTGTACGCGCTTAGGCTAGTTTTAGAAAGCAAATTTCATATCATGGATAGCAGTAGTCATTCAATCTAATTGTATCAGATTGATTTCATCAGCATTATCATCATCATCATCATCGTCGCCATCATCACCATCATGCACTATATACAGTGGCGATAGGTTAAAGTCTGTCGACAGATCGCTGTCTTTGTTACTCCAGGTCAATTTCATTTATGACAACACTCAATACCGTCGTCTTAGACCACCAAGTACCTCTTCTTTCGTCTCCTTCTGCCTCTTCTATCGATGATCTTTCCAGTCCTCATGATGTTCTCCATTGTTGCTTTTCTTATAATATGATCACAGAACATTCTCTTACTTGCAGTGATGTATGCTGTTCTACTTTCTAGATACCCAACGTAATCACAACCTTAATCTTAGAAACTGCATCCCGGCTGCCTGCAAGCTCTCTGATTTCTTCGTTCACATTCTAAGACTTGCTGCCATATAGCAGCACAGGCTCGGGGTAGTATTTTAGCACTGGCTATCTGACATTTACATCAGCAACTTACAGCTAATCATTCAAGCACATGTCAGCACACACGACAGTTAGATAATGTTTAGGATTGTATGTAACGTCGTTAGATAACGTTTAGGGTTGTATGTAACGTCGTTAGATAACGTTTATGATTGTATGTAACGTCGTTATAAAGTGTACGTGTAGGTACGAATCAGGGATTGTTTTATGGCGCTCGCTTGCTTTTAACTCAAGCGTAGTTCATACACGCTACTTTTAGTACAGCTGGACTGATTTTTGCGTGCGGATTAGCTTTCCGTATTACCTGTGTCCAACCCCAGCAGGTGAACCCACTCCGACTTCAGAGGTACGTCTATTGTACGTCCCCATGTCAAGGACGAGAAGTCAACATTTTAATCCAACCAACCCTACCGTAGCATCAGCACACCGGATGTTTAAGAACGTGTGCTCTTATCCATTCAGCCATGCTGATCTCCGAATCAAGGAAATAAAACAAAATGACATAACTTCGCACAATGTCTAAACAGATCATACATTTATTATTTTCTCGTTATGTAAACGAATTGTCTTTATAGATGTAATACATGTTGTAGACCTACCAAGCGACAATTGATACATTTTGGGATTAGAAAAATATGCAGTCGTTCAAAGGATCTTCCAATTATATACTCACTTATTCATTTTCTCATCGCCCGTTTTGATAAACCATGTAATATCTCCTTGTCCCTTGAATAAGGTGTATAGAAGATTATAATGTCTGGACATGAATCGTTCTGATAGTTATCGTCCAGTTATGGTTATATTTGAATCACTTCTGCAGGCCATCAAACTTCATGCCTCTGCCTCGTCTACGGCTGATTTTCCCCCCTGAAGTCACTGTGTTTTTCATTGCCTTTCTTCTCCTGCATCAAGGTCCTTGCCGGCTGTCGTGGGCGATTATGCTTCTCCACACATTGCGATATCCGAACGCATGGATCAATTAATATGCTGACTCACTTCCATGCCTTGAAACAAGACTCAAGAAATGTGTCATGATGTCTCCCTGTAGATCTCTTTCCACAAATATGTCCGGCTTGTCACAGCATGTTCCCTTTTTTGTCGCATTCTAATGAGGCAACAAATGGTGACGGCCACAGTTTGATATTTGTGTTAAGTTGTCTAAGTAGCCTTCCTCAAAATGTCCATATTGCCATGTGTCGCAGAATGCAATAATCGGGAATTAAGAATACAGCACATTGAACGCACAAAAGCTGACTTGGTGACGAGAACGTCAGTGAGCGAAGCAACAGATAAACAGACGCGGAACAGCGATCAAGGAACGTAGGCACACGAAGTGAATGGAGAGAGTCTGAAAGATAGAGATGAGATCAAGGAAGGACACAAGAAGTTCAGCATGATATGATCTTGGAGAAGCGAGCTGAAGAAACGACTCAACATCCGATGAGCGACATCTAAGTTGAAGAGTCACTGGAAGGTCATATAATAGACGATACCCGAAGTACGGGCGTGAGTAATTAGTTAGCAATATTTCTGGTGAACTGTAAACAGTATGGATATATGTAATAGGACAGGCGACAGGGTTGACTGTAATGGGAGTTCTATTAAGTAGGGTGGCATGAGCAGTTATGATGGAATGCGTGATGGTTGCATCGTGTTGATGGCCTGCATGTCATACGATTCATGGGATACTGCCTGAAATAAATATGGACTTAAAACTGAGGCAATGTGTCGATGTTATATATCAGTAGTTCGATTACTGAGTTCAAGTTGTTAGATTCAGAAAACTAAAGCTAGATATAACGAGCTAAAATATTGCCAATGAAGGACAGTATGTTACATGGCAGAGGTGGTTCACTTCTTGGCACATATTGCTAATTTTGGATGTCCGAGAATATAAAGCAATCTTCTATAAAACCACATCTCCGGGGCGTCTATGGATTTTTCCGCCTGTTTACTAATTGTCAAAGTTTCGCAGCTTTATGTTAAAACTGGTTCTATGTAACATGCACGAAATGTTTTTCTAAATTCCAACGTTTAAAATGTTATTTTATTTCAGATTATCTTCACCATGTGTGATAAATTACCACTTTTTTCCAGTTATGTATACTATTATATTTTCATATAGAATCTTCTAATCACTAGTTGTCAGTTTCTCCGGCCGTCCAAGGCACACACAATATTCGCATCAGAAACCCCGCTTTCACTACACCCCAGTCCTCCCTAGTTTGTTTGCTAACATTCCAAGATTGCCATACAACAGGACATGGTCGATATAATAGATCATTACAATATACCTGTAACAATTCTGGCCCGGATCTCAGTTGTTGTTGATATTTGTTTTTCTTGGGTTTATAAGGTTATTTCTGCCTCCAATTCTCCCGTTGCCACGGGACGTTGCCCGAACGCGATTTTCCTATCAGACTAACCTAGAACACACACCGACCCCTACATGACTATAAGACAACAGTCTCAAGACAAGTAAATTAAGAATCTTTAATGAAGATTCTGATTCAGGACAGACGTTCAAGGACTAGACAAACATACAGAAACACTGAGTCTGGTGAGAATAGTCTGGAGAACAGTCTCTTCATTCCACCAGTCTGGTCAGTATTATGACGTGGAAGGGATGTAGACGCAGGTGGTAGGATACAGTCACCTGAGCCTCCTCGAACTCCTGGATCTCCTCTGGACACGAGTCTAGTCAGGATAAACGTTCTTTAGGCCGCACAGCTGTTTGTCCGACCCGACTGTACTCTGATACATCGTTAGCTCGGTCATTTAAGCGTCGTCAGGTTGATGACCTAGTCTTCTTCTATAAGTTGACTAGAGGTGATTCTTCTCCTCAGTGCCACATCAATCAAGAATGACAAAACAGGAAAACAAAAAGGGGTTCCTGAAAGTAAAAAGAGACCTTGTGTACAAAATCCATTGCACCTGTTATTAAAACATGACAACAATATCACAGCCTTATGTGGTCAGCTCTGCAAGCCTCAGACCACTTCCATGGGCCTGACTTTAGACATATCTCTAATAGACCTGTGTAGATCAGCACGAACATAGATTCCTCTGCCTCTGGTTAAACCTCATGGCCAGGATAGCCTCTCTGAACACACAGTCTATTATATCAGAAAGGGGATATACGTATCAGGATAACAGGTACAGGTGATACTGGCCAAGGTTGCTTGATATAGTCCTAGCTGCGCTGGTAAACCTTCCTTGAAGCTCCTAACAAAGCTAGACAAACAAAAAGAATAGTTTGTGTTCTTGTGTCTGTCGCTTTCGTACACCTCTCATATGGTAACCGGATAGTCTGATATCTATATACAACAGCCGCTAAAGTTTGGCTTTACTTGTTAGCCCAAACAAGTGTATATTACTTCCAGAGCATCCTGTTCCGATTATACTACAGGCCGTGTATCTATTAGACACGCCTGACAACATTAGTCCTCTCTTAACAAAAGAGTTAATCCATTAAACAATACATAATGTAGAAAGCAAGAAGTGTGTATGTGCTTCGTGTGCGTGTACATAAGTCTAATTAGATAACGCCCGACCTGATTCGATATCCTTTCATAACTTATAGTCTGATATTTCCATTAGACGCGGATCACCCATCATTGCACTTGCGCTCCACCTGACGACGATGATGATGATGATGATGATGATGATGATGATGATGAAAAGCGTACTTGTTTCAAACCCAACATTGCGGGTAATCAAACTGTAACTCTTCACAAGGGGAATACATATTTACCAACAATTAATTAATTTTTCTTGCGTATCCCTTACGGGACGTTGCAGTCAACACCAGCATTTTCAGCTGCTGTTGATGTACTAGGCAAGTGTTACGTTCAGTAGTTTGCCATTGCTTTCTGAACGACCGGTCTCTATACCTTTTTTCGAAAATACGAGCACCGTCGTGTTTCGAACCCGGGTATACGGGCTCACAAACCGCGTTCGCAAGCCCTTCAGCCACAGAGACCGGCCAACAATACTGTCGTATAAACATTCCTTCCTTTGAGCAAGTATCGAACGCCTTTGTCAGCTCGCCTTACCCAGACTGACCACAAACTGGTTCATGATATGAGTTATTTCCCTTTCCGTCTTGACACCTGCCGCCTCTTATTTGGATCACAACATTCAGGCTGGTGAGTAGACTGACTCGGTCGCTAGTTGATCTATATCTCACGAAGTATTCAATCGATAGAACTCTCAATAGTATTTACCTTTCACTTCGGAACTAGTGAGCCACAAATTGTGATACACTAGCATCCAGAGGTCCATCTCTCCATCTTTATCTGGATCCCCAGAAATATTTCAGACAACTGACAGTAAACGGGACTTCTCCATCTTGAAGGTACCATACGATTTAACAGGATCTACGTGTAGCTCTCTGTCTTTCAGAAGACGGGCCGGGTCCCTCGGCATTCAAGGCGTCACTCGGTCCAGCCGGATCTTAAATGTAAATCATTCACTGGGTCCCCAGACAATGCATTGAATATACCAGCATAAGTCACAACCTCCCCGTCTCCCAGATCAACTGTCAATGGCGTTACTA
>OY992888.1:61968931-61971431 GCA_963921405.1 Cepaea hortensis | reverse complement strand
TTTTGATGGATGATCTTTTGTCACCATATTCGAAAACACTGATGTAAGTTCTGCCCAATTTGGTATAAATTTAGAATAGTAGTTTATAAGACCTAATAAACTTCTAATTTGTTTCTTTGTGGTAGGAACTTCTAGATTGAGAATCTTCGAAACAATTTTCTCATCTGTCAGCAGTTTGCCTTCAGAAATTCTATGACCAAGGAAGTCTATTTGTTTATAGCCTATTTCAACCTTGGAAGGTTTGATAGTAAGACCGAAAAGAAAGATTTGGTTGAAGACTTGTTTGAGTGTAAGTAAGTGAGAAGTCATATTAGAAGAATGAATGCAAATATCATCAATATAAGCTTGGACATCTTTAATTCCGTGCAATAGTAATCTAGTTAACCTAACAAATGTGGCGGGAGCGTTCTTCAGACCAAATGGAAGATATCTCCATTCGTAAAGACCGAGAGGTGTTGCGAATGCTGTTATATGTCTAGAAGCAGGGTGTAGTGGTACTTGCCAATAACCTTTCGCTAAATCAACCTTTGAAAATAAGGATGATTGAGACATGTTCAAAATGAGGTCTTCACAGCTATTCATCGGCTCCGCATCTGTGGTGGTTATTGTATTTAACCTTCGATAATCGATGCACAAACGAATTGTTTGGTCCTTCTTTTTCACCAGGACAATCGGTGAAGAATATTGAGACATAGATTTCTGAATTATTCTATTTTTCTCTAAATCCAAAATTTCCTTGTCTAAATTTGCTCTATAATGCAGAGGAATAGAATATGGTCTACATTTGACCGGTGTCAGATCTGTCAACACAATTGAATGTGTTATTTTGTCAGTCCGTCCAGGTTTGTTAGAGAAGATAGATTTATACTCGTTAAGGAGAGTCAAAATGTCTTGTCGCTTCTGTTGTGTCAGAGTGTCAGAGATTTGTATGTCCTTTATACTACCGTCGTCATTCATAATCGGTACTTGGATTTCAGTATTGTCTACGTCTGTCTGATTTATCACAGATGCTACTGTTTGTAAATTGTCCTCAATGTCATTGTAGTCATCGTCCAGATTAATAGTTGTCAATATGTCGTCAATTTGGTCGTCGCTGTCGTTATCATATATTGTCGGTAATGTACATATGTCTTCGTCGTCTTTGTTGTCGTAAGAGTGCGTCGTTAACGATGCTTCATTTGTCGAGATGTCACTCAGTTGGGTCATTGTCGCTTCGTTTCTGTCATCAGTTAGCTGCGTCTGCTCACTCGTGTCAGTGTCCTGGCTAGCATAGTATGGTTTTAACATATTTACATGGAATGGCCTTGAGGCAGTTGTGGTTGATTGGACTTCTGCCGTAGGGGTTTTCCCCTTTTTCACCAGTTTCTGACATATATTACATGTTCTACAGTAGGTTTTTATGTCTTGGCAAAATTTCGGCCAATAAAATTGGGTTAGGACCCTGGCTGTAGTCTTTTCGTACCCCATATGACCTCCAAAAGGTGAATCATGGGCTATTTTTAGTACTTTCTCTCGATGTGCTTGTGGTAACACTACTTGTTGTATTGTGGTCTGATCTCTAGTGTATAATCTAGTCAACACATTGTTCTTTAATGTAAATGACCACGATGCGTTCTTAGATAATTTTGGTTTAAGTCCTACTAACCTAAAATATGGTGAAAGTGTAGGATCTGATTTTTGTTCATCTACAAAATTAGTGATGGTAGTGTTTGGTGCTACAATTTCTAGTGACTCCTGCAGTTGGTCGGTGTGAGTTTTGTGAGTTGTCTGTCGTGTTATTGCATTCGTGTGTTGTGTGTGTTGTTGCACATCTACAGGCTTGGTACTTGGTAGATCGGTAGCATCCTCAATTCGAGGTTTTATACTGGTCGTATCATTTACAGATTCGACCGCCCCTGCATCATACACCTCGGTGAATTCTTTCTGAATTACTTCATTGGTTGTCTCCCTTGTCCTTTTGGCAGATTGAGACAAGCATGAATGGTGTTTCTCTTTCGGATCGCTGTTTGGGTGTTGTATACCGTTTTTCCGCTCCCAATCTCTGATTTGCTTTTCAGGGCAAGGTCGTATGTTGGGCAGGTTCCCAAGTATAATATCAGCGACCGGATTTTCAAGGGCTGCGCACAATACTAGTCCTGATATGAACGGTGTTCGAATTTCGACAAGAGCAAGGGGGTATTTCTCTATGGTGCCTGAGAATGTGCGACAATTTACGTGTTTGTGTGTATAGTCTTTGTCGTTGATTAATGTTTTCTTAATCCCACAGAGCGTTGCGCCGGAATCACGAATTAATGTGCACTTTTTGTTATTTACAAACCCTGTTGAAAAATTAAGCTTGCCTGTAGAAGATAAGGCAGCATTGGCTGTTTCATTTGAAATAGGGATAGTGTGGCCACATAGTAATGTTGTGTCAAGTTGGAATTTCGTACAGGTGTTACAATTACTGTCTGTAATGGTGTCAATTATGTGCACTGCATTTCCTAGCTCACTCAAACTTTCG
>OY992888.1:61958931-61963931 GCA_963921405.1 Cepaea hortensis | reverse complement strand
AGACCGAAATACGGCTTTACATAAGTCGCATTAAAAGCTCAAACCCTGACCTTATTTGGCCAGGAGCTCTCGTGTTGGTGTGCAATGTCGGTGACACTCTACCATGCCCAGTAGATGGCTTCTTGGTGTGTTAACAATCTGGCAACAACATGGTTATTTATACACAACACATACTCGTATACATTTCACATTATAGCCCTTTGGTGTAATGATGTAGTAACAACTAAATGAAAGGGGAATAACTTCAAAATTTCTGAAATATAATATTTTACAATAATTATTCTATTTCTCAGCGTCATAGCTTGATGTTTCTTCATACTAGGGAGAAAAAGCCGGTAGTATGAATACCTTAATCAAGATATGATTCTAAGATTACACTACATAAAAATATAAATACACAATTCGTGTATTCAAACTTGTTAATTCCAAAAGATTTTAGAATCGTCATAGCTTTTTAAACTTTTGTTTGTCGTCTGCTAAATTTGAGCTAAATTTCTAACTAATCCGGAAGTACACACGAACACCAAACAGCTGATGTTGAAACTTGTAGAACAGACTTGTTCCGGTCTGATGTAGCCACGGAATGTACAATGTTCTAATCGTTCATGTGTTGGGTGTTTCCCTGGAAAAACTTCTGGATTTCGATTGACTGCAGTGGTGTAGATGTCAATGTTCAGGTCACACTTTCACACACGGATTTAAAATATCACTGGAATGCTCCACACGCAGATACCACTGTCAAATTGGATAGTTCGCTTACGGTAAGTTTTGAGCTAATGTGGCACTGTTCTTGTTTCGTAATATATACAATTAATAAAGTTCGCTTTCTACCGCACACTACACAATTATACACGACAATCACTACATTAATTAGTAAAATAAGAACACTATATATATTGGGAGTAAACCCTATCACATCACATCGTAGACATTACACAGCTTTCGTGAATGAAAAAAATTATTCACTGATGGATGCCTGTGTTGATCTGAGTGTATTTTACACACTGCACTCAGACATTGGTGCTCACTGGGTCGGTCGGACAACGGGACAAGAGATCGGCAATAGTGTTGGTTCTGCCTGGGATATGTCGAACCTCGAAGCTGTAATCTTCTAGCTTAAGAGACCAGCGCGCTACCATTTGGTTTGAAGGTACACCTGAATTGATAAATCGCAGTGGACTACTGTCGGATTCGACAATAAAATGACGTCCTTGGAGGAATCTGGACAATTTAGTTATACCCACCACTAGAGCTAGGGCTTCGAACTGGGGTATTGACCAAGCCCGTTCTCTCGGTTTCAATTTCCTGGAGACGAAGTACACAGGATGAAGGATGTTGTTATGCTCCTGCAACAAGACTGCTCCAATCGCCACGGAGCTCGCGTCTGTACGCAATCTGAAAGGGACATGTAGATTGGGCAACTTCAGAATAGGATTATTTAAACTATTATCAGAAAACAAAGATAATACTTTTTGGAATGCAAATTTTAGGCATTCATTGCTTACAATTTTCTCCGGTTTATCTTTTGTTAGTAAGTTAGTAAATACTTCGGTCAGTTCGGAAAAATCAGGAATGAACTGCCTGTAATAATTTATCAGTCCCAACAAACTTCTGACTTGCTTTTTCGTAGTCGGAAGTGAGAGTTTTAGTATCTTGGACACGATGTTATCGTCTGTCGTGACAAAGCCATTGGATATTTTGTACCCCAAGAAGGATATTTCCTGGTAGGCTATGTCTACTTTTGCAGGCTTTACCGTCAGTCCGTGCTGTCTAATGCGTTCAAATGTCTGTTCTAATGTCTTTATGTGGTCTGTCATCGTCTTTGTGTGAACACAAATGTCGTCTATATAGCAAATTATGTTCGGTATATCTACTAGTAGAAGTCGTGTCATACGTACGAATGTGGCTGGGGCATTGACAAGCCCAAATGGAAGTTTGCACCATTCGTACAGTCCCCAAGGTGTGGCAAATGCTGTCAGATGTCTGCTCTGTTCGTCTACCACTATTTGCCAGTAACCTTTAGTCATGTCTACCTTCGTAAAGAACCTAGCGTCTGTCAGTTCTGTCAGTAGATCGTCAGAGTTTGCCATTGGCTCCAGATCTAGAAGAGTTATCTTATTGAGCTTTCTATAGTCGACACAGAGTCTTATCGTGGTGTCCTTTTTGCGTACTATGACCATTGGAGATGAGAAGTCTGATTGGGATCGTCTTATGATGTTGTTTTTCTCTAAGTTGATGATCTCCTGATGTAAGTTTTCTTTGTAATGCAGTTGAATGGTGTATGGTCTGCATTTTATGGGTGTCTTTGACGTGAGTGTGATGTGATGTTGTACTAATTCTGTTTGTCCTGGGTTGTTGGAGAAAATGGTGTTGTACTGTTGTATAAGATGTTTGCAACTGTCTGTTTCTGCTTGAGTTAACTTTGGGTTGATTTTAATTTCCTTCAAGCAGTTTGTCGTGTCTAATGCAGGTGTTGGAATTTCGTCACTAGCCTCGTCATCTTCATGGTCTATTATCACTGTACAAGCTGTTGTATCGTCATGTTCGTTGTCTCTGTTGTAATATGGTCTTAGCATATTGATGTGGAATATTTTGTGTTTGTCTTTTATTTGGATCTCGTAGTCTACAGGTGAAATTTGTCTCGTCACTTTAAAAGGTCCTTGCCAAGAATCAGTCAATAAGTGTCTGTCACTAGGTAGGAGAAGAAGAACGTCCTGTCCAGGTGTCAACGTTATTGTCCTGTTACCTTTGTCAGCATATTGTCTATATGTAGCACCAGATAATTTTAGTGCATCCTTTGCAATTATACAAGATTTGATGATTCTTTCACGCAATGATGTAACGTATACGTATTATGATATGGGTTTAAGTACTGGAGTGGAGTCAGTTAACATTTGGTGATAAATAGTCAATGGGCCACGTGGTTTGGCACCATAGATAAGTTCAAAAGGAGAGAAACCTGTACTAGAATGTGGTACCTCGCGATAAGCAAAGAGAATAGGAGGTAAATATACGTCCCAGTTCTTGGGATGCTCTTGAGTGACTTTAGCAAGCATGTGTTTTAAATCGCCGTTAAATTTTTCTATTATCCCACTCGAGTGAGGGTGGTACGGGGAATTGAAACATTGCTTCACTCCCAACATTTTGGTGAAAGCTTGAGTAGATGCGGCGATAAACTGAGTTCCCCTATCTGATTGGATAGTGTCTGGAAATCCTATCCGAGAAAGTATATGGAAGAAAACTTCCATTATATCATTGGCAGTTATGTTCTTTAGCGGAATTGCTTCCGGCCAGAGCGGCTACATTGAACAATGACAGTTAGAATATATTTATTCCCTCTAGTTGTTGTCTGATTAAGAGGGCCCACTATGTCGACAGATATTTTCTCAAAAGGTCGACTGGCTAAGTCAGTAACTTGTAACTTTGCCTGTGGGTGTTTACCTTTCTTTACCAGTGTTTGGCAGATGTCACAACTTCTGCAATATTGTTTAATGTCATTGCAAAATTTGGGCCAATGAAACTGTGTTAATAATCTTGATCTGGTCTTAGCGTATGCCATATGCCCTGCAAGAGGTATATCATGGGCAAGATGTAAGGCTTGCTTGCGATACTCACTTGGCAAAACAGTTTGCTCTGTTGTGCTGTCACCTCTGGTATAATACCTAGTGAGGATACAGTTTTTCAAAGCAAAATGCCATTTTGCATTCTTGGTTACCTTTGGCTTTTGGCCGATCAGATTAAAATATTTCGACAATGAAGGATCAGCCTTTTGAGCTGTTACAAACGTTTCCTTCATGGTTTCAGAAGGTAGTGATACTGGGCTAAGCATTTGTATAACCTCAGTTTGGTTACTTTCATCTTGCACTCTAGCAGTAGCTCTGGTTACTGCGTTCACACATTCAATTATATCAGATGGTGATGAAACAGTGTTATCAATGATGTCATGAGATCTTAGTGCTACATTAGCTACCATACATTCATTAGGTTGTGTAACATTATCAATGATGACATTTGATGGTGATGTTATGATATCATCAATGCAAAGAGATGTTATGTCATGAGGCATATCATTCACCTCTGGTAAATTTCCAATTATAATATCGCACACCGGGTTTGTTAATGCTGTGCATTTTACTTTACCAGTGAGGAAAGGTGTTTGAATATATGCCCATGCTAGTGGGTACTTTTCAATATTGCCAGAGAATGTTCTGCATGTTACGTGCCTGCCTGTATAGTCTGTAGGCATTATGAACGTTCTCTTTAGACCAATAAGTGAGCTTCCCGTGTCCCGAAGGACTGTAGCAGACTTGCCATTCACGTATCCTTGATGGACGTTTATTCTGCCTTTGGAATCTACTACCAAATTAGCTTCTTCATTGGCAATAGGAATGGAGTGGCCGCATGTTAAAATGCCATCTTCATAAAAGGTATTACAAACAGTACATTTATTTGCGTTAAATATATCAAAAGCCTGTGCTGAGTTCACAGGATGTTTCTCTGATTGTTCTTCATCTGACGATGAACTGTCAAACAAGGCGGCATTTGCTTTGTTGGTCATTTGCCTACCTTTACAATCATGGCGATAATGTCCGTACGCCTTACAGAGGAAACATTTACGCAAATTTCTGAAGGATCTACGCTCCTTATCTTGTCTGTTTACCATGTTTTGTAGATAAGTATGATATGCGGGGTTCTTGTCACACATCTCACCTTGATGGTGTGAAATTTTACAATATCTACTGTGATTATACTTCTCAGATGTAGGCTTATGAGGTTTCTGCCTAATGTAGGGTTTGTCATAGTTAGCCGATGCTACAAAATTTATGTCAGTAGCTTCACTGGCAAAACAATGTTTGTTGGCTGTGTAATACGCCGAACCACGTCTCTCAACCTCATCTACACTAGTGCATTCATTCTCTTGCAAAAATTTTGAAAATGCTGATGGAATGGATGAAATGACTTTATCTCTGATGATCAGATCTTCTAACTTTTGATAGCTT